>CP137680.1:14465373-14644690 GCA_037976565.1 Mesocentrotus franciscanus | reverse complement strand
TAAGAGTGAGGTATGCTCAACGTACTTCCTCTCGTTAACATATAAGGCACACTAGGCCCAAATACATATGGCATTATTCAATTTTAGTTTATTTTATTCATTTTTAAATTTTGTTTGGGGGGGGGGTTGCAAATTTAGCTTGCACATATGTGCATGTTGGCATATAAGAAAATTACTTTCAGGCCTTTACATCTCAATTCATTTTCTCTATGTTGCTGTTTTCAGTGTGTTATATATCTAATGTGCACAGTGCCCTGACATAATATGTTTTATAATTAAAATAAAGATTCTTGCCCTTACAAGCCCCTCCCACCCTTCTGAACCCAAATAATGATTAATATGGGACAATTAATGTTTGCACAGCTTCCCATTCTCCACCCATCTGGAGTAAATCTGTCTAATGTTAATGATATTTCCTATTTCTACAGCCACCACTCCCCCTCATCTGCATTGCATAATGTTTTAAGTGAGAATGATTATGTTTACCTATATACCCCTTGCCCCACTATCCTATAGAGTTTTTTTCCAAACTTTTTTTCCTTCTAATCAAAATGATGAAATGATCACTACCCATACAGCAGCTTCCCCTAAACCACTCATTTAGGAAAATTTATACAGCCCCACCGCCCTACAGGCCCACACCCCCTTATCCGTGTGGAATGATATTTGAAATAAAAATAATTGTACTAACCTGTACAGCCCCCCTCCAATCCCTCTGCCCCTGTCCTTTGAGTAGTATCATCATTCAAAATAATAATCCCTATCTCTATACCCCCCCCCCCAATTCTCTAGGAACCTCATACATCATGGTCCTGGGAATCCCAATTCACTCTTCACCAGGATATCAATTCATCTTCCTTTATCACTAGTCTTTCTGTAATTCCCATATCCTCATTCAATTACAACTACATGTGTCATGCCTCTGAGTGAGAGATGTCTAATTTATATTTGGAAATGCCTGTATCTTCCCTTGTATCCTTTCCTTCCTCGATGTCTTCCACCGCTCTTATCGGTACCTTGCCCCATATATGGTTTATGGATTATCTTTTTTGAGTTTATCATTACTCTAAGAAAGATGTAGTTGTTGCATTAGGTTAAATTATTCTGTTTATATCTAACTTAAAGAACAGAGAAAATGTTATATTTGGATGTGTATTAGTAACATCACAATTTCTAGAGAAGCTTTTCATGTTGTAAGGCAATTTTGACCATTATACTTTGATAAATCAGAGAGGAAATATGACCCATTTTTTGTTTTTTTAACTGGACAAAAATCTTTGAAAATATAGATCCAATGTAAAAAAATTGTCATTAGATCATCAGAATGATATTAAATTAAGCTTTTATGACTTTAAAAATGGTATGAACATTATCCTTTATCCGTAAATATTCATTTGATGTCATCAAAATTCGATTCCTCATCCAACCAAGAGACTGTGTGTATATTTCTCAATCAAAGGCCTAAGTTGTTTCTTATTTTTCAAAACCTCATGTCGATTAGATTATCTTGTACAAAGGTCTTTTTGTTATCTCTTGTACATTTAGATTGTGTAAATAAATCATATGTCTTACACCTCTGTATCATCTTGATTTCATATCTGCAGTGTCCATGATGCCTCCCATCCCTCCAGTCCAGCGCAATCAAGAATTCTAAAAGCCATTTAGCATCTCATCCCTCAATAGCATCCTGTTGACTCGAACTGATGTTTTCCAGTTAGTGCACTCCAAAGCACACCAAGCCAATGCTAGGTCTCTCAAATGCCAATCTGGGTTGCACTAATGAGTGCTTATGTAGCATACAACATGCTCGTACATGAGGTATGGATGTCACACCTAATATTGATGCAATTAGCGAATCCATTATGAGAGTTCCGACTTAATTGGATTCCCTCACGCATGAGTGTGCATCCAAATTCTCTTACCCCATTTGCCTTTCAATTAGAGTCGTTTTATCCCCATCATGTTTTCGCTTCATGCAGACACACCTGGTTCGTGAACTCATGTCCCCGCTTTGTTGTTTTGAGATGCGTTGTTGGCTTCGGTCCCATGTACTGCTAATGATGTTGCTTGTGCTTCACTGCCAGACCGGTCGGCTATTATGATAACAGGTTTAGCATGTTCGGGATGGGAAATCATGCACATGGCTGTGTCCCATCTGCTTGAAAGCCAGGATGTCATTTAGGTGTTGAGAGAATGAAAGACTTCCACTGTATGGTCTATGGCGAAAGGGGGTATCTCTCTCTCTCTGTGCATGTACATGGTGCACTTAATGATCCTCATGGATCCTGCAGGGTTCGAGCAAGGTTCAGGGTTTCATTGAACCTGAATGTAGGACTGATGCAACATTGTTATATTTTAGACCCATAACACTAGGTTTTAATAATAGGGACAGGGTTAGGGTCACATTTATTTGGACTAACTGGACATGGGATGGTGGAACATGGATTATTTTAAAGTATGGTACCTGTATCTCTTCATATTTTTCATGTAGAAACAAAAATTCCATCAGATATTTCAGTACCATGAATTTCAAATTTTGTTTCTACACAGTATTCCCATTACAGGTAGTTCTATGTGTACAACAACGATACACCACCATCAAAGTTGACTGAACAGCAGAATATGAGAACTGCCTTTCTCTCTCTGTCCATATTGTGCAAATATCTGCTCCTCACCAAACTCCTCAGGGTGACCAAACATAGCAAATGATCAGCTACATGCTCTCCTAAATAGCCGCAAAAACCAATCGGAATGTTCTAGGAGGCCCCTCGTACAATTCCCAAGGCCCATATCAGATTATAAAATGCAGATACATCCACAATTTAAACACCAGAATGCCTAAATAAGAGGCAGGGCAGGGGGAAAGTTGGCATGACACATGACTTGCGCGAGGAAAATGTGACATTCTGTTCAATATTCTTAGGAGTCTAGCTTCACCTATCGTGTCCCTGAGACATGGCACAGATTAAGTTACGTTCCAGCTGAGAGAGGGTGCTCTTCAGAGGCGATAAAAAAGATCCTGCTTGAAGAAACCACATGAACTGTGTTCACACCCTAGCTATCTTATAGAAAACTAAGTTCGAGAAGTTGTGTAGTGTGAACCAAACTTTTCTTTTTAAAGCCTTTAGAAACATCCCATGAATTTCAAGTGAAAATACCTAAATTGGAAGTGGTATTTCGTACTTCAAGAAGGTGGATGGTATCAAACTCCTCGAATGCATGAAGGAATATTTCTGAGAGGTATCCCTGTTGAGGAGATATGTAGTATGAAAAAAAAACTTAAAATCACCCCTTGAATTTGGCATTAAAACAAACAAAAAATTCAGAAGGTATTCTAATCTCTGAAAGGTGCATTTTATGAGGAAAATTTCTTGGATGTATCCCTTTAAAATCTGGGGTGAAAATGCCCAAATGGACATTGGTTTTTTAATTTGTCAGAATGTTACTACAGTATTAATGTGGTGCTCATTCCAGGCACCCTCATGTTTGCAAGAATATTACCAAACGCCTCATGCACTTTGTCAGAAAACATAATATACCTAGATGCTAAGAGATTCCAAATGGGGCATACATGATGAATTCCTCTGGTTTCCATCAAGGTACAAGAGTATTCTGTATTTCTGTTTTATCTATGCGAGTTGACTCCATTTTCCTCCAAGAAAATTGCTTCCCCGAAGATGGTGGATGTTTAATAGGAACACGGCCGTGGAGAGGCACAAGAGCCCTGAGGATAAGACATGCCCTTAGTGCTGTGAAGCTCATTCAGATTATCAGGCTAGATGGTTGTTATGAGCCTCCCAGAAAAAAAGATGAAGGGGACTTCACATCCATCTCAACTTGACAGAGCCCCTGTTTTCACCCTTTTTAGGCTGTCTTGTAGTCTGTTAAGGTGGGGAAAATGACTTGTTACGTCACTACCCGGAAAGTGACGATATAAAATCAGAATTTCAGCTCAAAATTTCTGAAAAATATGTGGGGAAATTGTTGCTGTTCTATTGATGTTTTATTCTGCATGAGTTATTGATGTCAGTATTGGATAACAAGTCACGACCTTTTTTAATTGAAGTAAAAATTAGCCCAAAATTGTAAATTTGCCTACATATGCAAAACGGTTCATTCTTTACGTGTATTCTTTCACAGCATGATTTTCATATTCAATATCATGTTTTAAACCATGCAAGTGCCGAAGATTTTCAGACGTTTTGAACAGCACTGCTTGCATTACCAAATTTTAGAGAGAATTGAGCTGGAATATACCTCCCTGTCTCTTTACCATCTCTCAAATATATGTTTGTAGGTTGACATGAATGGTTGGATTTAAGATGGATATGACCCGAGTTGTGGCTCGTGTGGATGCACTCGTGAATGAGAATGACATCCTTTCCGTCTCCTGTCATCTCGTTTTGTTTTCAGTCCAACTAAACGAGATTGGCGCTCTTAAAAAGCTGCTCAAATGTTTATCGTGTAAGCACCCTTAGAGTGTTTTGAGATGATGACAGGGTTAGGGGGAAGGGAGAGGAGAAGTAGGGGAAAGGTGAAAGGAATATGGCTGAGATGAGGAACATTAGAGGGAGGATGGAGAGGAAGATGAGGTTCATGATGGAGTGATGGAGAGGGAAGGGTGGTAGAAAGGTGAGAGGATATGGAAGAAAGAGGAACGTCAGAGGAGAAGGGGAGGGAAAGATGGGAGTCATGATGGAGAAAATTGGATGAAAGAAAGGTGGAAAGAATATGGAAGAAATGGGGAACGTTAGAGGAGAAGGGGAGGAAAAGATGGGGCTCATGATGAGGTGATGAAGAGGGTAGGATGAAAGAACGTTTAAAGGAATATGGAAGAGATGGAGATTGTTAGAGGGTGTGAGGGTACATGAGGGTCATGATGGAGTGATGATGAGAGAAGAGTGAAAGAAAGGAAAATGGAATATAAGATGGGCAGGGGAATGATGGATGACTTGATAAAAACAAAAGATATCTTAAAGAAGAGAGTGAGAGAAAGATGAAGGGAAGACTGAACTCACAAGGGAAAGTAGCTGAGAGTTAAAATGAAATGTGAAAAGGATATTGATAGGAGAATCGAGATTGAAAGATGGGTAGAGAATGGAGGGAATGAATATGAAAGAAATGTGGACGACATGTGGAGCCTTAGAGGAGAGTAGAGGAAAAGAGAGATGAGTCTGGAAGAGTTGATGGAACGAGACAAGTTTTGAGGAATTTGAAGAGAGTAGAGGAAAGGAGAGATGAGTCTGGAAGAGTTGATGGAACAAGACAAGTTTTGAGGAATTAGAACTTTAGAAGAGAGAAAGAGATAAGAAAGAATAGAGTGAAGATGAGACTAGCGTGGACATGATTTGAGACGAGGTAAGATGAGAGGAGTAGGGAGGAAGTGTGATGGATGAGACTGGAGGAAGGAACAGACAGAGGGAGTGAGATGAAGACGTTTCATTTGCTTTGGTAATTACAGAGTTCTTGAAGATGGAAGAAGTGTTCAGGAGGGATGTAACATTGTAGAAGTAATTACTTTGAGGTATTAGGCTGACATAGGACCTTGTTTAGCAAGGCTAGCTTAGAGGTATTTACAAATGCTTGTACCTAACTCTCTCCACCTCCAAGACGATTCAGCTTTATGCTAACTTCCCACCTTCTGCCAAAGTAATTGCATTGTATTTACAGAGCGAGAGTTGATTTACATTTGTTCTTGTGGTATTGGACCACTCCTTATGAATGAAGAGTTTGAAATAGGTTTGCATACATGTTTTAAACTTTGTGCCATGTGATATTTCATGCATTTCAATCCATTGATGAAAGAGGGCATGGTTCTTTTCCAGTTGTCAGATGAATTCTCCACTAGACCTTCACTCTCCAGCCATTTTTTAAATTGAATGGTAATGTTGCCTATGGCATAATTATCAGTTTATTCTATGATTGAAAATCGCTCTAAGCAAACAAAGTAACTGATTTTGGGGGTGATGAGATATAATATATTCTATGGAGTGCTCTCTTTTCAAAGTGCTGTTTGCCTCAAATATTGACCTTTTTTCAAGTATTTCATCTTATCTTATGAGTGTTCATTGAAATGAGTTTTTAAATTTATTATTATTATTGTAAAATTTAGAGATATGATTCATACAAAGTTCACAATATAAACAATGGAGCTTTTACAAAATGCGATTGACAAAAACAATGTTTACAATATAACACAATAGAGTACCAAAGTGCGGCGTCATATTGGCCAAGTTGTCAAGGGTGCTTGTGCCAAACAATTTTGTGCTAAACAATGGCATGGTGATCACACCAGCGCCAAACACTGAGTTTGCCCTGCTCCAGCCTGTTGCTTGAATGATTTGATGGTGAACCTCATGCGCAGGCTCTGTTGTTTGGAACCAGTAACTGGGACGACGAGCGAATATGACGTTAGCGCTTTGGTACTCTATATAACAATGGAGATAAGATAATGCAGTGAAATTGGGGGTGGCAAAAAGGAGGAAATGAAGGTTGACAATATTTTCTATATCTAGGTCAATGAGTACAGAGATCGAGGAAAGAAATAGCATGAGAGAAGAGAAAGAAGTTCATTGAAACAAAATGAAAGGTCCTTTTAGTTACAGCCATGAAAATTATCTTTAGCCTACGTGTATGTCAATTTATTGATTTACGAGAAGCAATAATATATCGTTTATAGTTAGAGTTTATTTAGCCACCCGCGTAGTCTTTTTTTTCTTCTTCAAAATGCTGGTTGTAAACCCAGTAGTAATTGTTAGTAAGAGTTTACTTCATGAAATTCAGATGTTTCTTTTAAAACACTTGCCATAGCCACAGATTGCCCCCCCTCCAAGATATTTACTTCCTTCTGTCTTTATCGCTTGATACGTTGGATCTTGCCCAAATTCTATTTTGATGAAACTAAGTCGTAAGTGAAGCCCATCTGGTTCTCACGGTATCGATAGGTTAGAATGATCATTGAAAGTGGCCCTCTGTGTTCCTACTGTTTATCTGTCTCACAGCACTGTCTCGATCATCACACTGGCATGTCAACATGGCCGTCACTCTGCTATTCTTTGCTTCTAATATAAGCACAGCGTCTCCGCGATATAAACAACACAAAGTGCCGGGAGTTGGTCGGGACGGCAAAGGAGGTGATTCTGTTGCCATGGCGACAGAGGAAGCTCCAGTCTCTCCCCATCTACCAAACGACCCATCATGACGGCAGTCCTAAAAGCCTGAGATAATGTGCCCTGTATCATATGCTAATAACAGGGGAAAATTCTTTTTCCGTATTCCGCCTTCCTTATCATGTGCTGCTGTATACATAGCCTGAGATGGGGAATAGTGAAGGAAGAGGGTGGGGTTAGGGAGCGATGGGATGCCTAAAAGGCATATTGAGGAAACTAGACAAATAATAATACCTATTCTCAATTGTATTCACGTTTAATGCATACCTCCCTTGTAACAGCTGCAGTTGAAAGCTAGCCAAAGGCTTCTGTCTCTACAATGTCATTGCATTGTGTTCAAGCTCAGACGGACGATATGAATACAATGTTTTATGTATGTGTTGCTGTGAAATATGATATATTTAGCTGGCAACCATGCATTTAGAGAAAATATAGCCACAATATTGTATAAATAATGTCCATCAACACAATTGTATGTTATGAATAATGGTTAGCAATAAAAGGAATGATACCAATATGACAGTTCTTTCCGTCTTTTCCTTAGTTCACCAACTGATTTTTGCTTTAAAAAATGACATTCCAGCCCCGTGAGTGAGATAAAAAATTCAAATGATCTTTGATTATTTTACTTTCCTAGATCATGATAATTATGCTAAATACTATTTCTCTGTTTCTCTCAGTATCGTAACGTCTTCTCATAATCCTGTCGTTATTAAACATTTGTTTTCCTTTCGGGATAGAATTCCTTACCTGGTATTGTAATACTCACAAAATACTAGAGTGTTTAAAAATGGAATAGGTTATCTCATATTTAAAGATATAGGAACAATCATCAGACACCTGTTACATCTTTGCTGATGTAATCACTCGCCCACTTTAATAGTCGTAGGCGGTGAATGGATGCATGGACAATGGTAGAATTTTTTGAGCAAAATACATCACAGTTTTCAACATTCTTTGATAACATATACACAACACATTCTATTCTGCACATTATCTTAACTGGTAAGACTAAGAGTGATAATGTTACTTCATCAATAAAAATTGAACAGTTCAGAAAATGGGGAAATAAATTATTTGTTGCAATATATGTAGATATTTATCACAATCTTAACTATACAATACATGGCTATAAACTAAATATGATCAGTGCATTGATCAAATCAACAACAAAAATTATGTTTGTGGCAACAACAAAAATCCCCCCAAATCTCAGTATGCCCTACAGATGTGCCCTACCCTGAACCACACACTTCATCCCTTGCACCCATGCTAGTGCAATGAAGGGTCCATTAGTGGCGCTGTGTTCTCCACAGTCGAGCTTGTGGTCAATCAATCATTGCTCGTCACTTTGTCCGGATTTACTCCATGTCTCCCATCCAGACACTGTCCTGAGGATGCAATCCTTCCTCATCGACCCTCCCGAACGGCTTTAGAAAAAGAAGGAAAAAATGGACTCTTCGGTGGAGTGCAGATTGCACGGGTGTGAGATGGAATACGTATTACACTGATCATATTCAATTGATGGCTATGCATTCATTGTATGGTTTGGATGGTTGGAAAGATCTATGTGTACATATTTTTGCCATAACATGAAAAGCAGCATTTTTTGATCAAATCTGAAAACTTGGACTATTCATCCACATCTTGAAAGTTTTAGATATTGACATGGAGAAATAAATTCATCGTAGGTAATCAGTATTGCTATGCACTATCGATCTTGCCTTGATAGTTGTATTATATGTTATATTATATGTCTAAATATAGACTGTTATTCTTCAAGTTACATTGTAGGTGTCAAGGTCAATATTCCAAATGGATTTCAATAGTTTTGTACAAAAACGAATAAACAAAATTCATGTCATCATTAAAATGTTTTCTTTTCTCCATGTTTATACTAAATCAATTCAATTCATTTCAACGCAAAATTAAAATAAGTTGTATGAAAGAAAGAACTCTAAATATATGTATGCTCATTGAGATATCACACAGTAAACTGCCACGTTTTTTAAATGTGTAAATGAATCATAACTGCGCATAATAAAGATCCTATTTGTGTATTTACTGAGCTCTGCGTTACAAGATACAGAAATGTGATGCGTATTTGCACTTTATGTCATAATTTTAAAATGCTGCGGTTTCACGGCATCATATCTGAACAAGGCCTTAGAGTGGACAAAGTAAAGCTAAAAATCTTTAAATTTATCATCCTAAGAAAATATCTGCTATAATCTTTAAGACATACTATATATGCTAACTGTTACTGTTTTCACATCTCCAGTAGATCAAATGTTTATGAACAGGATGTAATCAAATTTCACCAACTCCCAAACGTTTTTGTAAAATAAAGTATCTAATTATATTGAAGGAGTGGGGAATATTATATTTCTTTGAAACATACAGAAGTTTTGGATTTACATTTCATTTCTTTTCTATAATAAAAAGGAATAAAGCTCTTTGTAGTATGCATGTTTTCCATGTGCAACAATGGTTGACTTTTCACAAATTCCAGGCCATTCAACTCTTCAAACAAGTGTTTTTAAAATTTGATTTGATTATGGTCAGGTTTTTAGTTTCATGTTTCAAGCCTATTTTGCATGTCGTGGCACTAGAGAATGATCCAGAGTGTCATATGGGCAGACAATTTGTTTCCTTTTTGAAGTGCTGCAATTGCCTTGTGTCCAATTCATGGAGAGGACAGAAAAATGACTATAAATCAAGTTTTCTTGAGAAAAAAAAATCAAAATGTATACAGGCTTTAGTTGTCTATTTTGTTACTTGTAAATACAGAAATTTAGATTAATTTTTATTTAGCTCTGAAACAACGGTTTTGGTCATTAAACTGGCCCTATGTTGTCTTGTACACTACTGTCACACATATGAACACATTGCTATAGGAGCTGGATGGTCCCTGTACAAAGCCTATGCGAGTGAGAGAACACAGTAGTCAGTTGCTTGGTCAGTGACTAATCTTTCCAAAATCTTGATAGGAAGACAGATAGAAATGACCAAATCTGTTTTGTTCATTTTCATATCCAGGGAATGAATTTTGTAAAGTTTTCCTTTTAAATTGACTTTTTTAAAACCAAGTTACAGTATAAACGTACAAACATAAAAAAAAGGGAAAAAAAGATGAAGAAAAAAAGAAGAAAAGTATTAATGCAATTGCCCCTTTTCAAGAGATACAATGCAAGGCATTAAATGATGATGATGAGAATTCACAGACTTTATAAAACACCATGTTTCTATTTAAAAACAAGAAGCAAAACATTCAAAGATGCAGGCTCATCCAAAGAAGTCAGTATTTACACATTTGCTGAGATAGAAAAGTTTTATCTTTCAATTTTGTGAAGGGAAATGATTAGAGCATACAAGGTGTGTCCATCATGTGCGCTGTTTCCTCCGATGATAGTGACCTTTGTATGGGACGAGAAGAATGATACATTGATGCAAGCCGTAATAACCTGCTCTTTTGGCTCTCTGTTCGACCATCTTCTCAATTCCTCCTTGCATAATGAAGGCACGGAGACTGATTACCATCTGGTATGGGTGCTGACAGATGAATTATCTATTCTCTCTCTCTCTCCTCACCTCTCTCGCTCTATCTCTTTTCCCCCTTCTCTCTCTCTCTCTTTACGCCCCTCTCTGTGATTCTATTATCTGTATCTGTCTGTTGATTCCCATCTCCTTCCTCTCTCTCTCTTTTCTCTTCTTAGGCTCTCTTTTCTTTCCTTTTTTGTTGAAAACATCCACTCCCTTTAAGGAGCAATGCTGATGCATAATTCCATACTCTGTTCTTGTTATCTCTTAAATGTTTTCCCTTCTTCTCCCACTCTCCCATTCTAATGCATCTCATATATACATTCCACTTTAGAGGTATAGTTATCGAAGCATTACCTAGAGTGAAATGCAGATAGAAGTTTAATCCATCTTGTTGTATTCTAGTCATAGTGTACGTGGATAGGGTGTTCTTGCCCTCATTTGTGTATTCTTGGAATTCATTGGAAATAAAAAGGTTGGATGTTGAAGCCTGGGGGTGTTTCACAAAGACTAAGATTGACTTTAAGTTGGACTTAACTATGGCAGGCCGTTCATGCCACTGTTTGCTCTCACCATTTACTGGCATTGGTCTCTCAAAGGACGTAAAAATCATGGTCACAAATCTACAGAATTTACTTTTTTTGATAATTCATTATTGAAGGAAACAATATTATCAAAAGATCATGATTGAGAGACCAAAGTGAGAGCAACCAGTGGCATGAACAGCCTGCCATAATTAAGTCCAACTTAAAGTCGATCTTAGTCTTTGTGAAACACCCTCCTGGAATGGTTGGAAAGGCATTCTTAAAAATAAAATTTGTAATATAATAATAATAATAGTCACGATTGTATAGCGCTTAATACTATGTTTCTAAGCACTTTACATTGTAATTATTATTACCCCGGTCGTCGGATTCTGTTGCTAATCCGTACATGATAGTGTACAATGTACATGCTCCGCTCCCTTGGGAATATTCTGACCAAGGCCCCGTTGCATAAAACTTACCATTGATGGTAACTTTGCCATCAATGGCAACTACCATGGTAACAGGGCTCAACAGCCAATCAAAACAAGGTTTCCATGGTAGTTACCATTGATGGCAAAGTTACCATCAATGGTAAGTTTTATGCAACGGGGCCCAGGTGCCATTTTACAAATGCACACATGCCAATCCAACCACACTAACGTTCGCATTCTACCAGGTACCTATTTACTGATCCAACCACACTAACGTCCACATCCTACCAGGTACCCATTTAACACCTGGGTGGAGAGTGGCAAATGCAGATTAACATCTTGCCAAAGGACACTAGTGCTGCGGTGGGACTCCAACTGTGAACCACGTGATCCACAGTCCGGTGACACATCCACTAGACCACGACACCTCTACAGACTCTTGTAGACTTTACTTGTACCATAGCCCTGTAGTAGGTTCATATCTTCATTTGATAGTAGTTGAAGCCAATTGAAAAACGAATGGAGTATGGTTCAAGATGGTTTTAATATATTACTTGAATGAAGCCTTACACTCCGATAGTGAATGAATGAACTCAATACAACGCAATCCTCTGTTTAGCCTTGGGCGCTGTTAAACCTGGACCCTGTGTGACATGAAACTTTTTATTGAATTGTAATTGATTACCAATTTTTGTGCAAAAAAGTTTTACAAAAGGAAAAAAGTTTCATGGTGTGATTCTATTTCAAAGAAGTATGCAATCAATTTGATAATCTTATGAAAAGGCCCTTCGGAAAATGGTGTACTTACTTGCGGCAAGTTTAATGTGTTCCTAAAGGTGCTAATAATTGCATGGAGATAATTATTATTTATGAAATGGAGCATTACTGGGGTAGTTTTATTTTCTTAATCTCTGTATTCTTTTCTGCTTGGTGCAATCGAGTTCAAGATTTAACTATAAAACACATTTTCGGTGCAACAACCTTGAAAAAATGCCTAGCAAGTCTATAAAATAACATTACAAGTTCCTTTAAAACTTGAATTACACTGTACGGTAGATTAAAAGAAAACCCCAGAACATAGAAACCTGTACCGGTAAACATCATTGTGGAAACAGTGGCAGATTGTGTACACTTTGGTTCTTTCCAGTTTTTTTGCTACAAGCCTAATATGCCACTCATCTTGTATATGATCTTTCCCGCTAACGCTCTCAAATGGTTAACCAGTAGACGTATTCACGATCGCAGCGTTGATATGTAAACGAGTCAAGCATAAACCAACAGCAATGATCCTCATGTTTAATGGTAGGTACTTAAAACAAAAGGTCAGAATCAGAATTCAAACTGCGTCCAAATGTCTGGCAAATGAGAGTCATAGCCATGTAAATTATTCGCCTACGTGAAATATCAACCTGTTCAAATGTTTGTCCATATCATGTCCTGAATTTTTGGTGGTGGAAATTTCTCTTGTGCAAGCACTTGTGAACAAACCGGCCTTTTCCCAGGGGACATAGAGTGCTTGTGCACATGAACTGTACTCAGGAGACCGCATCTATTAGCAAACCATCAATATTAGCAAACCATCGATAATAGCACATTAAAAGAGATTTAAAGCCCCACTGCACTACTTGTAGCTACTTGCTCCCTCTATATAGAAAACAATGCCTAAGCTGTGCCTGTTGGTCCCCCATGATCCTCTTTTTCTTATGTTAATTGAGAGCTGAGTTGATGAGATAACCACCCGTCAGTGACCAGCAGGGTGGTCTAATCCCTCCTGGCTAAACTAGTACAGACGGGCTTTAAAGTACAAAAGAGTGATACCATCTTTTTGACATATCCATTAATCCATCCAATGGATTTTTTTTCGTTGCTCAGCCACCGAAAGGTGGTGCCGGAGATTTTTTTTTTTTTCTTAGGGAAAGTCGTTGAAATTTGTAATTAACATAATTCCTTTTCTCATATTCCTTTGACTGATGTGTTTTCTGAAATTCTGATTTTTTAAATCTTGATGTTTATTTGCTTGGAGATGTTTTTCATTGAAATTCAACATTTTATGCTTTTCTATTTCACGTTTGCTATTTGAAGCCATGACAGGATTTTTTTTCTTCCCGAGGGAAAGTCATAGAAATTGGAATTTGCATTTATAATTCCCTTTCTCAAATTCTCCTGTCAGATATATGTTCTCTGGAATTCTTATTTATTTGCCTGATATTTATTCACATAATCTGCTCTCCAGCATCCATCAGCTCTTAAGCAGCTTACAGTATATGTAGGTCATGCCTTTCATATCTTTCTTTTATTTTCATGAAGCTTTCTGAGTAGGAGTTTTCAGATCATCTCTAAATCAATCATATCTTCAATATGATGGTTCTCTTGTATTATGTACAGGTAAATATCATTTGCATTAACTTTTATTATATGAAGTATTTTTTTTCCATAGTAAACTAGATATCAAATGAGAACACCTGCATGTTTTAAAAAAAATGTCAGATATTGGCTAAAACAAGTGTCGAAAAGCAGAATTTTATTTTGTTTGATATTCTGTGGAATGTTTAAAGATTTATAGTGTTCTTTTGTTTTGGTCAAAAGGACTGTAAAAGAGATGTTACTGTTCTTCTTTGGAGATCTAAAACGAATGTTGATTTTTTTATGTTTTATTCTATTGTGTTGATGTGTCGATCGGAATATGCACTGTGGTAGTTCAACAATAGAACTGAATCGGTACATGGTCAGACACATAAAAGCTCTCATCAAATTACAATATATTTTCTAAACCACCTTGAAAACTATGTTTTTCCTCAACCTCAATGTTTGTCACAGACGACACTACTTTCCTCTACATCAAAGAGTGACCACAAACCAACAGGAGTATTTACTAGTGCATAATGTATTGCTGCCTCTGAAGAGTGTCGTAAGCTATTCCCTTAAATCCTGATGATATCCCCTCTCCTTTAGGGATGAATATTTCATCTCCCTCTGACCCTGTTCCCATTACAAGAGATAGCACGATCCAGCACAAGCTAGATGACGCTATCTCTGAGATGAGAATGCAGCAACGTCATTTTGGTCCGCAAAGGGGCATGCCATGGTGATCCAAAATGGCACACCTCTAGGGAAACTCCTCAAGAGATATAGTCTAGTGCGCACTGCATCAAGCTATCTCCTGCAATGAGAACGGACAGTTCAAGCGGCTCACGCTAGCACCTTGGAAGTAGTTTGACCTTGATTGACCTTTCATGTATAAAGTTGAGTGGGGGCTTTGTAATAATGCAGGAAATGTTTACTATGATATGTTGGCTGTCATGGCAACAAGACCTCTGAAAAGAAAGGGGGGCCTTTGATAGATCGCTCAAACTGACTATGGACGCAACAAGTGCCAGCGGACCTCTCTGGCGCACTCCGTTGCTCGCGCTATAATGGTTAGATCCCCAGTCCACTTTTTTTTAATGAGAACGGGTCTCGCAGTCTCTCTTTGGGAGTGAGAGAAGATGAAAGCCACAGGAAGGTCAGTTGCATCTCTCCCTTCATCTTTGTCAGTTGGGTACTTCATCATTAACCTAATAAGCCAGAGCCCGAGCAAGCTGGAGATTGAGAAACTTGAAAGACTTTGGCACTTCCTAAGAAATCAAGTCCAAAGTTGCAGTGCAGTGTCTATCAGATGAGTGATGCCCATGTAAATTAATGCAATGGTGTGGGAGAGCTGGTTTTTAATATTTACTCATGCTTTTTCATGCAAGGATCAAAAATAGGTTTGAATGTGTCTCTAGTCTTTACCATGAATTAGCCCAGTATTTAATCAAGTAGTGGGCTGTTTAATTTCCAATACGAATATTACTTTGGATAATAGCTAGCTCAAGCTAGTTTCCCAAAGCACAGTAGTGAAACAGGAGACTCGTTGCGTCACCACTGCAAATTATCATGCCAGTTTTCCAGATCAGTATGATTCATAGCAGGTTGTTTTTGGAGGCATGGGCTAATGACAATGCAGCTATGGTGAGTCCAAGCTTAGCCTGCCCTAGGGCTAAACAGATTCAGCAGCAGCAACCAAAGAGGAGAACCCTGGTGAGAAATGGTGATAAAAGCATAGCTATAAGAATAGATAAGTAGTTCAATCGATGGGCCGGAGAAGACGGAATACACCGATGGAGATTTCTTGGGAGACGTATGGTAGCCCTAGAGATAAATTTTTGCTGGATGGTGATTGGGAAGATAATGATGGGGATGATGAAGATGATTGGTGCACTGGGAGGAGAAGGAGGTGGTGGTTGATTGGAGGAGAAATAACAGAGAAGGGAAGTGAAAGAGGGATTACAAATGAGAACAGGGAAGAGTAGATTTGATGAGATAAGATTAGAAGAAAAGAGAAAGAGCAGAGAGAGAGAGAGGGAGAGAGAGAGAGGGAGAGAGAGAGAAAAAAAAACAGAGAGAGAGAGAGAAACAGAGAGGATTTTTTTTGGGGGGGGGGGGGGGGGGAGGAGAGAGGTAGGGTGAAGGGAGCTGATATTGTAGGGGTAAGGAAGAGACAAAAAATTGCAACAAGTTGAAATAATTATGAATAGATGTAACATAGCGATTATTTGATATATTGAATCATAAATATAATGAAAAGACTCAGAATGGAGGGAAAAGAATGTATCAATAGGGGCACGAGCTGGCTCGTAAATAGAACAGAATAGTTTGTGTAAAGAGTACTAAAATGATGAAAATACTCAAGAACTAAAACGATTTATTTTAAGCTCAGGTTTAACCCGAATTTAGACTATACATGCTTATAATCTGCAAAAGAAATATCCTAAACTTTCGTTGAAAACTAAAGCAAGAAGATGAAATATCTGTAAAGAAAAGAGAACCTTACCCGAGGATCGCTTTCCCTTGCCAAACCTAGCTCGCTTACCCGTTTGATCGACCTGTCTTTACAGGTGGAGTATATTGACACAACATTGGCTCATTTGAACTTCCTTTTCCTCAGTGTCAATATTCTACTATTATTATGTCCGTTTGGAGCCAGAAGGGCATTAACTCATAAACTTCAACACACCGTTAACACCCTTCTGCCTCCGAACTGACGATTTAATGAATGAAAGGGAGGGAGTCAGCCGGGGGTCATATTTATCCAGGACAAATCCAATTCATCTTGGTCTAATGCTTGAGGCACACTTCATCCATGGATGAGATAGAGGAGGGGCTAAGATATGAAGTTAAATCACCTGCTCTTTACTGAAGTAGAGATGATTGTTCTAGGTATGATCCCTGCAGGAGGACACTGGAGGGTGCGAACATAGCACATTGATCATGTAGCAGAATTGTCTTTTGATTGTTTTGTATTTTTATCAGATTGTGGAAATAAACTTGAATTTAATAGAATACGGATGACTGTGGTGTTCAAGCAGTTATTAAAAGTTAGCACTAAGTGACACCATTAGGTCTTTGAAGAGGTCTTGTCTGATTGGTAGAGTTGATTAGAGCAAATTTCCAGATTACACAAGCAAAATTATTTGTCATTTTGATTAGGAATTTTAATTTGATGTCATTTGCTTGTAAGATGGGACAAACAAGTTATATACAATTAGGTGGAAGCATACAATTAGGTGGAAGCATACACATTTACTTGTATAAGGGACTACCAGTTGGATGCAGATTTTTGAAGGGAAAAAAAAGTGATTGCAGTATTCTATCAAGACATTTGGTTTATAAGTATACATACGTATAATGGGAAAACCTAGAGTAGAAGTATAAATAACCTGATTCTTAGATGGGGAATTATTTGATTATTTATGAAAATGAATTCTTATGCAAGATGGAGTTAATCCTATGTTCCTCCTTTTTAAATGTATGACCGGCATTTCCTAACCTTTGGGATTAGTGGCAAGGAATTCTCTCATATTATAAAGTGTCTCGTGTAGTATTAAAAACTAGTTTGCAGTTTATTTTTCTCAGGTACTTCTTGATAATACAAATACTTGATTGAAAACTTAAACTTGGGTATTCCTCAGAATCACCTCTATCAAAAGTACTCCCATTGCATTATACATACGTACTACCGACTATGATCATCGCTCGTGTGCTTGTGCACATACATGTATACTCCGTAATGCTCAAATAAGCGTATGTATGGTCATGCGCTAGACACTTGCCCCGTGATCTCATTACAATGTTGTATGGAGCATGGCAAGAGGAGAGGGGCAGAGATATATGCTTGTCTTGCCGGGTGATGCAGAGAGGTGTGAGGAATGGGGAAATTTTCAGCCAAGAAGATGAGATGATAATAATTCAGAACTGCAGAGGAATCCTCAACAAAAGAATATTGCATGTCACTTGATAAAACATAGGAGGAACCTATGTACCGGTGTCTGATGAAATGATGTTCAGTATGGAGTTTGATATAAAGCTACTCATATGGAATATCATTTGTAATTAAGGGTCGGTTCATTGAATGATGTACCTTTGACAATTAAAAGTCCTAATGACTTGTAGATTTCAATGCATCTTTATCCCCCCCCCCCAAAGGATATTTCCTTAACCCTTTAAAGCCCAAGTCCACTCCGATTTTCAAAAATTATAACATGTTGTAAATAAATCAAAGGTTAAAACTGCCAAATATCACGGGTGTACTTCAATCAGGTGATTTTTAAGAGCGATTTTTGTTTCGGGTATTTCGAGCAAAACATTTATATTGCTGTACGGATGTGACGTATGCTCCTCACAAGTGCCAGCGGTATACATTCTGACAATAATATTTTCAAATTTAATGCATACTTTGTGAAGTGCTCTATACAAACTATTTCATTCACCTGATAAGAATAATAGTGTTTCATTATTCTTATCAGGTGAATGAAATAGTTTGTATCGAGGCACTTCACAAAGACGTATGCATTAAATTTGGTTACATTACGAATCTGTGTTGTGAGGACCCTACGTCACAACCGACTCTCATTAACTTGTTTTTTGCTCATTAAAAAAAATTATTAAAAATAAATCTGAGCACCATTTTCCAAAACCAAGTTATATTTGGGCTTTTTAGATTTTTGTCTATCTAATCAGCTCAACTTTTCAGTGGAGTGGACTTGTACTTTAACTACCAAATTCTCTTAGTCTCATAGTCTTTAATACAATAGTATAATACAAGAGCCAAACCTTGTGCTGTAGGCATTGAATTGAAGAATCTCAAAGAAGAAAGTAAATCAAACATTGCATCATTGGCACGGTGCATTTACAATGCATTCAGTCTAGTTCATCAAGGAAAATATGATTCATACATGCCACCATCAAGATATATAAAACTTGAAAGAAAGATAGTAGAATAACAACACGATTGAAGAAGAGAAATGGAGAAGGAAAGCCAGTTTGAAATCTTGTTGAGGATGAAGCGATCATTGGGCGATGACTGGATTCTACAAATGGAGCATTACTCTCCTGTCTTGTGCATATGTGTGTGTGCCACATGCCACCATCAAGATATATAAAACTTGAAAGAAAGATAGTAGAATAACAACATGATTGAAGAAGAGTAATGGCGAAGGAAAGCCAGTTTGAAATCTTGTTGAGGATGAAGCGATCATTGAGCGATGACTGGATTCTACAAAATGGAGCATTACTCTCCTGTCTTGTGCATGTGTGTGTGTGCCACATGCCACCATCAAGATATATAAAACTTGAAAGAAAGATAGTAGAATAACAACACAATTGAAGAAGAGAAATGGAGAAGGAAAGCCAGTTTGAAATCTTGTTGAGGATGAAGCGATCATTGAGTGATGGCTGGATTCTACAAATGGAGCATTACTCTCCTGTCTTGTGCATGTGTGTGTGAGATTGGTATATAAATTTAAGATGAGTCAGAAGAAATCTGTTATAAATAAAAATATGAAGTATTGATTGGATGTAAAATTGTTTCTCAGTCAATGAAGTCCCAGGCTGGGTGATCAATTTCTGTTTTTTTTTTTCACTTCAGATTCAGGTTTTTGAAACATGTTTTCTAGTTTCAAATAATTCTTGCTTGTGTGGATTTTTTCACCGGTCATAAACCTAGGACATGCTTCATATTGCCAATATTATCTCACAAAAATCCCAAATTAGACGATTTTTGTGCCTTAATTACTGCAAACAAATCATGATACTGGTATAAAAGCCATAACAAGGGCCAGAAAAGGCATAAATTTAGTCTTTGCTATATAGACATTACACATAGCAAGAAAAATGTGAATATACATAGAACCTGAATTCTGCCCCAAAGCATAAATGTAGTATTCAGTGAAAAACTACTATTTTTAGTTTCAGTACTTATGTATTTTTTAAATTTTTTTTACCAGAGCTCTCTTAAAAATGTCCAGAGCCAAATGATGTGAAGCCTTGTTTCTAGTGGCCGATTTTGGATATGTAGTTCATGTTCCTCATTCTTGTTTCGCAATACTCTATGAGTATGAGCACACCGATACTCTTCTGTTCTTACAAGTCTTTCAAGTGTGGTAATCCTTTCTCAAAAAGCCAATCCTATCTCGCAAGTGATAAAAAGCAATAAAGAGTTATGTATCATCTAAGATGTTCACTTTTCTCCCCTTCACTTCTTATCGCCGGCAGGTTGTAGTCAATCTCTCTTTGTTGTGCTTGGCTCATGTCATTATATACCATGATTGTAAGGATTTCAGCTCTCAGAAATGTGCTGCCTTACTTCGTCAATCGCCCCCAAACATAGCAGCTGCAAAAGCACTGAACACCAGTAAAGGGCAATCCAACCCTTGTGACAAGAGTTCATTTGTATGAAGGCAGAAAAAATTAGATGCAACAGAATGGTGAAAGTTTGAAACAAATGGGACCAATGATAAAGAGAATTACGAATGTTTGAAATATGAGATCACTAAGTAAGTGTGAATCTCAAATTGGCAATTTGGTGCATGGATTGGCACATAGACACGACAACTTTCCCGTTTGTCTTTAACAATAATTTCATTGATGTTTTTCTTTGAAGTTCCTCCTCCCTTTGGGCACTACTCAAAATATATTATGGATATCATATCATTATAGGTCCTCTAAAGAGAATAGACCCTCCTGATTCACACACTTGTGAAAAATGGGAATTTTAGTCATTTTGTGTGTTGGAGCAAATAGGAAAGTCTGTCGGACACTACATCACAGAGACATTTTAGAGATTCATCAGTTTTGAGAGCGCATACCTGTAGTCTGATTGCAACTTTTCAAAATGTATAACTTTCTCATTTTTAGTCTAATTTCATTCAAACTTTCACCAGTCTGCTTGTGTGATTTTGTCTGCTTTCTTCTAGAGCAGTTTGCTATCAAGGTAGGGTTTCCCTTTAAGATGCATTGATGATTGACTCACTATGTATTACAGAGACAATGTATGGTGGGAAAAAAGAAGAAATTGGACTGAAAGTACACTGCTGCGATGCCAATACTTCATTGCGGAAACAAGATACAGATGTAGTTGTTACTCTAGATATCATGTGTGCTATGTGACCAAAGGTATTTTAATGGGATTATTTTGAGCTCTTATCATAACATGGCTCCGAGAGGGCTTACCCATCTAGTATGATCCTATCATACTCCTCATACTCCTGCGCCTCATCAAACCGCGATCCATTAAAATACCAAACCCACAACCTGTAGTGTAGTTTCAAAACGGCCCAGTCATCTGGGTAGAATTTGCATGCCTTGCCGCTCAATATATGTTTACAGTACATGATGGTATGTCACGTATGCATGTATTAACATCACATACCTGTATACATGTATGTTGATGAACATTTACAGCAGTATTTTGAAAAGAAAAGAAAAGGGGGGAAAAATGACATTAAAATTGCTTTGATTAAACATATCAAAGCATTTTTTAAAATAAGAAGTGCTCTAGGCAAATTGAATAAACTTGCTGTACGTGTTCTCTTTGTAGATACAATGCATTCAGATCACACACACACACACACACACCCACACCCACACCCACGCAGACGGGTGTGTGCCCGCATACACACATACACTTGGGTGGGTATTTTGCATCCATTTCTGGTATTTAATGGTACACAATTGTCATTTCCTTTTCTGACATTTATTGATATTTGCGTGCATTGCCCCAGTGCACTTTTGCATAGAGCTGTCACCCCTGTAATGCAGTGTTCCGGTGCTTCAACTGCGTGCTATAGCTATAATTTATGAGGAGGGTTATACTGGTGAGAAGTTTCAAGTAGCATGCAGGTGTGAATACACAGTGGAATGCATATTGACACGCCTCCCATTACGAGCTTTCTTGGAAGATGGAGAAAGATGGTAGGAAGATCAGTGTAGGAAGCTGCTGTGATGGGAATCAGTTGTAATTATGAGCATCTTCATGTCCTCCTACTACCTCCCCTCTCTCCCCCTCTCTCCCCTCTCTCTCCCTCTCTCCCCCTCTCCCTCTCTCCCCCTCTCCCTCTCTCTCCCCTCTCTCTCTCCCCTCTCTCTCTCCCCTCTCTCTCTCCCCCTCTCTCTCTCCCCCTCTCCCCCTCTCTCCCCTCTCTCCCTCTCTCTCCCCTCTCTTCCACCTCTCTTCCACCTCTCCCCTCTCTCCCCCTCTCTCCCTCTCTCCCTCCTCTATAGGGCCCCATTTTGAAGCTCTCTTTCTATTTCATCCTCTCACATGTTCCTTCCAAACCCCACCCCTTCTTTACCTCCTTCTCTCTCCCCTCCCCTCCCCCATATCACTGTTTTTGTTTATAGCTCTCCATTCTCTTTCATCCTCAGGCCATTTTCTGTATGTTTTGTTTTGTTTTGTGATTCTTGTCATTCTTCTATATCTGTAGTAGATGTGGACGAACCCATGTCAAGGCATGTTCACATACGCTAGGGTAAACTTCCACAGTTTACATCATGGTCTTTTAAAGTGTACTGCATTTTACATTCCAAAGAATCTTTTAATTTACTGACAAGCGACTATGCATCTAGGACGTTAATTGCATGCAGCTCCTTCTTTTCATCCCCACTGCCATTTGTTTTGTAGACATTTAGGGATGCAGCTTATGTGAACGAGCCTCTAAAGCACACATGAAAATGTTTCTTAGCATATTGTGAAGATGATATTGTACCCATATTCACCTATTTTAAAAAAGTCATTATTTATTCTTTAATCAATGCTTTTATTTGTAGTATTATCGCCTGACCTCTGCATTTATTTAATTTTGTTTACATTAACAAATTTTTATTTATACCTGCTATTTTACAATATTTAATCATGTTTGTTTTGTCCTTGTCTCATTTACTTTCTTAACCAGATCTGAGAATTATCAGTGACACATTTTTATCATAAGGACTACAAACTGCCAGTGATCATTCAAGTGGAATAACATTTATTTGGTAAGCGAACAAGAACTCTTTCCTGTGTAGAACTTTGTGAGGTGTGTCTCTCTCACACCCGTAAAGCCAACGCATTTAGCCCAATCCATTGGGAGGGATGAATAACTCCTTTAGTGCAATACTCCCTCCAGTAGTGATGTTTTATATGTAGCATCAGTATGGGGAAAAAAGCAGTAAGATGTGTATGGTCACCACCAGGGGAGTGTTTCACAAAGACTAAGACCGACTTTAAGTTGGACGTAACTATGGCAGGCCGTTCATGCCACTGTTTGGTCTCACCTAGGGTTGTAACATCACGGATATTTCCAATTCCGTTTAACCGCTAGTCAAAACCGGACGGTTTTCGGTTAAACGAAAATTACTCACTTTTGCCAAGGTCGCCGCTGATTGTTGGAATAGTGGTCGGCACTGGGCGGGCGCGGGCCCGACCAGCGCGGGGGATTTTCGCCCACCACTTCTGATGAAAAACACTGCTTTCGACCGGCACTGATTTCACATAAAAACTCAACTATTTGTCAAGAAAAATATTACTTACATTCATATTTCCGTCTTTACTTGTGTTTTATTTGCAATTCTACAAGAATCATGATTTCAATTTGACATAAACTGATTATTTTTAAAGATTTGCCGAGTGCTGTTGTCTAAAGTTGCGATTCATGAAGGCTGCCATATTTAATGTACCGATGTACATGTTATAATACACAGAGATAGCAGCTCAGGCTCGTTCCATTACTGTTTTTATAAATGTTTATTTTCAATAAGTTAAATTTTTTTCTCGTAATTTTCCGGAATAAATAAATTAAAATACTGTAAGATATATTTATTCTATTATTTATATTGTAAAATTTGTCACAATCAAAACGGATAGTGCCATGGACGGTCGGATACCGGATGGTTAAAACGTTTGATCACAGCACTAGTCTCACCATTATGATCTTTTGATATTTTTTCCTTCAATAATAAATTATGAAAAAATGTAAATTCTGTATATTTGTGACCATGATTTCTACGTCCCTTGAGAGACTAATGCTAGTAAATGTGAGAGCAAACAGTGGCATGAATGGCCTGCCATAGTTAAGTCCAACTTAAAATCGATCTTAGTCTTTGTGAAACACCCACCAGATGTAATTATATAATGTACTGTTATATGAATAATTTTAATTTGTAACCCTCATTAATACAATAACCCTAAAGAAATGGTCTTGTTTTTAAACAAATTTGTGATATTTATTCTTATTTCTATTTTCTTGAACTCATACTCCCACGTTGTTTAAAGCCTGACTGCACTAGTTTGGCCAGGAGAGATTAGACCTCCCGGCGTGGTCACTGACAGGTGGTTATCTCATCAACTCGGCTCTCAATTATCATAAGAAAAAGAGGCTCATGTGGGACCAACGGGCACTGCTTAGGCATTGTTTTCTATATAGAGGGAGCAAGTAGCTACAAGTAGTGCAGTGGGGCTTTAATGCATCAGCAAGATTTGTAATGCCTTTGTTATTTTGGTCAGTCCAATCAACCTACATGTAGAACCTGGAGAGTTCCAATTCAGGTTGTGATTGACAATTCTGGACTAATTCTGAGACAATATTCTTTAAGTACATTTCCCCCCAAATTGCCTTGAATAACATACACTGCATTAAAACAGGGATCTTGGGGGAAAATGTACCTCTTCAAACGGAGACATTCATGTTCGTGCAATTTCCTCCGGAATTTCCAGTTTTTCCTCTTGAACATTGTCTCATTGTTGGAGGAAAATGTTCTTCCCCATGGGAGATAAAATAAGATGTCTCATCCATTTCTAATTGGGACATTTCCTTCAAAGACTACATTGGGAATTTCAATGATAAAAAGAAAGATTTAAAGGGATAGTTGAGTTTTGGTATAGAGGGCGCTACACAAAATAATTGTTTTGTGAGATACCGGTAATGAAAAACTGAGTGCCAAATTTGAAAGGGTATACAATTTGAATGACAAAATAATCTTTGATTGATCAAAATCGGTTCAGAGACCCGAATTATCCATAAATATAACCATTTCTAATATTTGTGGGGCTCCACAAATATTCAATAATTTTGAACCAGCCATTGAAAAAAAAAAGGAAAGCACCTTATACGTTTTATTCCAGAGATGCAATGCCAATGTTGGCTTTTTGTTGGCTTTTCCGCGTTGGTTATAATACGCACAACCAGCCGGCCTGTGTATTGTTATTATTATTCGAAATTAACGGTCACCATATTTTTTTGAAAGTGGAGCTGAATTGGTATTATTAGATTTAATCTAAATTTCACACATTTTGGGGTCTAAAATTACCTTCATATCAATTTTAGGGCCTAAAAGGCGAAATAAGAATAAGAGCAATAGCAATGCACTTTGAAGGCATTTGCGGTCTTAAACAAGAACTCAACTGTCCCTTTAAAAAAAAAAATTATGATTTCAGAGAATTGAATCAGATAGGTAGGGAGATATGTGGAAGCATATTTTTTGAGATGCAGAGATAATTTTTGACGAGAGAGATGAAGCTATTAAAGGGAGACTACACTGTGACTTTCGGAGATAAAGCAGGAAAATGAGAGAAACAAATTAATGAGTTTCAGCAACATCGCATTGAATAGGAAAGTTATGAATTTTTGAAGTTGTCATTAGTGAAATACACATTGTTGCAACACTGTGACGTATCTTGCAAGCTCCCCTCCAATTTGCTCTGTACAGAAAATTTCATAAACTTTCATTTTCTAAGTTATTGATAACGGAATAGATTTGTTTCATACAAGGGTTGTATACAAACATATTTGCAATTGTTAATACATGCCTTCACGGTGTTTCATCGCAAAGCATGCCGGGACAGATTTCTAGTACGGCAGTAGATTTTCACCTTGGCCGCGATCAGCTGTTCCATTGCCAACAACAGGATTTTTATCCTGTCGAATCAACATGACATCATAATCTTGTACAGGATGCGTTATTCTGCAGTGATTTTCTATCATTCAAGTATCATTTTTACGGTAAGAAACCAAAGTCTGTGATTATGTATTTTTATGACGATCCTTCAACCTAAAACATGAATTTTTAGCAGCTTAAAACGGCAAACCACCGACGCAAACTGCACACACACACATTTGAACATATGGGACTACATATTCATACAAAGGAACCCACTCTCTCATTAGCCCACTTTACTTTGTATTATCAGCTTTATTTTTTGAAGGATCGTCATAAAAATACATAATCACAAACTTTGGTTTCTTACCATACAAATGATACTGAAATGAAAGAAAATCATTGCAGAATAACGATCCTGTACAAGATTATGATGTTGATTCGACAGGATAAAAATCCCGTTGTTGGCAATGGTACAGCTGAACGCGGCGAAGGTGAAAATCTACTGCTGTACTAGAAATCTGTCCCGGCATGCTTTGCGATGAAACAACCGTGAAGGCACGTATTGTATTTGGGGTGAACGTATGATCAAAAATTTTCTTAAAGTGACTCAGTAACATTGTTGAAGGTTGATGAAAAAACTGCGTAATTTTTGTATGAAATGTTACTTATTATATTCCTTCTAATGTACTAACCTCTAACATGCAAAAAATCCTGACAAAAATTCTCAAACCACAAAGATATTGATGGTTTTCTTTGAACGCGTCACTGTGCGACACCCTCTAACAGTAAATTCTCCCAACCAATTTTTGAATTTTCCCAACCGTTTTTCCATGAAAAAAAAGACATAAAACAGGCTTTTAAAAATCTTTCAACACTTGAATGTTTGGAATGGTATATAGATTCAATTCATTGCCTTGTGACGATTTACATTCACCTAAAATTTAATTAAATTATGATAATATAGTTGGGAGAATTCAGGAATCAATCAGATCAGTTTTCCCCAATTTTTATCATTAATAATGGTCTGTTTTCATTCAAACTTTCAGATTATCTTTAATTGTACATCTAGCATTGAAGTCACTACCTTAGCACCATTTTCTCTCATCTGAACAATGTTACAAAGTCCCTTTAAGGAAAAATATAATATTTTTTTACAGGGCAAATGGGAGGGGAGCTCGCAAGATACGTCACACAGATGCGAATTTGTGTTTGATTGATCGCACCTTTAAAAAATTCATAAAGTTCTTTCTTATTTTCCATCGAATTTTGCTCAGACTTTCACTGACCTGTTCCTCTCATTTCAACTTAAAATTATAGGAAAAAAAATCATGTATGTATTCACCGATCCCTCTGTCCATCTATTCATTTGCCCCTCTATCCATCCATCCCTCTATCCATCTATTCATACATCCTTTTAACCATCCATTCACCCATCTATCTTTCAGTTTATCCATTCATCCATCTATTTATATATCCACCTTTTTATCTTCCATCCATGAATGCATGCATCCATCATGCCTCTGTCTATCCATTCCTTTCATCCACCTATCCATCCTAAATTTGATCCTTCCCTCCCTCTATTACACCATTCATCTCTGTTTATCCATTCCTTCCATCCACCTATCCATCCTAAATTTGATCCTTCCCTCCCTCTATTACACCATTCATCTCTGTTTATCCATTCATCCATCCATCTATCGATCCATTATTTGATTCTTCCCTCTATGATGCCATCCATCTATCTACCCATCAATCCATCCACCCATCAATCCATCCACCCATCCATCCATATTTATCTTTCCATTTAACCTCTTGTCCTAGTTTTTCTTGGCATAATCTCATTTTGTCACAGAGTGATATGAGCTTCTGACGTTCTCTCTATCTATACACATCTCTTCCATTCCTCTGAGTCACTGTATCTCATTATCAACCACCACCAATTGCTCCTGACATCTCCAAATCACACCCCATCCCTCATCCCCACCCCACCCCTCATCTCCATCCCATCCCTCATTCCCCACCCCTCATCCCCATCCCACCCCTCATCCCCACCCCACCCCTCATCCCCACCCCACCCTCATCCCCACCCCTCATCCCCACCCCTCATCCCCACCCCTCATCCCCACCCCTCATCCCCACCCCACCCTCATTCCAATGAAATTCATCAGTCGCCCGTCTCTATTTCGTTCTACATCCCCTCCGTTTTATCATCCAATTCCGGACGTTCAAATTTGCCACGGCTGTGCCCGGGGGTATTGTTTCATTTGCCTTCATCCAGTTTATCTCTGTCAATTCCTTCGGACGTTCCCAAATATATAAAATGATGGGGAGGTAAAGAAAGGAATATTCATCCGACACAACTTTGCGTCGGTGTGTATTCTCCAGTGCCGCAGCGCTTTGCCCAATATTCAGTCCAAATTAGCATAACCTTGAAAAACGGTTTGCCCTGTAAATTATGTTTCATTTCTTTTCCATCTATGTCAATTTACCATGTCCCTTCCCACTTCTAGTTTGAGGAAGCGCATTACTACTTCAGTTTCCTTCAGTCCGTTCCTTTCTCTCTCATCTTCAAGCGCATTCATTTGGAAGCAAGCGGAATGTGCATGTTCTCTGTTGTTCAAATTTGTACAACCCTGGATAGAATATTGTGCTTTAAAATTATAATCCAATTTTTTGTAGGCAGTTAGGTTTCTTGCGCACCTGGTTTTTCCTCTTCTTTTATCTTTGTTAAGGTTTCCTCCAAGCAATTTTCTTGTGTGTTGTGTCTTTACCAACGCTTGAAATATTACTATGAATAAATTGATTACTACACAATAGTGTGACTCCAAGTCTGTCATTCAAATAGTAGTATCAAGGACTGTTGTGAATAATCACTTGAAACTACGTGTTAAATCAAGCTGAAAGAGAAGTGTTTTTTTATAGAGCGTTTGACAATTATTTTAAATACATTCATTGATTTCATATATCCTGCACCGACTGTTTTTTTTCCAATGCAAATATCCTTGACCCTTTAAAACATGCTCATGCCAAAATCTGTCATTTAGCTTTTCCAATGTCAAATACATCAAAGAAAGTTGTATTTCACACATGTTGTGGATTGATTATTTTTACACCCTGAAAATAACCTTCAAATGTGATTGAATTTTGCAGTAGCAGATGGAATATTGTCAACAGCCAGGGAAAGAAAGTGGCATATTTAGTTACATTTATGACAACCTGTTAAACACTATTGCCACCTCACTTTTTTCATTTAGTTATTATATTCAGTTTGTATTAAAAAAAAAAACTTGTTTAATTCTTTCTTACAAGTGTAAATTTTCAGGGACTTCTGTTTGAATTCAATTGGTGATTGGAAGATATTTCCCATTATTTTCAATGCTGGCAATATTTTACAGTTAAAGGGTTTTCTTTAATTCCACCTTCAAAGGTGGCATGTTTTATTGAATGTTTGAATCCCAAACACAGGGGTAACAATAGATATATACATTCATACAAGATAAATAAACAAAGAAATATTGAAAACTTAGGTAATATATTTGGTGTCGTCTTCCTTGCTGGAATGAAAGTCATGCAAGAGCTAAGTTTTGTAACTGAAGATTGTTTATTCATAGAAACAATCAATTCTTGAATTCCGAGAACTTAATCTGTGGTTATTAAATTAAGTTAAAAGTGGATCCCGATGCTGTTAAGTAAAGCAATGAGCAAGCAATGACACGATTGAAGGTATTTTAATGAGATGGTAGATTGTGATCTACTGCTACAGGTCAATCAGAGATGTGAGTGAATCGACTGTCCTCCTTCATTATGAAATCCTTGTGCAATAAATAGACCAACACCATCGTCGTCGGGAGGCATGTTCAGCAGTCAATGGAAAAATATTTTGAAAATTGGTTATGAGTGGATGTTTTCTTTATTTATATTTGTTAGTTAATTGCAACCATATAAGTTATGATTCCATTACAGACAAAGGTACAAGCAATTACATAAACACCTATCTGTATTTAAATTTTAGTGTAACCGCAAGTACATATTATACATTTTTAGTCGGTCGGCTCTGATGTGATTTTTGTCTTGTCTTTTTCTTTGTTGAATTAAGAACTCATCTTCGGCGTCACTTATGTAGTACCGCCCTATGTTACATTTTTAAAGAAATCACTATCACTTATCATTCTGTGATGTGCAGTTACGAGTGCTGATTCAATTGTGGTATTTGAGCTATATAGAGAACTAGATTTTTAACCAGCCGCAAGACACAAACCACCCATTCATGACTGAGCATCAGATTTATGATTCATTGGGTGCGTTTATCGTGTCTTGCCACTCAGAATCAGCGTTTCTATATGTACATATCGAACCCCACCATACGAACGTGTTTTGTGCGGGATGTCGCGTTTATCGACTCTTCACGATTCAAAATAAAGGCCTTGTCTCTGCGCAGCAGCTTTGCGCCGTTTGACCCAGGAAGCAGATTAGCCTGGGAAGGTCCGATTTGTATGTGGGGTTCAAAACAGCTTTGCGTTTATCATTTCTCAGAAACATGATTCTGGCTGTATGTCACATTAAAAACACACTTTTTTCGGCCTTACAATATGCCCATATCTAAAGACGTTTGAAAAAGGCTTTGCGTTTATCACCTTAAAATTTGCCTGAAAGACGTTTGAAAACGCTGATTCTAGGCAAAAAATTGGACAATAAACGTACCCATTGACTGCTGAACGTGCCCACCGACGGCTAATCAAGTGTAAGAATCTAATTCACCTGAGTACAATGGAGAAACCCTGGACTATCACTTCCTGCCCACTCTCTGGAAAATTTGTTCAGAATTCCCCGGGGACCTGCAGTGCATCATCCCGTAAAATGGATTCTGTCTCAGGTTTTTATGAGGCGAAAACATAAATGAAACCTCGTAATTATATTTTGTTGCTTTCTTTAGAGGTGTACTGATTTTTTTTTAGATAAAGATTGTAGTGCGTTGAAGTAATGTGAGCTACATATTTGCTTTTTTATGTGCATTTATTTCAATTTCCAAGTGAATTGATTAAAAAGGCTAGATTACTGCAAAAGTATATTTAACCATTAAATACTGTGCCACAGATAACTCAGATTCCGGTCTATGGAAAATTTGTGTTGTAATACCAATGTCAACTCATGTCAAACAAGTTGAGTTTAACTCTTTCTAAGATGGGTCCTTTTTGAATATTACAGACTGTCACATAATTCTAACTTTTACTGCTTAGTTATTGAGCGATTGGCAACGAGTGGAAACTTTTAAAAATCTGAATTTTTACTGTAAATTTTAAGTTTTACAGTTATAGTTGGAGAGAAAAAGAGGGAAAGTTAGAGAGAGAGAGAGGGGGGAGAGGGAGAGAGAGAGAGAGAGAGAGAGAGAGAGAGAGAGAGAGAGGGGGGATGGGGAGATATTTTTGCTTAATTCACAGGTAGATCATATTCATAGAAGAAAATAAGTTGCTGCATAATTATATTTGAACTTTTGCCTTTTAATTTATTTTTCATTTGTCATCCTGTTAGCATGTGTTTCATTTTCTCTAATATTCTACTTCCTGCATATGCTAGCTTCGAGATGAGTAATCTACACAAAATTTCTTGTGGGAAAGTGATCCACCAGTGTTACAATAATATCATCCTCTCACTCTTCCTTTCTTTCTCTTCTCTCACACTTCCTCTCTCTCTCTCTCCTCCCAGTCTTTCTTTCTCCCCCCCCCCCTTTCCGCTTTCTCTGTCTCTTTCACTCCATTCCCATCCCTTCTGTTTCTTCCCTCTCTTTCTGTCTTTTAAAAATAATCTCTGTCACTCCTATTTCCTTTCTCTGTTTCTCTCACTCTATCTCCTCTCTGTCTCTGTGTCTGTGTCTGTGCGTGTGTGTGTTTGTCTCTCTGTCTGTCTGTCTGTCTGTCTCTCTCTATCTCTCCCTCTCTCTTGCTCTCTCTCATCTTTCTTTGTCCCTTTCTTCACCCTATTCTGGCTCTGTCATCTCTCTGTCATCATATATATATTTATTTATTCACCGTTTCTTGAGAGTTCTTTATCATTCATTGCTCATCGCTAAGGGAGCAATTCTACTGGGTCTGGTGTGGACAGATAAGTAGAACTTTTTGGGGGTGAAACTCATATTATTTATTTAAGAGAGAAAAAGAGTTTCTTTCCTCATGTTAGATAATTGATTGAAGAAGATACCTCCATGTAGTCTGCTTGATCACATTTTGTTTCATTCTGTCTTTCTTAGAAAAACAAACAAACAATAAAATCGTTGTTATTTGCATGCATAGAATTGTTTTTTAGTGATACATAATTTGTCTGATTTTCCTCAAACTTTTATAGTTGATTTCTCTCAGTTTTTTGCTTTTGTTCAAAGCACACTTGTTTGGAGGCTGTCGTTCACTATTAAAACATGATTATCATCTCGTTTATGGGTAGTTGCCCTTCAACGTCCGATGAAATTCCGCAATGTGAGAAATACCTAGGGTTTTGCTTGCAGTTTAAATGCTCCTTTTTTCTTTTTTGTTGTTGTTTTCTTTGTGTAGTTTTGAGAAACTATAAATATGTTGATGATGCTGTATAGCATGACACCTCAAATCAATTCTGCAGTGCCATCTCACATGGTACATGTATGCTACAAGGATTCCATTAATTCTCTGAGTGGACATCAAGTTCTGTTCACACATGAAAACTATTCTTGAACCTTCCACAGCATTGTTCCTATAGGCCTGACTTCATCGGCCCGAGTTGGCCAAATAGCCCGCTATTTCTGAGCCGGGAAATAGTCAGATCACAAAATAGCGGGCTATTTGCTCGGGAAATCTTCCAAAGATATCTTGGGGTAGCCCGGCATGCACGTTAATGTGTTAGCTCGAAGGGTCAATCTCACACTAATTTCTCGAGCTCGAGTTTCGAGCTGATGAAGACGCGATTTGTAACTTCGGGCTAATTTCCCGGATCACAAAATAGCGGGCTATTTGGCCAACTCGGGCTGATGAAGACAGATCTTGTGTGGGTTGATTTCTAATTCTCTGAATGCTCTACATTCCAAACTGATCCTAACCCATCCAAACAACACGCCCAGAGCATGCCCCAGACTCTGCGTGTGTCAACAATCAATAGGTATGAAATGAGAAATGTCACTTCATATCGATTTCATTGTCTGTCCATCAGGCCTCTAATACAAACCTCCTCAGGAAGCTCAAAAAGTCACCCTGTCGCACCCTTTTCCAGCCTAAACAATTCATCTAGAGAAGTTTTTAGTATGATATACCCATAATTCATTTCTTTAGATACTGTAGGTTTCATATGTAGAGTTTAAGTTCATGGCAACATAATAGAAAGCCAAGAATTATGTCATAATATCCTTTCCCACCCTCTTCTGAAGTTGGTTGAATTGTGCATTTAATATGTATTCTCAAATATTTGCAAAGAAGATATAGAACAGTGTCCTACAAAAGAGTAAAAATTGCAATACTTATTATTATCTGTATGTATTTAGAAAATCATGTGAGAGTCAGAATTTCTGTACCATTGTAAAATTCAGCATGAAGTATCGTCAACGAAAACACAGTTTCAGAAAGGAAATAAGAAATTTTAATTCTCACTGTTCAACTTCCAGAATGTTGTGCAAGATTTCCTGCCCGTGACTCGATCTGGAGGTGTTCAGAAACAGGTCCATGATCAGACCAAACAACTTTTCTCTGTAAATGTCAAGAATGTGCTGTTGAGGGCATGTCCTCTGTTTCCTGCAATCAATACCTCATTTATCTCATCAGGATGGCACAAACTCTGACCTTTGCTATCCTAGTTTGATTAATGTATATTAGAGTGATAACCCCATGGGGTATCAAGATTGTCCTTAGTTGTGTTGATAGTTTGTCTTTTGATGTCTTCTGTGTCTAAGCCTATCAAAGCAAATCAAATCTAAACCGAGGAACAAGCTTTGAATTGAATTGAATTAGATTGAATTGGATTCAAAGGCACATGCTCTCAATGTGGATTTTAGTATTGATAACTGGAGACATTCTGATTTTGCATACTGTAAATGTTGCTTCTATTAATGCCTTCAACATTAAAGGTGGTGCCAGAGGCGTTATTTGCAAGCAAATCAATCAGTTAGTCGCTCAGCTATTTTATTTCCAAGATAGTTTTTGCTTCAAAAGTTAGGGATTGGTAATCACAGCAAAAATAAGAAAGCCACTCTAGAGAAAGGGAGGTGAGTAAGATGGCAGAAAGAACATCTGAAGTATACATGTAGTAGTGATTTTTGAATAGAGGCCAAGAGAAAAACAGACTTGGGAAACACTAACAGTAGTGCTAAGGGAAGGGATGTACAAATACATACAACAAAAACAGAAAACACCATAACTACAAAGAAATAGTATTGAATAACCAAATCTAAAAATGAGGCCTTTTAGACCTCAAATCATGGATGTATCCCTGTCACAATGAAGAGACACGTATAAGGCATCGTAATTGTCTTTGGTACTTTGACAGATTGCCAGTGTTGGGCCTGTTTGGTTCTCTGGACTTCAAAACCTGTTGACAAGGGTTCATTAGATATTATTGGCAGAGGTCTGTTGAAAATGCAAGGTGTTCCGAAAATGAGGTAGTATTTATAGGGTTATCTACCCAGGTAGAGGGGTCGTACCTATGGATGGCCCTGTAAATGTAAGGATGAGTTGGCTCTTTGTATTTCGGGTGGGTGGTGTTGACATCAACCTGGCGTTATGCTCTTGGCAGGAAGTCAAGGAAACAGCTGATTTGGATTGTGTCACTGACTCCCCATTCACACTAACAATAATTATCATTTAGCTGCACAAAATCTATTACTAATTAATGTTTAATCATCAGAATGGCGCCCCCAAACAAAGAGTTTTGAACGTTTAATGAAAACTTGACAAGGAATCAGGGTCCACCTTGTGTGTAAACACCATATCAGTTGGAAACCACTTATTTGGGCAAGGCTTATTGTGAGTGTGACAGCACATTCTGATACGACTAGCCAGCTGCCATAACAATGTTATACTAGAGAAATGCCCATGACATAAGCTAACTATGGTGTAAGCTGACCTCTGCAAACTAGATTTATATATTCAGTATTCTTTTATACTATATTCTTACCCAGTGAATGCATCCTTATGTTATGCCATTCATTTAGAGCCAGAAGGGGGTTACGTTTTTCTGGCTTCAAATAGACGATACTATTCTTTATGTGACATTTTTTTTATATACCAAAGTTGTATTAATTATCTCTAGTGTGAATGTCCTTGAAAGTAACAGCCCTGAAAGTAACAGCCAATTCAGTTGTGTCACTGAATGGGACGAGGTACACCGCAATGTCACTCCAGGTTCCTTAACTTCGTATTGATTCTGTAGGGTGTGAATGAAATCCGAGTCGTCACACACCTGGGTTTTGAGGTAAATTGAATGTTTGCTTTGGTTTTAGTTTACTCATCACAGAAGGGGTAAGGAGCACATGGGAGCTGAGAGGAAATTACCTATGGAAAGTTTATCCACCCTCCCCCACCCAAGGGGGGAAAGGGCAAAATATTTCATTCACCATCAAGGAAATTGGAATTTTTTCTTAGGAAACTGTTAGGCAATGATTTTAAAAAGCTTGCATGAAGAAAAAAAAACAGTTAGATCCCCTTTCCTTTAATTTCAAGCCACTGGCATTTTGGGATGTTGGACTCTCCACCCTTTTGATGTTGATATTTAGTCATGTGATTTTTAATGAAATAAATAAATTGAAAGATACTTTACACTGCTCCTTATATTCCTGTTCTGTTTCCTGTTTGATTATCTTCTTGGAATGGAGAGAGTTATATTGAGATTCTCGGATATGTGTGACCTTTGCTATCCAGATGAAAGGAATATAGACTCATTGAAATGATATGCATACATTCAGTACTTAAATACATACATGTACTGTCCACATTGTGATTGGGTCATTAAGTATGAAAATGGTCTCATGAAGGAGTATTTATGTATGCTCTCTAATTACTTATTTAATTGGGTAAAAATTACTCTTTTTACCTGTGACTGGGTCATTAAGTATGAAAATGGTCTCATGAAGGAGCATTTTTGTACATGCTCTCTAATTACTTATTTAATTGGGTAAAAATTGCTCTTTTTACCTGCATGTGATTGGGTCATTAAGTAGTATGGAAATGGTCTCATGAAGGAGGGTAATATGTTTACATGTCATATTTGTATGAGGTCAATTACTGAAAAGTACCCTACCCTCTGATCAATGACGTGATAGTAAATTGACACAAGCCAAAAGGTTCAGAGCAGATTACCCTGCAGTCTACATCAACAATGTATACAAGGGTTATCAGTGGATTATGGATTGTTTCCAAAACTTTCCATAAGTGGAGGACAGAAACTGAAGATTCTTTCTTTCAAGAGAGACTTGCCAATCATGAATTGAATTTGGCTTGCTGTTCACATGAGGCTATAATCATCTTAAAGATAAAGACCAGTTCTGGTCATGCGATTGCATTGTGAAAGAAACGTGGAATCGATCAGAAAAGGTTGATCATCTAGCATATAAGTATTGGTGTGTACTGCAAGGTTCTGGAATCATCAAAATGATAAGAAATTTGGCCCAGTCTTGGTAAAGTTACAAGCACTGTACACAGAAAGATGTATATGGGACTACGCGACCACGTGCGCGATATCTATTTAGTCCCAATAGATATAATAATTTACCAAATATATCAAATAGTAGGCGGTTTCCCAAATTTCCCGGCAAAATTTGTATCATCACGTATTAGTCAAAACAAATTCTTTCACATGATTGGTAATGAGAGCTTTCATTTCATTTTTTTGAGAGAGGGGCGTTTCCAAAACTGGTTTTTACCTTTAAAGGTGGCTGTCTCTGTAAAGATATAATTGGAGATTGTGTGAACAGACCCAGTGGTTACAGTAATGTTACCCCCCCCCCCCTCCCCCTGCCCCCGAGAAAAGCACCAAATACAATATTATTCCTAAGAATGAAATCATTGATAGTTACATGTATCTGCATTATTTCTGAGTAGTTCATTGAGGAATTATAGAGAAATTAAAAATTCAAATTTGTTTCACAGACTTAACCATTTATGTTTGGTCTGATTATTTTCAGACATGCTTCAAACAGAGTTCCACACTAACTTTTTGGGAAGGGGTGCAGATTTAACTTTTTAGAGTTTGTATGCATGAGCCCTGTGTACAAAAATTGTGACAATTTTGGGGTGTCCAGATCTAGATTTTGGTTGCCCATGCGTCCCAGGCACCTGATAGACTCTTATCCGGCTGTAAGCCTAAAGAATTACTGCGTTGGTCAATAAATATTTAAAAACCTTCAAAAATAGTATAACCACCTTTAACTACATGACCATTCCAATCTACTCAGTAAACAGGAAGAAGGTCATTGTTCGTCAGAACAGTCACCTGATATGTCCAGATTGTCTCCCGTGAAGAGGAAAATGAAGGTACAAAGTCAGGAAGTTGTAGAAAACAAAAGTACACACAGGTATTCATTGACAGCGCTGGCCGGTACACATATCACGGACGACGTATCATGGAAGACGGACGGGCAGTCAAAGATAGCAGTGATCTTACACATGTAGGTTGTTCAGTGCTCCTGAACTGAACTCAAGGTACAATTACAGTGATATCCATGATTTGATTTTGATGTCTGGAGGATCTACTTTGATAGAGACAGAGCATTACTGATATTTTGACCCTTTTTTATTGTGATGAATGGATGCACATGTAGGATACTCATTGAAGATTTTGTGTAAAAAGCTTATAATCTGAAGGAAAAAAAGTGGAGTATTATCAGTGTAAAGCTGTGTGTACTGTTCTAAACGGTGACTTGAAGGAGGACACATCAATATGTATTTTTTGTGAAAATAATGTGAAAAACAATACTTTTGGAATACATTGATATATCAGTCAAAAGATCATCACTGAGCAGGTTTGTGTAATCCATTTTTCTCAAGCAGTTTGTTTCATTGTTCCTTTTACTAATACTATGCCAATTGCGTTGGTCGTCATGGAATATCAACAGTATGTACTTGTTCAGAGAAAGTGAAAGAGAGTCAAGAAAAAGTGCCCTGTCTTGCAACAGCAAATTCAACAAATTATATGAGTAAGACTAGTATTTCACAAATAATTATTGTGCTATTATTTTCCCTTCTACATGTATTTTATAAATTGCCACTGTGAGTTTCAAAATTGACACCTGTCGCTGTTACATTGTACATGTTAAAACCCCTGTGGACCACCCTGTAAAGCCTTGAAAATTTGTACCATATTTGGTCGTTACTTGCACGTGAGAGGAAATCCGGTTAGAAGACAATACTGTACATTCATGTGCATAAGAGGAAGTTGAGCAATCCGTCTTAACATTGTTCTCTCTTGATTAAATACTTCCTCTCAATGAAGGTCGGTATGTAAACAGTTAAAATCAATTGTTAAGTGTACAAATCACCAACAGTTATGTTGTTTTGTATGTTAATCATTTCATGCGGTAATACTATATATTCAAAATATTACTATTGGAAAGAGATTTTGCAAGGTTAATTAATACACTCTCAATTAACATAAACGTGACTTGTGGGTAGACTACATGACGTACTCATATGCGCTCACATAAAGTAGATCACTAAGTCTATGCGAATCTCAAATTGGCAGTTTGGTCTGTGGATTGTGACGTAGTCGCGGATAACTCTACCGTTTGTCGTGTGTTAAAACGTCATTAATTTCTGTTTATCTCCTAAGTGCCTTCACTCTCTAGGCACTTCTCAAAAATATATTATGGACGGCATATTATTGTATGGTCCTCTAAGGAAAAAAGACACTCCTGAGTCATACATTTTTGAAAAATTAAAATTTTAGTCACTTTGTGTGTTGGAACAAATGGGAAAGTTGACCACCAATACATCACAGAGACATTACCGATTCAGCCAATTTGAAGAGCCCATACCTACAGTACATGTACATATATAGTGATTACAACTTAATTTTGTTTGTAACTTTCTCATTTTTTGTCCGATTTCATTCCAACTGTCACCATTCTGCTTCTCTAATTTTTGTGCTTTCCTCTAGAGTAGTTTATATACTATCAAGCTTGGATTTCTCTTTAATGATTTCCCCTTCAATTTATGTACCTTTCGCTGTATTTAGAGGGAAACGATATGGAGAAAATATAACGAATTTGTATATTGTTATTCATCAACTCAACATTAATGTAGTTTCACTCTTTTTTTTATTTTTTACTGTCGGCCTATCAGGGTTGAATGTGTACGATGTAAATTTGGTTAACAATTCTTGAAAACTTCTGGTCATATGTAGGTAGTATATTTTGAATGACGTTTAATAATGGTTCAATGCATTATGTTCAGCTCAATGGTAATATTTTCATTTGTATTTTTAGCTTTGAGAAGGGTGTAATAGGAATTTGATGTGCATATACAGGCATGTGAGTAGATACTGGATAAGAGATATTTTTACAATATTGTGATCTTGTACAAGTTTTGAGAAAAGGATTGAAGTGATTACCGGTAATAGAGAAAAGGTTGCTCCTTGCCAGGATGAAAAAGGTCATTTTCAAATTTTAATAAAACTGATTAGAATATGAAGTGAATAAGACAGTTTTATGGTCTTTCCCTTGTTGGTAAATTATTCATAATGGTGATTATCAGAAATCCATAATTCATTTTCAAGTCCCTATTATTATAAATTGTTGAAGGATATGCATTTCTTGGCATCCTGATTAATTTGTTTTGACACAAAATTGGCCTGGCATGCATGTACTTCAGACATATTATTGTCTCGTGATATGTCTCGTAACATGCCATTTCCTTTGATTGAAACAAGGCTTTCATGTCTTCGAGGAGGGAAATCCCCAAATCATGAGAGGCTTGAGGGGTCAATGTTTCGCAGTGTGAACAGGCTCATGAACAGGATATTATTATAATTACAGGCCTGTATGTCTACACAGATACAAGGCACAATTAGCAACAACATTTCCACTTGCTCTGGTCTTTTACAGAAGTATTTCTGGCAGTAATCTCTGCCAATATATAAAACATAGAGGTATTTTTATGTTCTGATTTTTTTCTTTCTTTTTCCGTGTATGTGTGTGTGGGGGTGGACTTAAAATATTTGTGTTAAAGTCATCAGAGATTTTATTCAGTAGTAGATTATTATTGATTATATTAAAACATTTTTGAGCATTTGATATAGATCTAGTAAAGCATTGTCAAACCAATTTGATATGCTGAATTTGCTGATGAAAAATGCTGCAATCGTTATAATCTTTTGGGGAGTTGGATTCACAAGGTGTATTTTCTCTGCTATTTTCATTTTGCTAATAAATGACAGTTGGAACTAATTTTCATGAAGAAAAATGATAAATAGAACCCTTCACAAATTCACATGATCATACAAAATAAACCCTGAAGATGCTGGAATTCATTCTCGTTCAAGAAGGGTATGTCGGGAGCAAGCCTAATGAAAGCCAATTTACAAAGTTAATTCCCGGGCTCAAGTCCAATGAAGTGTTCAAGGACTCGCATAAAGATGAAAAAATCAATACCAATAACTTACCATGGCAACATTCAGGTGTGCAAGCCAGTCTGGATCAAGGTATTTCCAACTCGACTTGTTATCAGGGCAAGAAATGCAATTTCATTGGCAAGGGTTTGCTCTTAAGTCAGACTATTGTGTCCAGCAATGTACAATGTAACCTTTTGACAAAAAATAAATTTGACAGTAACTCCTTATTGTTTTAATTTATACTGGTGTTTAAAAAAAAAATTGTTGGAAGACCCTTAACATACATTTATTTTTTTTGTATCTGATAATATATTTTGATACTTCTGCAAGTTAATTTTCATACTGATTTATGTTATATAAATACACCCCTATAAATTTAAAGGCATCCAAACTTTAAAGATAATTTATCCATGTAAATCTATAAAAGCTGCACAGAGTTCATGCAAATTCAGTTTAAAATAGTGGCAGTGACAAGGGGGAGCACCCCAAAATCTGATAACTCCCCCCCCCCCTTTTTGGGTTATTTTCTTTTGTTGTTGCTTGTCAATGAAGTTTATTCGGACTAAACTGGTGACCCCCTCCATCCTCTCCCCCTCCCCCTTGACGAAGAACCAAGAATCCTGAATCTGCCACTGAAATAGGCTATATCAGAAGTCATCTTACCGATACCCTACTATGTGCATATAATAACACTGTAATGGATGACATTACAAAATGTTAGATCTTTCCTGTGTAATACATCTATGTTTAGAAATGCCTTAGGTTTGATGGATAGGAATGACTTACCGAGCATCTAAAGTGCCTCAAGGAGGACAGAAAATTGATTATGCTCTTTAATCTGTCTCGCTTTCCATTGGAAAGGAAAGCAATCGATGATTTGTCAAATTATCATATTCCCTGCCTTGAAGATTAAAAGGTGTTTATCTGTGTTGGAGTTGTTTTGCCCTTCCTCTGTTTTCTCTGTGTGTATTTTCTCTCTAGATGTCTGTGTGTCATTCTGCTGTTAATATGGTCCTCTTGTCTGTTATCTCCTTTTTTCCTCCTTATCTTACTCCCACTCTTCCCCATTTATCTTTGTATATCTGTCTCTTTATATCTAGGTCAGTTTATAAACTGGATAAGTATCCATCTTACTTGTATGTGAAGAAATATTGTAACATTTGTTGAAAATGTGTAAGTCTTTTGAGCCAAAGGGACATTAAGTCTAGCTGTGTCAAAGTGTGTGACTTAAAGATAAAGTTGAGTTCTGGGGGGTGTTTCACAAAGACTAAGATCGACTTTAAGTTAGACTTAAGTATAACAGGCCATTCGTGCCATTGTTTTCTCTCATCATTTACTGGCATTGGTCTCTCACGGGACGTACAAATCATGGTAAAAAATCTACAAAACTCTAAAGATCATAATGGTGAGAGCAAACAATGGCACGAACGGCCTGTTATACTTAAGTCCAACTTAAAGTCGATCTTAGTCTTTGTGAAACACCCCCCTGGTCATGCGATTGCACTGTGAAAGAAACGGTGTGGAATCGATCAGAAAAGGTTGATCATGTAGCATAAAGTATTGGTGTGTACTGCAAGGTTCTGGAGTCATCAAAATGATAAGAAATTTGGCACAGTCTTGGTAGAGTAACAAGCACTGTACACAGAAACGTGTATATGGGACTACACAAACATGTGGCATAAAAATCGGCCTCATTTTTAAGCTGTTACTTGTCATATTTAGAATATGAAGGCATTTGAAGAGCCATGCTTTCAGGGAACATTTTTTATCTGATGTTCTTCCACACTTGCATAATAACAATGATAAAGCTCACAAATTATTTTTCACCTCTTCCCAGAACTCAACCTTCTCTTTAACAAATGTCTGGCTTTTCTAGCAGATTAATATGAGAAGGAATTTCAGTTTAGAATAAATGAGATTTCTGAAGGTTGGTATGAAAAGATATATCGACAATAAGTTTCAATGCGCAATTTGCAACAAGAAAAAAATTTGAACAGTAAAACATGTTGCCATGACTTAGTATGATGCTGTCCTTGAACAGTTTGTTTGACTTGCTTTTGTTATAACAAGTGGGTCGCAAAACTCTAGTTTCTTACTTTTTGTTGTCAAATACCTTATCTGCTGCACGCAATCCAAAAGCTTTTGCCAAACTGCACATCATGATAATGAAGCTCGATCGCTCAATGAAAAGCACGAGTCACTGCAGTTGGCTGTTGATCTTACAACTGTAGCAGAATAGGAGTAGAGCCCTCTATAGTCCATGGATGGTCACATTGTATAGTCTCAGACGTGTGGTTTTCACCAACTGCTTGCAGAGTCATATAGACTTAAACCAATCATTTTTCATTCATATATATATATAGGGTGTTTCACCATAATAACTTGTCATTTCATGCTATTTCAGCCATCCAAGTTTTACAGAAATCATGCCCTGTGACATGAGGGTTCTATGATAGGATTTCTATCATTGAGGCAGGTTTTTTGTGAAGATAGTAGGTATGGCATTTGGGAAATTAACATGTTGAAAGGGGAGCAAAATGGGTAGAGGGATAAAAAGGCCTTTGTATTTTACTGTAAACTGAAGTGCTTTGTCCACACACCATTTGTGCAATTCATGGCACTCCTTGCGGCTACAATGTACTCACCTCACCTACCATTCCTAAATGAGCTGCTGAAGGGATTTCTCCATCAAGTATCAAGTATGTTTAATGCTCCTGTGGTGTTATCTACCATATAGATTTTCTGCAGCTATATCTCATATATAGAAACATCTACATGTATGAATAAGATATATTATAAAGACTAATGGGGAGAAAGGATAATGTTTGGAGCTAGAAGGGCGTTAACTCATATACTTTAAATGCTCCTCTGGCTCTCACCAATTAAGGTCATTAATTTCTCCAAAATTACACAAAATCCTAGATACACCACTTATCCTATTTTAAGTGATTTCAGGTAGTCTATTTTTTAAATAGAGATAAAAATCTCAATTAGTTTGAATAGGAGCAGGGGCATAACAAGAATTTTTGAATTTCTAAATGTAAAGATAACACACATCCACCCACCCACCCTATAGCTATGTTGTAAATAGGTGCAAGGTCCAGTGTGAGTGGCCTGAGTGACCCGAATGCCATGAACCCTAAAGTGATTGTATCTGTTATAAGCATACAGGAAGGTCCCATCAGGTTAGAGAGCCAAACCCGTTTACCTCTTCATCTAGGGTGACAACTGTCTGAAATAAAATGGAAATGACACCGTCCTGTAACAGGACAATAGAACCTTAAAGGGATTGGGTATCTTTGTCTCAGACTCTGAAACAAAATCCTGGATTTAGTTCATGCTGCAATCATAATTATAAACCTTTAGGTCAGTCAGGAATCCCATGACAATTACAAGCCGATTGCCCTGATTATCAAGATATTTATGATTGGAATTGAAATTTCAAAAATCGTTCAAAAAACGTATAACACTACAGTCTATTGGGGAAAATGAGTATGGTAAAACGGGTCACTCAAAGATTTTTACTTTTTTGAGGCACTTCATGATCATTTTGAAGCGCAATATTTTTAGGTCTTCAATATTACACCATATCACAGACGCTGATAGCACGTAGGGACATGCATCTCAGATTTGCCATTGTTAAAGGTAATGCAAAGTTTTGGGAAATTTTGAAAATTGGATGGATAGTAATTCTTTAAAATGTTGATATATTTGGATGTATTATAAGCACTAGAAAATTTAGCCCCTAAAACACTTTGCTTTTGAGAAAATTAAATAATCAAATTTTACCGGTGCTCCTGCTAAATTTCAAATATTTTAAATAGCGCCTAAGGCCATTCCGTGGTAGCTGCGACCATGAAAATCTCAGAATATGCAGTTCTGATATATAATTTCCAAACGGGAATAGCAAATCGTTGGATTGTAGTCAAGAAAGATTGTTTTAAATCTAAAGTAACATCAGTCTTGAGAGGGAGCTATACAACATAAAGAGTTTATTATTTACAATTTCATCACTTTAGACTCGATTTCAACCGCGACAACGATCATTGAATATTGTAAAATGGCATATGCTTCTAATATGTTCATTTGAACCAAATTTATGACCCCATACCAAAATGTTGTATTACCTTTAAACCATGCCTTTAGGAAAGTGCTGGCTGGGAATTTTATGTATGAGTTAATTTCTTAATTAGAAAGATGGAAATACTTCCAATCGCAGTTTGATTTTTGAAAGCTTTGTGTTACAAGGCCTGTCTTTAATGTGTATCAGATACTTGTGTTTCATGGATATATTGACATATACCGCACAATAGCTTCAGAAACAGAAGAACGCTATAATGCTGCTAGGAATTCTGGTATAATTCTGGTGATGGATTGCTTTTTATTATTTTCAGAAGTGATGATCAAATGATAGATTTATCATCCCAGTTCCTGTCTGTAGTAGATGTGGAACTGGAGCAGGGCCCCTGTTTCATAAAACTTGTTATCAATAACAAGCGTCACATTTCTATAACCAATTTCTGTAGTCTGTAGTAGATGTGGAACTAGAGCAGGGCCCCTGTTTCATAAAACTTGTTATCAATAACAAGCGTCACATTTCTATAACAAATTTGCTCTCAGCCAATCAAATGCAACGATTTCAGTAGCTTATAACAGTTATTGTAACTTGTTATTGATATCAACTTTCATGAAACAGGACCATTATTCTCATTCTATGCACTGGAATAGAATCATAGTTCTATTACTGTGTCTTTAAGCACGATTCCTCTATGAGAGAGGCTGAGAGAGAGAGAGAAGGAAAGAGAGAGAGAGGGGAGCAATGAAAGGAGGGAGGAAGGGAGAGGAGAGGAGAGGAGAGGAGAGGAGAGGAGAGGAGAGAGGAGAGGAGAGGAGAGGAGAGGAGAGGAGAGGAGAGGAGAGGAGAGGAGAGGAGAGGAGAGAAGAGAAGAGAAATGATACATAGTACTTTATATTATATTCTCAGATTGACATGAAGCAGAAATTTGATTTTGATTTATTTATTTCTCTTTATGGTCTTTTCCCCCAAATTACAAAATTATTACAACATAATCATGATAATGAACAGATCATGGAATTAATATATCATCAAAGTAAAATACTTACATTGTAGTATTAAAAAAAAATAATCATGAAGAAGGATTGCCAAATAAGCTAAGCTTGTAGGCATGGCAATCCTTTCATCATTCTAATTTCTGTATTTTTCCCCCCATATTGTTCAGGGATTGTAGCTTTCATGAAATAAATCTATGCATGAATCTACCACACCTTGCGTCGTACAAGCCACAATGTCCGTGAAAGCCAAACTTCCACCCTGTACTTGAAACAATGCCAGTCTCTGAATCCAAAAACACCAACATAAATTTCCATATTCCTTTTTCTTGGTTTGTCTGGTACATACTATAATTGTTACTTATATTTTGTGTTTCTCTCTGGTTTCTCATGCCCTCACAGATATATATATCGTTTGGTCTAGCCATTCCTAAGGAAGCAAGGACCAGTGGACTTCATGCATTGAATTTACCCACCAACCCTTTTACAAAGATCGGACGCTCATGGAATAAACCTGTACCCTAGCCACCATTACCAACATGGCGGCCGTGTCTGGAGCCGGGATCCTCTTTGGCCACATCGTCAGCGGCAACACCGGCAGCGCCAGGGACCTCTTACGACGGCTCCATAATGTGGACATTCGAGACGAGGTAAGGTTCCACACCTCTCTGCTCCTCATGCAAATTTGCCGAACAAATAATCATTTGAGAAATAGTAGCCTAGGTGTACAGAGGGCTCCCCAAGTGCCTCGAAATTACACTCAGGTATCATATGGTATCTGGAAAGGGTGTATGTAATATTTTTTGCTCCTTCGAATGTCAAGTTTCGAAGGTGTTAGATAAAGCAATGGACTGCTCTATTTGGTACTTCTTATGTAGCAGTTGCTTTACAGAATGAATTGTTTAACATAACATTATGAGTCAATGAATTCATGAACAGAGTTCAGTGAAATATTTTTCTTGTGCTTCCCCTCCTGTATGAGATGTATGAAAATGATGGCATGGAGACAGGATTTAGCCTACAAATACCAGACCTTTTAAAGCCATCTTTTTATTGAGATACGCTACTTGTATGCTATGTCTGTTGACAGTTTCTTGTAGTATGTACAGGTATGTGTGGATTTGTGAGAAAATTGGTGTGTAAGGAATGTTTTTTCATACTCTCGTTATTGTGCTGAATGGTGTATCGTGATAAAAATACATTGTCTTTTTAGAGCCAGAAGGTCGTTACGTGTTATCCGTAGACCTAGAGTTAATGCCCTTCCGCTTCTCAGCATATAATGAAAGTTTCTGTCACAATCTTGTGCAGGCAGATTTCAGATGATGGTTTGATTAACACATTGTTTGTTGAGAGAGCCAGAAGGGTGTAACTCCAGTCATTTTATATAGAAATAACACTCGTCTGGTTCTCAACAAGTGATGTGAGAATTTCCTGTACTGTATTTCAATGGGCTTTGAGATGATACTAAATGTCCTCTGTAGATTTCTGTCACAAGTACTCTAGTATTCACAAGCAAAGACTTCTCATAATTCTATGTGACAACCTTTCGAAAAAGGATTTCGATTATCCTATTGTCAAAAAGACGAAGGAACGAACAGACACACAACATCATCTGTTGGGCAACCTTCTTGAAGATTGAAATTATGTTGGTAGAAGAAGAAGAAGAAGACCCACTATTCCAACCTACAGTGCATCAAATCAAACTACCAGGTAGCCGTCGCCTATTTTAAGCATCCCCTGCAGAGTTGAGATGTAGGCATTGGGGCGCAAGTAACTGAATTATCACGATTAGTTACCGAATTGAGTTCCGTATCGAGACATACCACCCTGCTCGTCGGTGGTAGAAGCATTGATATGTGGTCTCTGCTGAATCGACACTTGACGGTTATGTTGTCGAGCCGAAGAATTGCCACGTAATCTGTGGCATGCAGGTAGTGGAAGGATGAGTAATTTATGATTCAGATTTCAAAGTCTTGCATATATTTTATATATCAAGCATACACATGTATCGGCTTAACCAACTTCCCAGGTTTTCTGTGATAACTCCTTGGTAATTTGCACCTTCCATGCAAGCACAAATCGTAAGCTGCCTGCAAAAAGGCCGTTACTACCTTTGAAAATACAAAGCTGTTACGACCTACTTCCGGGCAACCAACAAAATAGTATTGCTAAAAGCTTCATTATGGTTTTTTATAGTGAAAAACTTTTTAAAATTTACACTTTAATTTATTGACCAAAGTGGTTAAAAGTATATAAGAATATGGTTTCCTTTTTTAATTACCCAAACTTTCTGGTTTACCAAAAGTGTTTTGTCGCTTTTGACAATCACTACGAAATACACAGTCTTACTTATTTTTTTGCTCAAGACCCATTTTCATTGAAACTGAAGAGAAAGAACGTAAGCAAAATCAACCATGTCCTGATCGAAAGAGTTCATATAGTTTCTTTTTTAATTACCCAAACTTTCTGGTTCACTAAAAACGTTTGTGGCTTTTGAACATCACTAAGAAATACACATTCTTACTTATTTTTTGCTCAAGACCCCAAAATACTCATTATCTTTGAGACTGAAGAGAAAGAACGTAAGCAAAATGAACCATGTCCTGATCGAAAGAGTTCATACATGTGACAAACTTTGATCGGAAAGCTGTCACATGTCGCTCACATGGCCCTGTTAATCATTACATTGGAGAGGGTAGAGAGCATCCTTCGGTCAACATGTTTAAACAAATCAGTTATTATTTCCAACAATATGGATTGATTAAGCAGCCATAGAACTGTGCACTATGATCATACTGTTTTTCCTAATGATACACCAACAGATATTATTTAGAAGTTGTGTGCTAGGGAGGGGCTGAGTAAAGATATATGCCGACCAGTTGTGGTTTCAGTTGTGGTTTTGTTGAGTTTTAAAAATGCCTCTTCCTTGTATTAAAGGCATCGATTAACAATGTTAAATCTGAGATGCATGGCCCTACGTGTTATCAGTGTCTGTGATATGGTGTAATATTGAAGCCCTAAAAAAATTGCACTTCAAAATGATCATGAAGTGCCTCAAAAAAGTAAAAATCTTTGAGTGACCGGTTTTACCATACTCATTTTCCCCAATAGACTGTAGTGTTATAAAAACTGTTGGAAAACGAAAACTGAAATTTCGATTTCCAAACATAAATATCTTGATAATCAGACAGGTGATCGGCTTGTAAAATTCATGGGATTCCTGACTGACCTAAAGGTTTATAATTATGATTGCAGCATCAGCTAAATCCAGGATTTTGTTTCAGAATCTGAGGCAATGTTACTGAGTCACTTTAAAGTAAAGATAGTGTTTATTGCTCAGTTTGTTATGATTGTTATGTTAGGCTGGCCTCCCAAATTTAAGTCTTATGAAAATCTTTGTGATTATTATGTATGGAACTGAATAAGCTATCTGAAAAAAAGACATACTAGGTCTGTATATCATCTGTTGGGAGTCAGAAAAAGACATTAAGTCATCTTGTAGAACAGGATTAATGCCCTTCTGGCTCTCTGCAGGCTATATTATATTCCCAAGTTTTGAAATTTTTTTTTTTTTCTTGTTGTGATAAGTGGCAAGATTATTCAATCATGTGCCTTGAATCATCCACTGCATCTTGCAATAATGCGGTAAATGTTGCTTGTATGGGCTGTATCTGTATGAATTACTTTGTTTCATCAAAGAAAATCAAGAATTCCTCTCTAAATTGACCTTTAATTCCTTATAATGGTGTTCCACTGGAACCAGTGCTCCATTCTCTCTCAAGATTATTCAATCATGTGCCTTGAATCATCCACTGCATCTTGCAATAATGCGGTAAATGTTGCTTGGCCGAGTACTACTATTTAGCAGTGGATCTGTCTTTCATCTCTTGCCGTGTTTTCTTGACCAAGTTTAGAAGGAGACAAAGCTTTCATCACGACCATTAGAGCGCTATAAGGGCTGCACCTTAATTCTGATGTCTAAACAATTACAAGTTGAGTGACTGCTGCATTCCGAGCAGCTTCAGGAAGAGGAAAAAATACAAAATGCACTCTTCTTCCTATTGTCTAAAGTGCAACTGCCTATTGAAATGATAAAAAATGTCAGTTGTAACTATTTTAGAGTGAGAATCGACAGAGAAACTGTACTTTCTGAGAATGGCTGTGCACAAGTATTGTAACCAATGCAATGGGACTTCCTGCTTGTGATTGGTTATTGAGAGTAGCATTGTCCCACATGAGACACCCATGTGATAGTAATAGGTGGGACCATGGGCAGTAGCGTGGTGTACAGGAAGTGACAACTTGTAAGAAAATATTCATCGTTCAGGCCCACTCACTCATTTATTTTTTCCTGAAAGTCATATTTCATTACTTACAATTTGCCTTTTGTTGAACCTTTTCTTCAGTTTGTATCTCATTTTGCATTAATGATTTTTGTAGTCTTGTTTACCATTTTTCGATTTTTCCTATTGATTTTATGCCTGAGTTTGTTCACAGGTTCATTCAGACTTAGAGATTTTTTTGTCATTTTCTCAATCCTATCTCCATCTCTGTATCTCTCTCTCTCTCTCTCTCTCTTCTATTCTATTTTACTACAACTTTCTTTCAAAAGCCATGTCTGTTTCATGCTTTAAAAAAATTCATCACTTTGAATTTTTAATAGATGAACTTCTCCGCCACACCTCAGCTCCACGAAACTGAGACAAATGTCTCCCTCATACTCCCGTGTCTTCTATTTTGATCTCCCCCTCATTTCTCTTTAACTCTCACCTCAACTCTCAGTATTTCTCTTTATTCCCTTCTTCTACCTTCTCCCTTTCTTTCTTCCTCTCCTGATCTCTCGTCTTCTTTCCTCTGTCCATGTCTCTACATGTCTCCTTTTTTTTCATCATTTTTTTTTATTTATTTCATTTTTCATCTTTCTCTATCTCTCTTAGTGTCTCTCGATCTTTTCCAATTTCTTGCCATCTCTCCATTCTCCATTTATTGCTATTTTTATTTCTAATCATCTTTATGGTCTCTCATCTCTCTCCATCTCTCTCTATCTCTGTCCATCTCTGTCCATCTCTCCTCATCTCTCTCCATCTCTCCTTCTCTCTCCATCTCTCTCCATCTCTCTCCATCTCTCTCCATCTCTCATCTCTCTCCATCTCTCCTCATCTCTCTCCATCTCTCATCTCTCTCCATTTCTCTGCATCTCTCTCCATCTCTCCTCATCTCTCCTCATCTCTCTCCATCTCTCTTCATCTCTCATCTCTCTCCATCTCTCCTCATCTCTCCATCTCTCTCCATCTCTCCTCATCTCCATCTTTTGTACATCTGAAGACGAAGTGATGAGGCCCACCTCTCAGCATCGCTGCTAAGGCAGCTGTGCTTGGCCTGCTGGCTGCCATGTAACCCCTGGACCCGATGACATTTGGTATTTCATCTGATCTATCGCTATTATCCAGCCTGCATCATCTTTCCATCCCTCGACTCTCCTACCTGCTCCGGCTTTAGTAGCAATCGTATTCTAATACACCAATCTCGGTTAGCATTCATGAATACATTATTGTCTACATACATATATGTACACAATAGCAATCTTCTAACGCAGTATCTAAAGTCTGGTTGTATGAATCCCTCTTCTCTCTGTTCGTGTCAGTCAGCAGGACATTGAAGTCAATATTGGCATTTTCAGAATTAAACCAACACAATTATCACTCAGAAATGCATATTATTCTAGATATCTCCAATGACCATCTGTTAAATATCACTTTTGAAACGAGGGTTATACGAATTGATAGGAATTATGAATACAATATTTGCATTCAATCAAACTACCAACATAAAGCTTGGTTAATAATTAATAGTTACATTTAGCATGCAGTCATATTGAGGGATCACTATTGAGGGGGTTGAATCCATGCTCAAGAAGATGGAATCCACTCCCAAAAGTATGATTCAAACATTATTTCGGAGGATATTCCTCTCTTATATATGGCTGCATTATAAATTATGCCACTACCATTGTTTTATCATTATTATTATTATTGTTATTGTCATTGTATACAAGTAGCAATTTATCATACAAAATAAAAATGACATGGACACACAAAGTATCTGCCATTACCTAAGTGATTGTCATACCACAGATATGTCTAGAAACGGGTGCAAGAGATATCTAGGATGAACTGCGGTTTCAACCACAGAGAATTTAAAGCGATAGGTCAACCATCAGAAATGTGTCAACGTTCATACTACATGTAGAAGTTAGATTGTTCCTGTATTACTCACTACATGCATAGGACTGGAAATCCACTCTTGTTAAGAGTGATATATTTAGTATTCAGGGATGACTTCATATAAAGTGAAAATCTATGCTGAAGTGGTGGAATCCACTCTCGGAATAGTAATTCAAACCAATGCTTTAGAATGTATTCCATCATGATTTGGAGTGGATTCCATCATGATTTGGAGTGGATCCCATCATGATTTGGAGTGGATTCAACTCCTAAATGATGTGATCTATTAAAGTCACTCCTAAAAGAGTGGATTTGCACTCCTGTGTATTAATAAGCCTAGGGCAATATGACTGGATTCAACATATAAACGATGCAATCTATAATGTCACTCCTAAAAGAGTGGATGTGCACTCCTGTGTATTAAGATAGTATAAGCCAAGGGGAATGTGTTTGGTAGTCAATGGATTTTCTAAGACCAAGTTAAGATATCAAAGGTTTATAGTCACCGATTAGCAATCTGTTTCTTACATACGTTTTCAGTGAGACTAATCTACGGATAAACAAAAATATATAATTCAGATTAGAAACGATGTTGGAAGGAAAGTAAGAACAGATAGATGATAAGCCTCGTGTCAGCCAGTCCTGCCAATCATTTGGCATTATTGATCATGTCTATACTAAAGCTAGATATGTAATGTAGAAATCAATAGCATTTTAGATAATATAGTAATTACTCATTTAGCAAGGGAAGCCAACTCCACATCTCTGTATGGGCTGTATCTGTATGAATTACTTTGTTTCATCAAAGAAAATCAAGAATTCCTCTCTAAATTGACCTTTAATTCCTTATAATGGTGTTCCACTGGAACCAGTGCTCCATTCTCTCTCATGAAGCTTTATTCGACAGAATCGAGTGCTAAAAGACACTAATTTCCAAGCTAAGGCTGTTGACTCTAGCAGCCTCCGAGCTCTCATCTAGCCCCCCATTCAGCCGAGCAAAAACTATATGACCAGTTGAAATTGTCCTTGTATAAATACCATATAAGTTATAACAGTGGATGTTTTAACGTTTTATCTTATGAGAGAACGATATATCGAATCAGGGTCCATCTACCTATTTGAACTTCGTATCAAATGAAAAATCGTATAATCGGGTGAGACTTGTAGTGAGCGCATTGCTAATATTTTCAAATTATGTATGCTGGAACATTTGCACAAATATTTTAAAGCTTTTAACTAAACATAAGTTATTAGCTGGCTCTCCAAAAACTAGTTTCTTTACGTGACAAAATTCCTATGATAATATGATATGCCTATCCTATGTTTATGCCCCTATCCGGTGATTCTTTATACGTTTCTCAATGCGAATGTGGTATAAAATTCCTCCTGTGTGAAAGGTCTGTTTGTCCCATTCCAAACCATGGGACATGTCTCCATTAGAGATCAAGTAATATCAACATAATATCTAAGAATTAGCTTCTTTAATGTCCCCTCGTCACCAAGCACTGGAATAATTTATTGACGTAACTGTCTGCATAAACCAATTATGAGGGCAGTATTAGTTCAACAATGCATACAAAGACATTGGTTAATATGCATGCCTGGGTCACCTATTTTGAGAGAAAGATAGAGATAGATATATATATATATATAGAGAGAGAGAGAGAGAGAGAGAGAGAGAGAGGATGGAAATGGTCAATACAATTTTGTCTTATTTTTACTTTACATTTATTGCCTTTAGATATACATTATAATGTATTTTTATTAATTTTCTCATTTTCTTTGATTGCGTTTAGGGCATTTTTCACTGTTTGTGCGATATAATTCAGAGCCTTGTATAGACTAAACTAAAGAGACAAGATAGTTCTTTCCAAACTATAATAACAAATTGAGTACTTGAGAATACCCATTTGAAAATTAGAAATAATAAGAGATTACTGTTTTATTATTATTATTCTTGTTAAAAATACTTTAGGGCATTTATTTTGTTGACGTTAAAATATGGTATTATACATGACAGATTTGTTGATTCATAATAACGTTGATGAATGCAGGGATAAAACCCACATATCTGTAAATACAGATTACAGAATGATGCATACAGTAGGGCAACGAAAATGGGAATGACAAAAATCCTACTCAGGGTTTTTTTTCTTTCTCAATGATAGCAAAACAGGCACATTTGCATCTCACCTCAAGTACCATGAATAAATCAGGCAGCCATTATTTACATTTAGATGGCTTCTTTTTGACAAAATGGCAATATATGCCCTACTTCACAAATTTCAAATGCATGGCAGTAGGGATTTTCTAAGTGACATTTATTCACATAAATGTACAATGTACAATCATAGAATTATTTGCACTTTGGATTTTTAATTCCTTACAATTAGGCTCATGTTTGCGAAGGTATTGTAATTGAATGATTAATAAGTTTATTCTGTGAGTCAGGCGATACAAAGTACAGATTTTAGAATAGATTTTGTTGACATTGGTTAGACTGGGCCCTGGTAATTTAATGGTATATTGATAAATGCATAAAGGTTGATGCGGAGTCCATAGTTTCCCACATTTAATTCAGTTCACAGCTGTACTATCTGTATCATTTTTCAACAACAGAGAAAGAAAAACAAGAAAAGAAAAATTGAGTAGGTATCCATATGACAGGAGATATATAATTGTAAATCTCGTTCAGAAGGGGATTAGGAAAACAATTCTAACTGAAACATTCTTTTCAATGATACTTTCCCTTTGAAATAGCTCTAGGCAAATGAATGAAAGGTGATTGGTTTGTCAAATAAGAAATACACTGTTCATTCTTAACATATTGTACATAATCAGTAGTTGTATGATTGTATTACTAGTGATATATATTTATTAAAAGAAATAAAGATTTTTTTTTTAAAAGAAATAATAAATTATGTAAATTGGTATAGTTTGATATAAATATTAATAATACATCAAGGAACTAGTAATGACTGGTTGCTTCTGGCATATGTAGGTCCTCCAGAAGACGTAACTGGTTGTGAAACCTGATATCCTAGTGTAATCCAACTTGATACAGTGACCCATGTTCCCTGGCATAAATGTCATCTTCATTATCATATTTTATCTGTTTAATTAGAGGGAGGACTATAAATAGGATTAACTGGAGTTCATGTGTTCTGTTTAATTTGATAGAATGGAGTTCATAGATGTGGGGCAATGTTGAATATTGAAGCAGTAGATTAAGACGGGTCTTTGACAGATCGGGTGTCCAATGTGAAACTCAAGGAGCAACCTGCCCTTGAGTGATGACATAATGAAGCACTGCTTCCCCAAACCTTAGCATACAGGTAGACACTACCCTCCCTACCAACCAACGGACGGACCGACCAACCGGCCAGCAAGCCAGGCAAACAGCACTCCATGTTGACATATTAACATATCTCTGATAATGATGATAACATGCGTACCGTCCCGGGGCCTCGTGTACTTCGCCCAGATCAATGCGTGCACATAGCAATATTGATAGATATATATATATCCATCTATTTACGTTTGCTATGGGGAGACCGGGAGATAACGCATTCACCTCTTTTCAATCAACGATTCCTTAAACCCACTGCTTCGGCTTTCTTGCACATGAGCAGGCGGCGGCGGCCATCCACCCATATCTCCATTATTTTGTAAACCGCATCATCTCGTGTTGAGGAGAAGGGAGAGAGAGGAGAGAGAGGAGTAGTATTCTGAGGTAAGGGAAGACAAGTTAGATGCATGTATAATGAGTAGGCTCAGATTGCTGACAACGAAGGTTGATCAACTTCAATTAAGGCTCCGCTAGATGTTCTGTACTCTGTATGACCAACATGTCTTTCTTTCTTGGACATTCATGTGTATGCGTGATTAATTGAGACATGTTGCTGTGGCTAATCGTGCAGGGTGTGTACTAACATCCACACACATGCATACATGATGTGGAAGTGATTTGTTTGTGTGTGTTTATTTTCCTCCGGTGGTTGCTACATCATACTACAAATGTAGAAATACATATATATCTTTCATATGTTCTTGTATACTGCCTTGAGTATTGATATCTACAGTAAGTGGGTGTACATTGAGCATAGAGAATTGTATGTGTGCCATTATGATTGAATACATGTGTGTCTAACTGTCTATGGACCGCCATGGTTATGCCTGTTGTATTTCAATGATTATTATCAGATGATAATTTTACCACAAATATATCTATTTTGTTTTTCTAATAGAAATGTAGTATTCATGATGAATTAAATATTATATTCTTCCTGTAATTAACATTCGTAAAAAAAAAAGGTCACTTTGATAATCTTCATCAGTCGCATCATCTTAGTCGCTAGTGGTTGTCACTATCAAAGTGCTTGTCATTCTGGCAGGTGTAGATTTATGACTGAATGCTTTCTGTTCCCCCTTTTCTGTATCTCTCTCTCTCTCTCTCTCTGTACTGATTTTTTTCTTCTCTCAAACACATACCGGTATATGGGCTTACATATACTCTCTCCCCCATCTCTCTCTCTCTCTCTCTCTCTCTCTCTGTATTTCTTCTTTCTCTTTCACTTTCTCTCTTTTTCCATCTCCTGCTAATTTTTCATCTCCATCTCAATATATTTTTTGTTCTTTCTATATTTTTTCCTCTCTTTTTTTGAAGGGGTCTTTGTACTCTACCAATTTTTTTCCAATTTATTCCTTAAAGACCTCAATCTCATTCTTGCCCTTTTCCGCTAAAACCTAAAACTGTTTCTTATTTATGTCTCTCATCCTTTCTCCCTCTCCATCTCTCCCTCTCCCTCCCTCTCCCTCTCCTTTCCTCTCCTCTCCTCTCCTTTCCTTTCCTTTCCTCTCCTCTCCTCTCCTCTCCTCTCCTCTCCTCTCCTTTCCTCTCCTCTCTCTCTCCTCGCCTCTCTCTCTATCCCCCTCTCTCTCTCTCCTCTCTCTCTCTCTCTATCCCTCTCTCTCTCTATCCCTCCCTTTCTTCTGCTATACACCTCTCACCCTGTACATGTATCTCTATTTTCTCTCCACCTCTCTCCATCTCATCCCTTGTCTTCTCCCAAGTTGCTTCCCTTTGAGCCCTCTTTCAATGTTACTCCATTTGCTAATCAAATACACTGACCCTGTCTCTCAAATATTGGTATTGATTTTACGATGCTTCATTAATTCCACTGACTAAATGCCTGTATGGGGAGAGGGTCGCCTATTCTCGGCTAAGATGGGATTCTACTCTTCCTTTAAAGGTACTATGTCTCAATTGCAGGCCAAAAATGAAAAGGTTAAATTCCAACGGCATTTGAAAGACAATACTAATTTAGAACTTCCCTAAAAAAATGGGGGCTTCAAAATGTCTTTAATTGGGAAAATAACGACTATTAGTTGTCGAATCGACTTAGGAGCTATAGAGCCAGTAAGTAATAGTCTGATTTTTCAGACCATTGTACCGAATGGTCGTACGTTTTATGCTGCGCAAAGATTCAATCAGTTTAATTTTGGCCATTACAAGAAGTGGGTTATTGATGTAGACAAATGCTCATGTACCCTTTACAGCTCATTTTATGTATGTTATTACCAAAGATGAAAAAAGCCAGTCAGTCACTCAATAGTGTCTGACAGTGAAGTCCTTGCATAATTTGAATATTAGGACACTGCTAACGTTTAAATTTCACAGATAGGACATACATGTACATGACATGTTCATAATTCCTGCAAAGTTCTACAGGATTTGATGTTGGCTGCAAAAGGGACATAGTATCTTTAAAGGGATGGTTCACCGTGAAATTTGAAATTTACCAATATTCCACATCTACAGGCTAACCAATATTTCCTTATATTTATATCACTGCTGTGAAGTTTTAATCTTTCATGCATCGTGTGAACGAAGGAGAGTTACTAAAATAATTATGAAAAAATATAATTGTTTGTAAATTACTGGTACCATTTATCTGCTCAAAGAAAGATAAGGGTGATTTTGTTGTTCATGCTGTTATCCGTTCAAGACTAGGCTCAAGTTCACTCTGACTGAAGTATGTGTGTAGAGTAAATGTGTGTTATACCAGATTCAAAGTGTATTCATTGAGTTCTAAACCCCCAAAATACAAACAAAAAATGGTAATTTTTTCCCGTTTTCACCGTTGACCATCGTAGTGGAGAACAGAGACAGTGACCTGAAAAAAGTGCATAATACTTTGAGCTTAATAGATGCATGGACCCTAGATTTGACCGACTGACTGACCTGTTCAAGTTCATGAGTGACTGTGCATAAAACTGCTGCCTTTATGTAAATATGGTTTGTTTCCCCCTAAAGCTATCTGATAAGCAATCAATATAGGCTCATTTACATTGCAGAAAAATTTATTTGAAAAACATCTGTTTTTTTAACTACCATAATTATACACTGCTGGAAAAACTTGGAAAGAAACCTCAGTGTTTGATAATTCTCTATTTTTATTAGTTGCGCTCTACATGCGTTAGCACAGAAGCGAGGAGAGCCATGTGAAAAAGAAAGATTTTCGCTGGTTTATTGAGCGGGAGCATTTACACTGCAAAAACAGGGACGAGTTTCGGCCCGCGTTTAAAAAAAACCTCACTCCAGAGGTGGATCTTTAGTCATGTTTATGGGTAGTTGCATAGCAACTTCCAGCAAAACCCTGGAATGTGAGAAAAAAAGACTGGTGTTAGCTTGCAGTGTAAATGCAGCTAATATTTTCTTTTTGACCTGTGGAATAAGGTCATTTTTTTTCTTGTTAACCTGTTGGATACCATGTGATTTTTTTTTTGTATAACGGTAACTAGTGTTGTCCAGTCTCCATAGACCCCAGCCAGAATAGCTCGGGCTTAAAGGTGAAGTCTACCCTGATATTAAGTTTCTGTACAGACCAAATTGGAGAGGACCTCACAAAATAGGTGTTGCCAATTTGTGTTTTACTGATGACTTTTAAAAATGCATAACTTTCCTACTTTTAATTGGATAATGCTCAAACTTTCATTAATTAATTTTTCTTGTTTATCTGCTTTTATTAATACCAGCTTATTGTTGGGGTGGACTTCTCCTTTAATATTCAATTGGTTTAACTGAAGAAACACATTGCAATTACAACAACCATAAACACAGGGAGATATTGTTGACTTTAATAGTACATCAAGAAGTCTGTCAAGAAAGGGTCAATGTAGAATTCAGTCTCAAGTTTGAATAGTTATTGATTAAATCACCATCTGAGGCAAAAATACTTTTGGTTATTGCCACTATCACGACTTTTTTCTTTCTTTTTTAAATTTAAATGCTGAAAGAGTTGATGCTGATAACTCAATGATATGGAAAATACAACTTCTTTCTCTCATGGAAATATACATTCTAAGATCAGAGAATAATAAGTTTGAAACAAGTGTACAGGTTTGATGAAATTTAGAGTTCAAACATCATTGCTGATTCAACAACAACACCCCCTCCTCCACCCCCCTCCCCCTAATTGGGCTCAAATTTAAGCAAACAATTTATATCTGGTAACCATCATGACTCATCGTATTAGATATTATGAAAATGGCAATGCTTGCATGAAATAGCATTGGCTCATAAACGTGCTGAGTGCTGTATTCTATTTAAGCTGAAGAGCCCATTATGCATCATCTATTAAGTAAGTGACACTTCAGACTTGAGAAATTATTAACATTTCTACCCTAGTCAAAATAAAATGGTTAAAAAAACTAGTTGAAAAAGAGCGAAAAAAGCAGCACAGATAATATATATAATATGTATGTACATATGTATATATATCATATGAATAAATAACTTTTAAAATATATATATATATATATATATATATATATATATTTTTTTTTTTTTTTTAATACTATTTTCACCTCTGAATATATTTTTCATCTAACTTTTGTTCAAAATCTTTAGCCTATGAAAATAGAAAAAAGAATAGTCTAGGTTTCTACAAAATACCATAAAAATATAGAGGAAATAGCCCGAAAATATATTTTTCTCACATTTGAAAAAAATGAACAGGGTATCTTCAGAGGTAGACATTGTAGTTTACGATGCAGATGAATTGACATTGTCTTACTTGTAAATTTTATACAGCTAATATCCTTTTAATTGTAGTACTTTAATGAGGTAGTCATAAAAGAAAGATAAATTATTTATTTAAAAAACAGATAAAGAATTTTATGTCACGAAAAAATGTAATTAACCCATCAGAGATGTTTCATTTTCATCTCCAAATCGTCACACATGCCTCGATCGTCAAAAGGATTAATAATGTGAAAGAATACCTATCGTCGTCAGGAAAGGAAGCAGCCAACCGAGATTAATAGTATGATTTATCTAACGGTAATTGATTACGCCAATGTGTCACTCTGCCTGGGCTAATACCGCAGGAATGACATGTGGGTCCGGTTCGCATCAATAATTCAGACTGTAATTTCCAATTTTGTCGTCCCCGATTGGCATACCCATGGAATGTCTCCCCACCACAATGCATTCATGTTGCATGAAAAGAAATAGAGAGAGAGGGTTTTGTTACTTCTTTATAAAGTGTACCAATCACGGACAAATAATTTGTTCTCTTATAATTATGTTGGTTGCTCCATTTCCATATTCTATAGTCAAAATACAGTATTTACATAATAGAGAATAAATCATTTGATCTATTACATGAGACATTTAATTTTTGGTAAATTTTGCTTGATTTTATTACTATCTTTAATCTTTTCGAAGAAGAAATTGTGAAATAGATGCCCTTTTCACAGTTCTAGTTGTATTGTGCAGCTCCCTTGGCAGAATTTAAAAGTGTTTAGATCTTCTTTGAAGGATGCAAATGTCATACATTTCTTGTCTGTAGATATAGCGATGATTAACAATGATTAATAATGATTTAAATGAATGTCTACTTGAGTTCATGCACTAGCTGCATTTACACTGCAAGTAAAAATCTTCAATTTTTCTCACATTCCGGTGTTTTGTAGAAAGTTGCTTGCGAACTAACTATCCCATCTCTGATTTTTTTTTTTAAACGCCAGAGCGGCAGAAATTTCACTGTTTTTTGCAGTGTGAATGCCCATTCTCAAACATGCTTGGGAACTACCTGTAAACACGACGGAAGAACTCAAATCAACTATCCCATCTCTGATTTTTTTTTTTTTTTTAAACGCCAGAACGGCAGAAATTTCACTGTTTTTTGCAGTGTGAATGCCCATTCTCAAACATCAGATAACGATTCGGGTTTTCGGTCACGCGACTCTCCTCACTTCCGTGCGATGGCATACAGAGCATTGACAGGTAGCCTATGCGCACTACTTGCCATAAAAACCAGAATGAGCAAACACCAATGGTTTTTTAGAGGTTTTTCCAGCAGTGAAAATAATCCCCCAAAACCAATGGTTTTTTAAAATAATGTTTAGGCTGTGTAAATGGGCCTATATAGACACAAGATATCTAGTTCTTATGATTTCTATAGGACCTGTTATTTTTGTGGCTCTTATGACAAGTCAAGTCATTAGTGACAAAGTCATGTTCAACCACTCAAATATTTATGAATGCTGTTTGTAAGTAATTTAGGATAGGGCAGCTGGGAATTCACTAATTTCCCCCCACTTGTATGGCTAGTGAGCTAATTAAATAGTAATTCATTTATTAGGAAAATTGACAGGTATAGCAGTATCATAAGATGTATAGAATCCGTCATTGGCAATTAGTCTTTGTGCAAGGGGTAGTTTAGTGACACCAATTGTGATTTTTTTTTGTTGGTGGTTATTTCAGCTTGATTATAAAAATAGGCAGTTGATTACCGGTAAGAAAGAAACTGCTCACAGACTGCTGTAAAACTGGAAACATTTTGCCAGCATGAAACATCTGTGAATTCCATAAATGGTTCAGGTTCGCGTAAGATCCATGCTGCGAAATGAACGGATCTCGGATGACAGGACACAGAAGAAATTGTGTAATTCTCCCCAAATTTGCTTGCATGAATATCCCTCTCGTATAAAAATTGAGAAAGTTTTTGGTTTTGCAGATATATAGTTTGTAGGTCTTGTTAGTCCTGCTGATGGGTTACAAATGTCTTGGCTGTAGACTAGCACTTCTACAGGCCGCACACTGCAACTTGACCAACATTTGTCTAATTGTATCAGCTCAAACAGCACTCCTCTTCTGTTAAAAACATGTTACATGCAGCTTTTTCTACAGCATGACCATACACACACAAAAAATAATATTAGAAAAAGAGGAAAGTCTTTTGAGTCTCTTCCAAGGGTTGCTATCCTAGCTCTCTCATGGGAAATATGCAACAAAATTGTGAATGGATGGGTAAGTCCCATCTGTTCCAGGGTGCTTAGGTGAAATGTAAGTATGAGTTCAGTGGGCATGTGATGAAACAGATGGATGTTTCACTGTAGTTCCTCTGGTCCTTCCCTCCCTCCTTCCTTTATACACAAAAGGTTAGACAGGCAAAATCCTGGCAAAGAGCTCCAACTGCAGGGGTTACGTCAGAACTTTAGTACTTTTGGGGGAGGTGAAAAGAACAGATACTGAGAAAATTATTTTCTGTTGAGACTTGAGAGCCCAAAGGACATTTACTTTATAAATGAGTTATCTCCTTCCTAGTTCCTGGATCTCAGCAATCGATATTTTCATATTCTTGTGAATTTCAGTCTGATTTATTTTTGACAGGACGGAGACTGACTCGACAGTTTTCTAAACCTTTCTTCCCTCAGGTATAATATAAATATGTCCTTTATTTAAATACCGGCAGAAAATGAAACATAGACATTGTATTATTGGTATTATAATAGCAAGGCATGCTGTGAATGTGTTTTGATTTCTTCTGTTATTGTCTGTCTCTTTGTCAGTTATGTGTACCCATCATGAGACCTATTTACATATACATGTACCGTATTTGCCGGCGTAAAGGCCGCAGTATTTTCTCTTCGAAAATATAAAAGTCTGGGTGCGGCCAATCCGCAACAACAGTTAAAAATCGGCTGTTAAAACAGCACGTAATTTCGTACATATGGGACTCCCAACAGTACAATGACTAGATCTATACCAGTAATGGTACAGGACATTTCTAGATTAACTCCACACATCTTACCGACTATTTCATGTTGCATTGTTGACATGACGTTTTGTCGATCTCATGAATAAACTTCATTACCTATTTTTAACAAATTCTACCGGTAGATCTAGATTTAAGTCCGTGCCATTGCATTGCTAAAAGAAGGGACCGTTACGGAGCTACCGCGCAATGCAACTACGCATCTAGCCAATGTCGCAATTTGGTATTACACCGCACATCGTGGTAGGGGTATTATACATGTACATGTACTGTATGTAGGATACCAAATCTGCCTGCGATACAGTACTATCTTAATCGATGAAGATTTGCTAAATTACGATCATTTTTTAGGTAAACTTCCTGTAAATTTATAAGAATATTGATGAGTTTGGTATCAATTTGTAGAAAAAAATAGTGTTCTACGAGAAAATTACGCTTATTTTGTTTGGTCTGTTTGTTTTTTTTCCTTTTTTTTTTTTTTTTGTTTTTTTTTTCCTTTTTTTTTCCTCTACAAAATGTCAAAGTTGGGGGTGCGGCCTTATCGCCGGCAAATACAGTAGGTCTACTCTGGTGCATCCATTGGGGGTGCAATAGAAGCCTTTCTCTTATATTATTTAAAGTGTAAGCATATCGTCTGCTATATGCAAGAGGGTCGTTACGACCGTCCACAATACAAAGCTCTTACAGCCTTTTTACGAGAAGCCCAGGATATCCTTAGATTTGGCACTCCCTCCCTCCCTCCCTTATGAGGGGCCCTATATTCTACACCTAACCCTGTCTATGAAAAAGTGCTGGATCCACCACTGTTGACATAGAAATGAGACTCCCGCGCTCAAACAATACCGACATTCCGAAATTATTTCTGTATCCAAAAAAATATAGGCCATCATTTTGTATTATAAGTCACGTCTGCATCTACCCTTGACTGAATTCTTTCCACAGTCTGTCGGCATTTCCAACGCTTGTTCACTGACTATAGCCTTCCTGCCTTGCTGTCTCCTCAAAATCATCTTCAGAAATACAGGGCTACAACGAAACATATCCACAAAAATCTCTGAGATAATCATCTGTTATAGGCACAGACAGGGGACCGTGGATTATTATTTGCATGATGATCGTAACTGATCAGTCGGTCACATGGTTTCATGGTTTGTACACAAAGATATGGTCAAAGTACAACAAGGCAAGCCAAGTATATTTGCATAATATATATTCCGCCGACTAAGTTTATGTTGTTGTTGTTCACCTGTACCTTTTCCAGACGTAGATAATACCGAGCATTTGAAATTGGAAGCATCATTTAAAATGTGAACTTTGAATGTGAGGAACAGGATAGACGGATCAAATGGGCAATTCCACGGTAACGGAATAACATTTCAGAGAAATTTTGGTTGATTTTTGTAGACAGGTGGTTAGACCTAGCCGATTATTTATCTTTTAAAATTATTGTATTATGCACCTGTTAGCAAATCCAAAACCAAAATTTTTTTTTTGAATTCAGAAGACCCTGGGACCAAAAGTGTGTCGGGTAACGGAATTACAACAGAAAAAAATGTTGTTTTTCTTTTCTTCAATAACTTTAACAAGAATTTCTCTGAAATCTGCAGCCTATTGGGGGTGAAATAATGCTAATAAAGGTTGCTTGTAAGTTGTAATGTTGACTGTCCCATGGCAAGATTTTTTTGGGTGAAATTGTTATGGTTTATCTATGCTGGATGGTTTTTTGAAAGAAGGTAGCCGTAACTGAATTACACAAATGGTAACGGAATTACGTCTTCTGAAATAAGCTTGAAAAATAGTCAATTCATAAACATTATGTAGGCTTGAATTGTTGTTTGATTGTTTCAGGGGTTGCAATAATTGATTTTAACTACAAAGCAATTCATATGTGTACTTAATTTCAAAATACTGTTGTAAACACCTCTTCTATATTGTTAAATGGCAAGTAAATATATATATATATACAGTAAAAAATTACGCATATATACAGATACATTTGACTTTTTTATAAATATAATGAATGGATGTACAGGTGCAAAAGTATAATGACCTGTCCTATGGAGTTGCCAATTTGTTGACATGAATGTCAGCCATGTTGTCTTTGGGCAGCTGTTATGGTCTGTCCACCCTGCTATTTCCTTTAACCATCAATTTAGAAATAAATTGGAATAGGGTTTGTTCACATAGCCCTTGTGTAAACCATGTTGGATTTCTTTGTGTACTAAATGAAGGGCTGGTAGGGATTTTTTTTAAAGAGCTGTGCACAACAGTGCTCCCACACATGTGTGTTTTAAGATAAAATGTGAAGTGAAGTACAGTTCAGTATGCCTTAAAAAAGAAAATGCAATGGTGAACCATCAAGGTTAATGGCATATGTGAACAGGCCATAAGACATCCCCATGTGTACGATCCCATACAGTATGACCTGTCTGGCATTTCCATACACATAATATAATGAGGGGTTGCGCTCTGCACAGCACATCACATCATGCAGTGTTGCACATAATTATCTTGCAATGTGAAGATTTGTATACAAAATGGCATGGTGATTCATAAACATAATAGTCCCCTGTATTAATCTATTTGTAAACTAATATGGGACTATAAATTCAATTATCTAGCATGAGTAGATTAAGCCGTGGTAACATTTTTAGAAGAAGACATAATTATTTAATATTTCAGGCATCCCCTCATTCATAAAGAAATATTAATGTGATATCGTTTCCAAGTACGTTCGTAGGAGTTTTACGTCATCATCATGACATTATGAGTCATTGGTGAATTACAGGGGGATTTCTCACCTCAGAAACCTAAAATTTCATTGATATTTTTCCATGAATCGAAATCAAGCTGAAAAGGTGATTCTCTAATCACAATAATTTGATTATTCTGTTTTGATGATTTACGTACATTGAATCAGTTCTTGACATTTTAGGTGTAATTTATGATGATTAATTCATTTGTAAGAAGTTTGCCAGTATCTGTAATAATTACCTGCATTAATTTAACAACATTTACAAACACAACTTTTATTAGCTTGCAGAAAATTCATTAAAAAGTCTCTTGAAATTCATTTATATTCATGAAATGTTCCATTGTATCTCTCCCATGTACTTTTGCGGTATTGGTTCATTATCTGTGTCCATAATTAAACACATATTGAATTTAATCCGAGTCTAATTTGAAAATAACATCTCGTTAACTTTTGCCTCTTGGTCACCCAAAATATTGCATGGATTGATGCTTGAAATTTTAGGAATAAAATGGATTTCCTCTCTTTGCTTCCCCCACACTTTTATCACGAGCAAGTAATATTTTTCTTCCCCCTCATCACTTTTATTAATTCTCTGTACTGTGCCTGTGATAGTGTCTATCTATGTCTGTGTCTGCCCCTTTCTCTCTCTCTCTCTCTCTCTGTCCCTACCTCTGTCCGTCTTTATATGTTTGCATGTTCGATCCCCCCTCTCTCTCTTTCTTTCTCTCCCTTCTCCCTACCCACTCCCCTCTCCCCCTTCCCCCTCCCCTCTCCCCTCTCCCTCTCCCCTCCCCTCTCCTCTCCTCCTCTCCCCTCTCCCCTCCCTCTCCCCTCTCCTCTCCCCTCTCCTCCTCCCCTTCTCCCCTTCTCTCTCCCCCAATGATTTCATACATTTATTATTTACTATTTCTACAGGTAATTTTTTAAGGATTCTGAAAATCAAAAGTGATTCAAGAGAAATTAATGTGGCCTACTTTTTATGGTACCTTTTTGATCTTACCAAATTATGACCTATTACTATATGCACTTACTCTTTTTGTCTCTTATCATCAATAGGAAATGTTCCATGGTCATTGTTAATGCATTGAATTCCATTGTTATAATGACAAGCCAACAAATACTTCCTGGAATTGAATGGCTCGATTATTTCCGGCCCTTGTATGGTTCCTTTTTAAAATGGATGTTTTACACAAGTGCTGAATGTCACAGAGAGAGGGAGAGAGAGAGAGAGATATGCGGAGAATAGAGAGAGAGAGACACACACACACACACACACACACAGAAAGATGTAGATACAGAGGAGAGAGAGAGAGAGAGAGAGTGATATACAGAGAAGAGAGAAAGAGAGACAAAGGACAGAGAATAGTAAAGAAAGAGGTTGAGAAATAGAGTTCGTTAGGAAAGAAAAGAATGTGAAATAAATAGGAAGGAGAAGAAAAGGAATAATACACTTGTTGTTTTGAGACAGAAGAGATTAAAAAACAAACAAACATGGGAAAAAGAAGAAGAAAAAATAAGAAACAATTGACATTTACTGTAAAACTCAGGCTGAAGAGAAGCAATCATACCTAAGGAATTTTTCTGAGATATAAAAAGAAATTATTGATCATAATTTTTTCTGAATCGATGAAGACGTTGGATGCGTTTCCATTTTGTAACATTAAGCATTGTTTACGCTCCAATACTCAAGAAGTAGGGCACCTTGGATGTAAATCCTTATTCTGATGTCATTAAGATCCTTTGTCATTGAGATAACTTTGAAGGGCTTTTCTTCTTTTTTTCTTCTTTTATTTTTATATAGCAATTTCAACCTGCTGCTTTGTTTAATTTTGAACTGTGGTACAAATACATGGTTTTATGAAGTAAAGTATTAAGATTCTAAGAATGTGTGAATGGTGTCTCTCCTCTCATTACTTTGTAGTTTTATTTTCATCCAATCAATAATGTTGAAGACACGTCTTTCTTCTTGAGATTTATTTAGGGTTGATGGTGGGGAGTATGGCCAAAGGAATATAACACAAGGCAATACAATAGCAAGCTGAACTCTCTACTCGGCTATTAAACTTCATGTTGAATCTATTCTATGTGACTTATGGTTTTGAATCTTATCCAAATCCAATTCATAGGGTATATATCAATCATAGGGCATATTTAAGTTCTTGGCAAACAATTCTTTCTTGAAAATCAAAGAAAATCAAGACTGGTGTATAGGCCAGAAACAATTTTTATTAAAAAAAGTGGGGAAAAGGGTGATTTTTACCCAATTTTTTAAAAAGTTCATTGGGACGAACGGATCAAAGATGACTTGAAAAAGTTAACAGAGTGGTCATGAACTGCTGCTGAACGAGGCTCTCTTGACAATGCCAGTGATAGAATATCTAATATTAGACTCCATTTACCGACTCCTATAGAAACTTTCACTTCAGCCTACCTCACCTGTAACGCATTGAGATTACTGTAAAGTCTTCTGCAAGCTCTGTTGACCATTATATTCAAATGAAGAACTTGCCCCTTGTATTGATGTTTGGGATGATTATTGAGGCATATCAAGTAACAATTAAAGTCTCTTCAATCGGCTGGCTATGAACCTCATAGAGATCACAAAAATAGGAAGTCGTGGAGAGTTGATTCCTTCAAACACAAGTAGCGTGGACAGTGTTGTGTTTATTCGTGAAGAAAAATTGTGCATACAATAGGGTAGATAGAGTTGAGTGACTCCGTCAAGCCTCTGACAACATGAGGGGCTGGGCTTTCTCCAATATGGAAGTAACAATGGGCTTGTGGGTCTCAACCAGCTGATCATATGAATTGCATCTTTTGAGCACATGTCCCTAATCAGCTGTTTGGTTGTATAGTCTGACTAGGGAGAGCAATAGAGAGAGAGGGGGAGGGTATCTTGATTAGGCACAGGGCAAGGGTTGAGTGTACTGTTTACAAAAAAATGCCGCATCGAGACATACGTTAGCCAGAGGCAGTGGCAGCAGCTAGGGACTGACAATCTAATTCCTGCCGTCTCTCGTGCGCTCTAGCCTGCCTGACGACAAACTGTGATGGGGTCTAGCTCCAACACTTTTACAACCAGAGCAGGTGGGTGTGGTAGGCGTGGCAGCCACTTGCTGTCCAACAGATTCCCTCTGTGTTGCTGCTGAGACAACTTCACCTCAAGACCAGTGGTTGTTGCTTCTTGACGATCAAACAACCTTCCGGGGAGTGTTTCCATGAACATGACCTTTTCAGTTAAGGTTATGTCATCTTCCTACCACTCATAAAGGGGAACATCCTGTGTTACTTTACCTGTACATTCATTGAGAAACACCGGTTATTGTCTCAGTATATATAGACCCTCACTGGTGGAAATACGAGAGTATCACTTCATCTCTTTGGTTGGAGTGTCTTCGCTCATCCCTGGATCAACTCTTGCTCCATGCAGTCCACTTAAGCTTACCCAACTGGTGGAGTCAAATCTATCACTGCCTGATGATCTGTGATTCATTTTTCTCTTCAGAATTGCCAAATTTGATATTCTTTCCATCTTTACTTTATCACTGCAGCTGTGTATACCATAACTAAATTACCTGTAATATTTCTATAACCGAACCTTGGATTTTACCTCTCGAGGCTTTTCTCAAACACCAACTCTCTGCTGGAGCTAAGGTTCAAACTCATTGAGGTCTATTTGGATGCTTATTACTAGAATCAAGCATACATAAATTTCTTCATAGTGTCCTGGAAGTGTCTACACTCTAATTGCATTGTTCAACAAAAGTTTGACATTCTGGTGATAAATTGCCGACACCACACCCATTCAATCGGAACCCTTAACCTGCGCATCTTTCGTATATCTCGTCAAAGTTTGTCAAATTTTGGTGACATGCCAACATGCCTACCACGCGACCCAGATCACCGATGGGTACTATTGGACGGGATTCTCGAATGCTGGCTCTCTCTTTTATCTACAAGAAACCCTGGTGTAAATTCTTCTGCCAACCTGATGCAGAACCTAACATCGTTGAGGTAATTGCTTGTTCTTCACAAATAAATTCATAATTGACCATATACTCTTTATTAAAAAAAATAAAATAAATTTTCAAACTTTGAAATTTATGAATTTGTTGACAGATTATTTTGATTTCACTTGTTTAAATGATTTAGGACTAAACAGAAAATTCTAATATGAGGCATTTTTGCGGTTCTCAAATTTTTGATTAATTCATTTCTTGACCGTCGTCAGGAATTGATATGAATAAATCTTTGAATTATTTGTTTCACTGGTTTTCATTTCTACAACGTTTTCTTACATATTACTACACATCATTAATTACATGGAATTTGGCTTCTAAACATGAATATTAACGTGTGAAATAACTCTAGGAGTCGCTATTAAAACATAATATATCATGACAAAATTATGTATTTCACCTTATGGCTAAATACTCCAATGTCATTCAGTTATCATAAAATGCTTTCTGTGATTTATTACTTGGAGGGTAGAGTGTCCAATTGTTGTTCTTTTTTTTGGGGGGGGGTGTAGATTATGCCTTGGTTGGCTCCAAAATGGTGTCTCCAGTTGATGGTACTTCATATTTATAGGGTTAGATTGTTGTTTTTAATGATTGATGGTTTGTTATGTATATGAACATGAGAAATGTGATATATTGCCTGTATCTTTAGTTTGGTTCACACGAAGGTCTGTAAGCTTACTTTGAGATGTGAACGCACTCATGGTTATGAAAGTATACTCAGTTATATAGCATGAGCGATCTTATGGTTAGCACGATAACTATGAGCTATGGGAGTCCTCACTTGAAGTTATATGCTGTGGAGATGCACTTGACTTCGAGGTTATACCAGCTTGCAATCAAAATGATCTAGTGCCCAATACTTGTTGCTGCAATCATAATTATAGACCTTTAGGTCAGAAATGAATCCCATGACTTTTACAAGCCTATCGTTATGAAGATATTCATGATTGGAATCTGAAATTTCATGTTTTCCCAACGGCTTTGAACAGCTTTTATAACACTACAGTCTACTTGGGAAAATGAGTATGGTAAAACCGGTCACTCGATGATTTTTACTTTTTTGAAGCACTTCATGATCATTTTGCAGCGCAATTTTTTTTTTTTTTTTTTTTTTTTGGGGGCTTCATTATGACACCATATCACAGACACTGATAAGACATGGGGCCATGCATCTCAGATTTGTAAAACTGGAAACATTGTTAAACAATGCCTTTAACTGTGTATATTGAGCGAGTTCTTCAATATTTTTTTTCTTTCTTAAATATGTACAGTAGCTGATAATTATTAGATGAAGATATAAGAGAACGACCAAACTTTGCTTTTGATTTCTTGGCAAATTCGCCATGGAGTGCTGGCTGTTACTTGATAGAAATCGGCCTTTAGGACGTGACACAGTCACAACCTTGCCTAGGAACGTGTTTCAATTTCTCAAGTTTTCTACTTCATTGATAAAGTCTTGTCATCAAATCAAATGAACAGCTGAATCAAGTATTATTGTTCCTAGGTTTGGAACTTCTGTCTCTATCAATGCAAATGTCAAATGGAGTTATACAAGTATCCTCTTATTTATGAAAAGATTTTGTGGCAGTTTCTTAAGAGAATCCTGAAAATGGGTATCTTTTTAAATTATACAATTCTGTTTTATCAAAATATTTTAGATCTGCATATCCTTTTCTCAGTTTTAAAGAAAAGAATGCTCTAAAGCATCAGAATGAAAATAGACGACATAAATTTTTCAAACTTTTTTTGTCTTATCCAGTCTGTCTTCTTGGATTACTTGGAAGTCCAAAATGACTCTGGCAAGCTTGAATGTAGGAATATACATGTAGTATTCAAATTGTTTGACATGTTCAGACAATTGTTTTCAATGGAACAGAAGTATTTGTATTTCCTTTTTAAACTGGACAAAGGGTGTTTTTTTGTATAACTTTCAAGCATGTGATATTTGCGTGACCTCTTTTTAGTAATCACTTTTCATTTGGATTTTGTGCTCTTTACCCCCTTTTTACAAACCAATTTCTGTTCTTCTTTATGAAATGATGTACAATTGCAGATTAAAGGGAACATTATATGGAAGATAACCCATGGACCTCAAGGTTGTTAGCACGTACGCACAAGGTTTTTAACTGCTGTATACATATCATACCATTAAAAAAAAAAAAGTAAAAGATTTCTCTCTTTATCAACTAATAAAACAGAGAACATAGGATTGTAACTACCTAATTTGAGTAGTTTTTTTAAAATCAAATAAGCCATGTTTTTGAAGTTACAAGCATTTTAATGCTAATAACCTTCTGCTTAATGCCATACTGCACGTCCGCGTTTAGCAGAACAACACAACGCCAGCCACACAACAATTTTAGTCACATTACTCAATACAGCCTTTTAAGGTGTGAAGTCTAACGCTTTACGATTGACATCTGTGTGACATTATATTGACACTTCAAAGCCAGTTTGACTGACAAACAAAGTCAAAGTCAGACTGTTACCTGTTTGAGATACTGTGATATACCCTTTCATATTACTTTCCTTTTTATAATGGCAAACAGACAAAGTAAACTTCAATTTCAGCCAGCCATTGTCCTTCAGCAACTGATGTTTCAAAGTTCAAAAGGCCATATCTCCCCGTCAATGTTTGACTTGAGGATTTAACGTACAGATCAACATATTAGATTGGAAGAGAAAAATGACGGTCGTCTGCCTTCTTATAATTTGTTATTACATGGAACCTGATATGGTTTGAATGAAAATAGCAATTGTTGTCTCTCATTTTGGTAGTATTGTGCCAATTGTGCAAGTTCTAATGTGCTGGTTATTAAACTTTAATGATTTTGAGGTCCTATACAGGCTTTCATTGATCTTTTCCTTGCTGGTAATTGATTCTCCTTATTTTAATGGTATGATTTTTTTTTAATAGTTTTTTGGGGAACTGAATTTATTTTTTTTATACAGAATTTGACCTTCTGTCATTGTTTAATTGGGGAAACCCGACCGATTTTATATTCCTGATTTATTTTATGAATAGAATGGTCAGATAGAAAGCATATGATTCATAAGATTGAAAAAAGAAAGAAAAAAGAATAGTTTACAATTTGTGTTATATATTTTCATATGAAAACATCAATTAATATAATTTTTCTGGATTGTAGAAAGATATAATATTTTAACCTGTAGAATACCATGCCAGATATATAACTGTGGTTTGGGTCTACAGAAAATGTGTGTAATACTAAAATCAAAGATGTTTGATGGGTTAAATGGACTGATCTATGTATGGGCTGGTAGTTAGGATTGATTCACCACCCCCCCCCCCCAAAAAAGAGAGATCGTAAACAAGTCTGTCATTTAGTTGTTGAAAATTCATATGCAGTAAATGCTAATTTTAATCCACATAAGTTCATTTTTGGTATATGTAATTTCACACATTGTAACCCATTGAAAGTTTTTTTGAGGGGGGGGGGCATATCGCCCTAACCCCCATATCAGTGTATTTATTTGAAACACTCCCCTTTCCGATTCGTATGGTTAAGTCATTGCAGTCGTGCCTATATCCTATTTCACAACAGAGCTGTGACATTTCCTCATTGAATCATGACAGTAAAACCGATTTCTTTTCTTACCCCACGAACACAATAACACCCCCAACTCCAAAGTACATGTGTGGGGCAACAGTAGCAAGTGCGGTAATTATGACGTCAGTCCTGATCCCCTTAGGGATAAGCCGTGTTGAATGCGTGTTGAGGGGAGCATAGAAGAATCCAACCGTGGTGTAATTAATGAGATAAATGAGACAATCGTGTGTGGTTAACATACCATGAGTCCACTTGTTTTCTTTCTTAATGCGATTAGCGTCGAGCGAAGTGATGCTGAGCCCGTGTTATTAAACACAGTTCTTCACCAGTAGGAACTGGTTTAATGATTTCTCTCTCTTTCTTATCTCTCCCCTTTGCCCTTTCTCTCCTCTGCCCTTTCTCTCCTTTTCTTTTTCTCTGAAGATGAATTAGTTGACATTAGAGGACTGTTTTCAATGGAAGAAATGGCCATAAGGGTTTGTGGGACCCTGGCAGGAAGACTCGATAGATGTTAACCCATTGGCTACTGAGTTTTCTCATTCCCATAGACTTAACACAGGGATCAGCCGGTTCCCGTAGACAACGGTTTACCTTGTAGTATTGATATCGTCTGCTGAGGGCCAAAAAGACATTAACACTGTATAAGATTATAGGAGTTAATGCCATTTTGGCCGTCAACTGACCCTGTGTCCTCTGAATAGAAATTGTATTGCAACTTTGAATCTGTTTCTAGATATTTATACACTGACATGACTTATCTAGGAATTTTATAAGCCAAATCACGCGATGGTTGGAATACTTCTCCAGCTCCTACCGACTATGTTGTCCTTTTGTTTCTTTGCTTGTTGGAAGAAACAGCAAAATTGCTTGCCATTTACTTGGTTTCAGATAACTTCTGTAATAAATAACTGAAATACCTTTATTCCCCCCAAAATTTAAGAAATCGTAGGAAATGATGCAACCTATATCAACAAGTAGCCCAGGATTCTTTGCCTTAGGTGCTATAGCAGGTTAAGGTGTAAGGAAAGTTGCAGGAAGTAGTTGAAGGAGCAGCGATTCAGGATTGTTTGCAAACAATACTTGAGAGGTCCGGCCTGTCCTCCGTAGTAGAATGAGGAATAAGGGATTTAAGATGTACCAATATTGATGTTAAATAGTAATAGGTTTTTGTGCCTGCTATTGTCCACCCTTCACAATAACTTACAAGTAAAGGTAAAAGCTATTTCATTTCATTGGCCATTGTTCAAAATCTTCAGATTGGCAATGAAAACAGACATATTTGTTGCCATTCTTTGATTTTGTAATGCCAATCATCTCTTTGATATTTAGATTGAAACAAAATTGCACTGATTGAAGTGTGGATGATTATAAATGAACAGAAAGAGGGAGGGGGGAGGAGGCCAGAGAAGGGGACAGATGGAGCAATCTAAAATGGTGAGAAAGACAATGGAAAGAAATAAAGATAGATATATATATATATATAGATAGATAGATAGATAGAAAGATAGATAAATAGATAGGTAGGTAGGTAGGTAGATAGATAGATAGATAGATAGATAGATAGATAGATAGATAGATAGATAAAGAGATAGATAAAGAGATGGATATATAAATAGACAGATTGATAGATGTAGGTTACACTGTGAACTCCAATGGAATTCATGTTGATTAGGAGTAGGGTCCAGGGGGAATCCTCATACTAGAGTGTCCAAGGTTACTTATTAATTGTATGTCACAGTATTGCTGGCCTTCTCTTCAAGATACACTGCTCCCCTTTGTATTTAAAGATAAAGTTGAGTTCTGGTCATGCGATTGCATTGTGAAAGAAACGGTGTGGAATCGATCAGAAAAGTTGATCATCTAGCATATAAGTATAGGTGTGTACTGCAAGGTTCTGGAATCATCAAAATGATAAGAAATTTGGCCCAGTCTTGGTAAAGTTACAAGCACTGTACACAGAAATATGTATATAGGACTATACTAACATGTGGCATAAAAATCTGTCCCGATTTTTATAATGTTACATGCCATATTTAGAATATTAAGACATTTGAAGAACCATGCTTTTCAGGGAACATTTGTTATCTGATGTTCTTCCACACTTGCATAATAACAATGATAACGCTCACAAATTATTTTTCACATCTTCCCAGAACTCAACCTTCTCTTTAAAACTTCTCTAGATATGCCAAAATTGGAAGAGCTCAGAAAGTCACGGATCAAAACCAGTAATCTTGTGCTAGATGTGAAAAATAAGTATTGTAAACTAGAGGGGGGAAAAAGGAATTTAAAATGGAGAAATTTTGTTTGCATTATTCTTTCCCCTGAGGAGTGATGTAGACCCTTTTCATGTCTGTTATTCAAAATGAAGTTTGAAAGATGAGAATAGCTTGCATTATTCTTTTTCACATCTTTCAGTCATAATCAAGTTGCAAAGGTGATAAGGGTCCGCATTAATTCTGTGAAAAATGTGTCAAATTGTTGTCCCTGTTAACTTGGCTATCATAAATATGTTTTGATTGCATTACAGTTGTGCATCTTAATGTAATTTCTCTCGATGCAAGATAGAGTATGAGTTTTTCATTTGGCAAACAGTCAATATTCTTGGAAAAAGGAACCTCCTTATGGGCATGTCTGCTATGTAAATTATTTTCACTAAGGAATCGATTCTGTAAACACACCGTTCGTTCAGTGGATCACGTGGCAAACTTTGCTATGAGCACTGCTTTTAGCCTCTGGACCAGATTGGTCTAGCAGCGTGTCCACACACACACAAAATTATCCCGAAACTCTATAAAGAAACGTATACAGAATCATCGTATAGCGAACAGGGTGTCCACACACACAAGAACTAGTAATCCCAAAACTCTACAGCGAAACGTCGTATAGGTGCGCAGTGTGTTGTTTTTTTGCTGTCAGCTGTCTAATCAGCTGGCTGCGCCGGGGTCATGAAACGGAAGCAGAAATGAGAGGTCAGGTCTCCTTTCGCGCGCGGTCACGTCAAGCCCCGCCCAGTTATACCGTTCTAGTTCGACCATACATCCACACACAAAACATTCCATGATTCTTTATCGAGTTCTAGTTCGAAACGATGCCCAGACCCTAGTTTCGTTATACGACGTTTCTTTATACAACGTATCATTAGTAAGTGTACACACACACAATTTCATTGTATGGCTATCCCGATACGGTATTGCTATTCCGTTTTGGGATAGCTATACGATGAATTTTTTCACGGGGTAGATTGACCTAATGGCATGCATGGTTATGGAAATGAGAGTTTCAATACATCTCCTTCATTGGACGCTAACATTTGTTCCAGAGTGCTCCCGGTTTCATTTCATCAAAGATTTAGGGTTAGGGTTAGGGTTAGGATTGCAAGTGGGTTTGAGATTAGGTTCAGTGTTTGAGTAAGGCACAGTGTTTGGTCCATGGTTGATAGTAGAAATTTGTTTGTTTGTTTTACCTGACTGCTAAGAAAGCGTGTGTATGCTTTTAAGTAAGCAACCAGGGGACCGACGGCTTTAAGTCATCTCTGAGGGACTTGGTAATGAGGATTAATGCCTTACAAAAGGGCACTAGCGCATCGACTTAGTTTTGAACCCAGGACCTCCCGGTAACAAGACCACTGCTCTACCACTGAGCCATCGCGACTTCTGCTCCATGTTAAAAATTTGATTTGTAGAATAAAGACTTTGGTGCAATAGTCTCTATATATGCAGAGCGTGTTACATACAACTGATGCAGGGAGCTGTACTGTCATGTTTGGACCAGACCAGTTTAGGTCGATCTAACAGCAATCGATGTAAACAGAGCCTCGATCACTCTCGATCATTCTCGATCATTCCGAGATCTCGGTAATAACTAGGCCATGGCTGTTGAGGCTCAGGATGTGTTCCAACAGACAGAAATCTGTCTACAACAGGCTCTTTTGAAATGCCGTAATTAAAGTTGGATTAGAGACTGTCCATCACGGAATCATTTCTGTAATGTTACATCGCAATGTGCAGGACAATGATTAACTCTTCACACAGTAATACAGTATCCTTTCCATGCTAATACTTCATGAGCTGATCTGAAACATGATGTATGTTCAGTGAAACTAGTTCAAGAAAATTTATTTCTGTTATTCTAAAACTAAAATGATGAATAAATTCTTGGAAAGGAATCCATTCCAGAGTTGGTTCAAGATAGACAAAGTTGAAATTCAATCATGTTATATCTACATATTCTGAATTATTCTGTAATTTGCCTGTGTAATCCTGAACCATTTATGATGATACCTAGATTTTCTTTGGCTTGTTTTGTTGTCACTAAATCATGTCCTGAAATCTGAAATAACATCTTTAAAGATTGTATGGTTTGTTAGCCAACTATGGAATCATCCTCATTTTAATTTTTGTTTAGCTGGTCTTTATTAGAATGTTTATAACTTTATACTTAGACAGTCATCAAAACACTCTAGCATCCCAATTGTAATGGTCTAAAGACATTACTTGTTAGGATGGAAAGTTGATGAAAAACCCTCAAATTTTTAAGGTAGGCTCCCTCCTTTCTGAAACGCATAATCAATGACAATTAAACTCTCAAGCGTTGCTGTATAGCTTAACAAGTTGGTACATACAATGATCAACGAAAACAACTTCGGATGCCACTCATGGCGTTTCCTAATCTTGTTGATTATCATGATACATCTCGGTGTTAAGTAAAGACAGTTAAAGAATTAGAAACTTATCAGGGACCAATCTCATCATCTAGAGCGCAGCCTTAAACTAATTTCCGTCTGGTCCACGGCTACGGGAGGAGGGCCCAGTGGTGCTAATTACCTTGGATGAGCTTTTCAATTACACCTGTCATCCGATTGAAAAGGCCGCGCCTTCTGTTCTCCATGTATTTATTCATGTTGTGAATGTTTTGTAAATGTATTTCTTGTTGAGTTATCTTTCAGCGTGCTCACAAAGAGCTTATCAAGAACAAGATGAGTACAGTCACTATTCGGTGCGTGAGGGAATTAGGGTCTAGACCAAGTGTTGTGCCATCAAAGCTCGACCGGCACAGCGCAGTGCCTTATGATTATTGAAATTGGGATTGGTGAAACAGCATTCGTTAGTGAAGAACTTCATTTTTGAACTTGGTTGCTCGTTTTCTGTTTTTGTTGTTGCTGTATCAACATTTATTTTCCATGATGTCCTGCATAACGAATGATTATGTAAGTATTTTCTTTAGATTTAGGACTTTGAAAATCAAGTTAAATCAATAAGCATCCATTCTACTGCTTTGAATCAGATGGCATGTTGGGAGGGAAGGACTTTGCAAGTTACAACATTTCAGTTGGAACTTTCTGGAGATGATCAAAATCTTGCAAAAAGGGAGAACAACTTTTGCGCATTTGCATGTATAGCTCTGTACTGTTCAATGAGTGGATAAATTTAGGAAATCTTAGCTTTAGCCCAGTGATGTGAGCGAAAGATAATGGTGTTTTTGTCACTTGATACAACGCACTTCATGAATGAATGTCATTAATGGGTCCGAGCAGAGCATTCGTCTTCGATCAGCCGATGTAGTTATCTGTAGATCTGTTGTCTGTGCAAGCTAGCTAATCTCTACTGTCCCAGCTCTCGCTGATATTGTTCATTGAAAAGTTTTTGCAATTAGGTTGACATATGGGATGCAGTTGAAATTAAATGTTATTTTTTTGTTTAGAGAGTATGAGATTAATTGCAGTGTCATGATTAATTTTGACCATAGTTATTTCACTGAGAGTGAAAGTGAGAGAGAGAGAGAGAGAGAGGATATATATATATATATATATATATATATATATATGCAGAGAAGAGAGAGAGATACAGAGAGATACAGAGGAGATAGAGAGAGAGAGACACACACACACACACACACAGAGAAAGATGTAGATACAGAGGAGAGAGAGAGACTGGCAGACAGACCTGAGAGAGAGAGAGAGAGAGAGAGAGAGAGAGAGAGAGAGAGAGAGACAGGCAGACTGACCCGAGAGAGAGAAAGAGAGAGAGAAAGAGAGAACTTAAAAATGGGGGAGAAAGAGGGGAAAGGGAAGAGAGAGAGAATGTATGTCAGTTTATGTATTAGGAAACTATTGGGCTTTATTTCGACTGTTTTCCAGCAGTATTTAATTAATTTCCTTGTTTTATTTTTACATGTATACGTGTATGGATTGAATTTATGACAGAATGTCTGTCATTAATTGAGAGCCAGAAGGGCATAAATCTGATCATTTTAAATATGAGTAGGAAATGCTTTTGCTGTTTGTCTTCCTCCACAATGATTCTCTCCCTTGCCGTCTTGCCTTTTCGATGATACAAACAGTTTAGTTTTGAGTGAGTAGCCCCTCTTTAAGTCAATGGCCTGTAACAGAATCACCAGTCATGAATGTCTTGCATGGGAGGCTGTAGAGAAGGGATGATGGCTTGCGAAGATAACAACCGTCAGACGACTTCATGTGATACATTGATGTATGTCCTCATCGATGTATCTTTGCATTTCGTCATGTTTGCTTGAACAGAGCCATTATCATAAGCTTTAAAGGTAGCCTACAGCTTACCACTTCATGAAAAATGAAAATTATTGTGTTGCATATTTATTTGGAGGGGTTTGATAAGACATTGTAACTAATATAGGGGCTTCATACTCTTTCTTTTTTCTTGCCCAGAGAGGAGTAGGAGTGCACCAGACCCCAACTCATTTTATTCATATAATTAGGGGAGACAGGTGATTTTTTTTTTTTGGGGGGGGGGAGGGGGCAAGGGAGTATGCATTTAAATGATCAGACCTAGATATGAAAATACTGAAGAAAAAAATACACATACAGTATGTTCACTTGAAATTATTAAATTGTACATAGTTATTGAGTGTTATTAACATAGATTGAATTTAAAAGTGGTTGTCAATTTGTATGTTATTCTGTATATTGCCTGGGTGTATTATGACACCAAAAGAAACCCAGTTTAATTAAGATACATGTATAAGGCATCAGTGCACATTCCCAGGCTGGGAGTGGAACTTTAACTAGTGACTAACTTTAACCCTTCTCATTGAAAACCCAGAATTAGAACCAGCTCTTCAATGATTTCTGTAACTTCCAGCTTTGTGTTTAATCATGCTTATCTCTTCAATCTGAGCTGTAATTGCTTCACGTATACAGCAGCTTCACCCATCCATCCACACATCTTCACTCCTTCCTCAACAACAAAAAAATCTTCACATAATTATTACATCTCTGGGATTTCCTGGGTACGATGGATGCCGATGGAAGGAACAACGTGAGAGAGAGAGAGGGGGTGGAAGAGCTGTGAAAAGAAAAATCAAGAGATGATTGGAATGCCTTCTGTAGCTACCCTCTCCAGAGGCTCTCAGGCATTTTATCTGGTTGTAATTTTATCTATAAGGGGATTAGGACATTATTAATCTGTCTGCCCCATTGGGTATAGACAGTACAGGGATGGGACTAAGGCAGAGAGAGAGAGAGAGAGAAAGAATAAGAGATGTAAGGGAATATTGCATATGACTGACATAAGAGCATTTCAGAGATTCAGAAAGAGAGATAGAGAGAGAGAGAGAGAGAGAGAAAGGTCTAGGAGAAAGGGGGAGAGAGGGAATGACAGAATATTCTGACAGACATGGAGAGAAAGCGATAAGGACTAATTAGTTATTTATTTGAATGGTGGAAAATGTAGAGAATAATGGAGAGAGAGAAAGAGAAGAATAAGGAGAGTACAAAACAACAAGAGAAATCTACGAAGAGATTGGCAAGATTAAAAGAAAGATGGGGGAGGGGCAGTCAAACAATCTATGTCAATTCCATAACCAATGAGCTTTTATGCATCCTCTTTACTTTATGGTATCATAATATTTTGTGTGGGCCATAAATGCCTGTTAGATTAATGTTGATGCTGTTCTCATTTTTTTAACCAAAAGCTCCAAGCAGTAATTGCATCATAGTGATTAGTGAGTGGGTGTCTTGAGTGGGAGGGAGGATGAATAATGAAATTTCAACTTTGATTCTTTGCTTCATAGCTGAAAATGTGCATTTCTGAATACATATTGATGTCATCCCCATGAGGATAATGATGTTATTTCAGCCTTAAAAGGATAACTCAAAGATAAAAACTATACTCATCACTTTGTATGACTGTATGGTTTTGTGTATCTTCCATTATTTTTCTTTTCAAGTGCAATACACAAAGGAGGGTTTATGATATTTATTACATTTATTTCATGTATGTCAAATATCCGCTAGTTTTACTGTTTTTTAATAGGAAGTGGTGTACATGCTCCCGCAAGTATTAATGGATTGAAGATGGCATTCCCTTTAAGATATTACTTAACTCTTGACGCTAATTGAACATACCGATGGTACTTTTATCTAAGTCATGCTGCTCTATTCGAGATGCTCCGGATTTGATATTGCCGTGATTACAAAGGGCCTTCATGTGACCTTCCCACTCGTTAACAATCAATTAAAGAATGGCGCCTCTATCCAAATATACGCGGAACGGGTTATAGCGCGACGTCTGCGTATAGGCACATTGACATTTCTTATTCTCCTTTTTTTTTTCTTGGCAAGTGTTATACAGTGATGTACATGGGTTTAGACAGATAATCTCTTTTGCAGTTGTTGGCGAAGGTACACTTTGGGGCTAAGCGCTAAGCGCTTGGTCTAGTCATCATGTTCGTTAGCTTTGGTATGCGTAATCGGTTAGTGCTCATCTTAACAGACGCTATTTACAGGTGCATGGGACCGTTGCGATACTAATGTCATAGGCTCAGCGTGTGTTAAGATACCATCTTCATGCCTTTCTTCATTTCGAGTAAATGGGCAGGAAGCTTGGACGACACCCCTTGTCCTCGCACACAATTCCTGCATTTGTTCGGAGATGTTGCACCTTCTCGTGTCGGCCGTAAAAGTAGCAATATCTGTGGAAGAACTTGTCTTCTAGAATGTGACCCAGGAAGGATGCGTGCATGGACATTAAGACGTTCTTTGATTATAAGAGAACGCATGTGGATTGTAGTACATCTGGTTCTTATTGGTTCTTATTGGTTTCTTGACCACAATATGTGCTGCCTGTATTTCTTCTGTGTTACTGTGAAATCTAAAGACTGTGTCCACATCTAAGGAAGATAGGTGTAGTCTTCAAGTTTCTTGATCATTTCAAGAAATTGCCTTAACGGAGGAGTCATATTTAAATTTCTCATCCAACACATAACAACATTTGGTTGGTTTAATTGGATTACCATTTCTGATGCATTTTAATTAGTTGGGATAAACCTGTATCACAGTCGACAGCTATGGAACAATTACAAGCTGTGAAATATTTATTAATATACTGAAAGTCTAAGAAGCTGTTGTCATCCTGGATCATGAGCAAGCTGTCTTAGGTGACACTTTGGTAATACCTGTCAAGGATGGCTGAGTTTGATGCATTTTGTGACAAGGGTTTACTGGAGATGGAGGCCGAACCAGCCCGCTATGACGATGAGGAGTGTCTGATGGAAGAGTATACCGTGGCTAAGTTTGAGTACCTCCTGGGGAAGGGGAATTGGTACCCCGATGAGAACACAGCGAGCATTGAGGAAAGTATAGGTCTACACTCTACAGTATATACTGTATATGCTTTAATGTATAGTCATGTTCCAGCAGTACACAGTGTGACATCTGTTGAAAGTCGGTAGGGTGTTAACTCTGTTTTTAATGAAATGAGGTACATGTAATGGTCTTCAGGCTTAGAAAAGCGATATTTACTTGTATTATTTACCATTTTACACAGAGGTTGAAGGATCAATATTTACTTGTAATATTTACCATTTTACACAGAGGTTGAAGGATATCAGAGACAGTCAGAAATGCTGAAAAAGGTCCTATAGTTCTCTTTTCATTTAAACAAATATGATTGTATTTCTGTAGACAAAGTTGTTGGATAAAAATGGCATATCTATTCATAATTGTTCAAGTTGGGACACTTCAGTATGTTAATAATATCGACAGACTGATCACTTCTCTCTCAATACATCATCGATGAAAGGACCAGTATCCTTTTCTGCAATACATAGGCCCACCTCTGTATTGCAATATTGATGAAAGGTTGCTCTTGCGCTTGGCTCACATGTAGCTTAAACATCATCAAGCAGTCTTATTGAAAATCCAGTGCAGACCAACTGCCAATGATGCCCGGATTGGTGAGTGCATCTTTAGGGGGATGTCATCTGCATAAAGAGACATACAACATTGAAGGTCATATAATGTCCTTGTCTTATTCTGCGTCCTTTGGAAGAATTAGCTTGCTATGATTGATATTAGGAGTCCATAATACAGCATCTAATTGGAATTGAGAGTTTCTAATCCGAAATGTCAACGTGAAGACCGCGTCAGTAAATCGTACTTGATTTAAACCCTCTTTGCTGCACAACAGTGCCTGATGTATGATGCTTGAACTATATAAGAAGCTAGGGAAAAGAAAATATAATAATCTAATTTTTACTGTGACACTCTGATCCTGTTAATCCCTGAGGAACTCAAAATGAACTTCTTCACTTGCATGATGTGCTACATCAGATTGGGAATGATTCATTTTCAACTGTGAGGAGATATAAAGATGAAGTGGGTCATAGAAATAGACAATGGAAATGATAGAGATGTGATGATTTCTTGTCTGATGTTATCAACGTTTCTGATAATGCCAAACATGTCTTAAACTTGTCAGTGAATGAGTGTCAACATTTTGGTTAAATGTTCACCATTTAACCAAAAGCGCTCAAGATACACTCTTTAACCCTTGATTCTATGATGGGATGGTTTGCTATTTCTTGGTGTGTTTTTATTTAATATGATATTTTTAAACCATTAGTGATTTAATTTCACAAATTCTCACCAGCAAAATTAATTTGTTATATTTGTATTTTCTTATTCCATTGTCCTTATGCTCCTCCTTAAACCCGAATTACATTAACGAAGGAATCCATTCATCACGCCCCGCTGCAACGGCAACGTTTTGCCTTATGAACTCGTATAGAGCTGTAGAGTGTCCCTTGGTGTGTGGCTGGTATTGAGTGAGGTATCAACAACCTAATCCCCAGGGTGCAGGTGTGTGTGTGTTCTGCTGCGCCTGTCATAGCACACCTTAACCAGTGCTTTAGATTTTCTTGTCAATCATTCTGGGCAGGAGGTTATCACCTCCATGCTATTATGTAGGAGTTTGAATATGGGATGAGATTATTTCTTTTATATGTTATACCAACAGTTGATAGTGATGATTTTATTTATTCCACAACACAGTTGTTATTTCCTCACAACTAAACGTAGCTTGTGCTCCATTATTTTTAGTATTCTGCAAGATCCTGAAGAAGAATTGCTATTTCTGTCATTAAATGTGACAATTTATTATGAGGTTGCAAGTTTGACTTTACTCTTTATAAGGTAAATATTCCTTGATGCTTGGAGCTGTTTTAATGCATTTGTATGTCATATTTTAGTTGTGTTTGTTTCTTGTTTCTTGCTGTCTCAACTTACAGCCTTAGTCGATCGTGTTTTGCCTAAAACTGAACTTGTTTTGTAGATGATTTCAGTGCAGTCAATATTTACAAACTAGCAGTCAGCATGTGATGGTAATTGATATCTCAGAGATGGACCGCCAGAATGATGTGCTGACACCATATACAGTGCAAACAAAGATCCATGCATCACCACACAGTAGACAGTTAATCCAATAAAGACCTGCTAAAACAAAAGGGAGTTGCGCCGCTGCGGAGACCGTTGCCTTCCCAGGTTCGCATTCCACTACACGTATGCACATCTCCCTTTGCAACGATATATTACCAAGGCACTTTACCTCTCTAAACATAAAACCAGAGTCGCTCTTTCCATTCATTTCTTTACGAGAATCAATGCTTCTATGCTGCTGGTCGACAACGAGGGAGACAGTCTTGGGGGAGGGGGTGCAGTGTGGGCTCTGGCGCCCAGGGGGCCGGAGCTAAGAAATTGGCAGGAGTGAGAGAGAGTCTGGCAGAACTTGAGATCACCACTTGGTAGAGCATGCAGTGTGTTTTTCTGCATGGACGCCAGGCTTTCTGTATGGTCTGCCATTTCGTCTGTTGATTAACATTTGTGTGCGTGTGTGAGAGAGCGGCTTAATATAGATTTCCAAAGGGTCTTGTATGAATAATACTATAAGAAGAGACTTTACCTGGTATTTTTTTCATTGTTTGATATTAATCCATATATTTTTTTCATTCATCTTAAGCAATTTTGTGATTTCTATAAGCATCTTAGTTTGTCCTTATTATCTTATCCGGTATTGACCTGCTGGAATTTACTTTAATTCTTGTACATCACACATTTTCCATTGATTCTAGTATTCAACCGCTATTATGCTTGCTCCTTGATATGTGAAGAATATGAAATGATTTTCTCTTGCACTGGGATGGCTTTACCTAATAGTTATTATCCCACCCTTTCCAATCATGCTTTATTACAGCGAATAAAGAACAAACAAAATGAAATTACAATGTAGCTCCTTAATATTCATGTTAGTACAGTGTATCTATTATAAAAACATTTCACAAAATTTTCATTATCATTTACATAAAGAGGGAAATCACTTAGGAGAGGCATGCTGTTGTAGGGAGTAAGGGCGACTACCATACTATAAATCATAGAGGTACATGTATATGTAATTGTATGCTGTTCCTACTCCGCGTGTGTGATGAACCGAGGCATGACAGCTTACATCTAGTCATATCACATCAATATCTCACTGAAAAATGTGTGGTCTGATAGCCGATCGAAAGCAGATCACCTATATCCCAGATCCGTCACTTTTCCTCTCTCTCTGAAGTCTCTCTCGTTTTCTCCTTCTCTCTCCCTCCCTTTTCTCTCTCCCTCTCTCCTTCTCTCTCCCTCTCTCCTTCTCTTTCCCTCTCTCCCTCTCCTTCTCTTCATCTCTTCTTCCTTCTCTCTCCTTCCCTCCCTCTCCCTCCTTTTCTCCCCCTCTCCCCCTCTTCCTCACTCTCTCCCCCCTCTCTCTCTCTTCCTCACTCTCTTGTTCCTTCTCAATGTCTCTGCCGTCTTTGTCAAGAGATAGCTCATTGCAGAGTACACAGAGCGATGCCATTCCTTCGTCATAGCTGTATGGCATGCACATGGCCGTGTGTGTATGATTTGAATGGTGCTATGCTCAGAGATGAGGAGAGGACAAGTTGCTCCCTCTCTCTCTCTCTCTCTCTCTCTCTCCACGATGCACTTGCGCTGTCAGCGAATGAGTGAATTCCAGTTATGATTAGATGCTAGTGGCTGCTTTAGCCTGGCTCTTTACTCATACCGCAGATGGCCGCTACTCAAGGCAGGATGCATGTGCCTTTTTAGCCCCAGGCAATAAGTACTACTTTTTCTTCTACTTCAAAACATCTCTATCTGTCTGTTTGTCTGTCTATCTCTCTCTCTTTATCTCTCTCTTTATCTCTCTCTCTCTCTCTCTCTCTCTCTCTCTCTCTGTGTAATTCTGTCTGTCTCTCCTTGCGTATGACTAACTGTACCTCTTTCTTTCTGCACATCTTTTTATCTATCACTCTATTTTCTCACAATGTAAATCTTCTCTAACATGGAACATTTTTAATCCATCTTTGCAAGTGAACATTTCTGCTCCTTTGATGATTGTGATATTCTAGAGGAGGAAGAGGCCAGTGATTGACATTTCTGTTGCCATGGAGACCATACTGCATCTTCATTAACATGGCTGCATACTCTGAGCCAACTCCATGGAGGACCTTAAAATCATTCTTGCATTGAGGAAATCATCTCCTTAATCTCATGACAGCAACTGTTTTAGTTTCAGAATATTATGGAGGAGGCTTTCGCCATCTTTGAGTTTTACAGACATGACTGATTCAAGCCGTTTCCCGGTCACAGAGTACCCATGTGACTCATAATGGGCAGACAGTCATGCTGTAATCGTTGACTATCTTCAGAAGATAGCAATACCCATTATGAGTGAGCATAATGCGATTCTCTATTTCCTCTCTTCATATGCGATCTGACTAATCTCATCATGCCGACCTGATTTTCTTTGGTTATTCAAAAGATTTTCACCAAGAAAAGAAAGAAATGTGTAATTTTTTGGTTGCGGGGAAGCACGTCAAAGAGTTACGACAAGCACATGGAGTTTTGTATGAATCTACAAGAATTGCATATCAACAAGTTTATTATGTATAAAAACCTTGATGTCTGTCTTTCTAATTTGGAATAATCTCCACATTTCAAAAGCCAATGCATCGTACGGGATTGGCAGCTGCGAAAGACACTGTCTGTCTCCAGAAATAACCACCTTTTATGGATTGTGCCGAGTTTAGCGGGCCACCGATTCGATTCATTCACTCCTCATGGATTTATGCATCCCGGTGCAGGGTCTCTATCGCCCTAATTTGCATAGATGCATGATGGTATAGATGTCTAGTGAGGTTGTTAATGTGGTTTCCTGGAGGCCGGAGTCACGTCGTCCATTCGAGTCCTTCGCTAAGAACACAGGATATTGTTTCATTATACGTACAGCAGCTCTTTAGTTCCAACTTGTATTTGCGATATTGGATGGAAATTGGTGTGGCAAAGACAGCGTTGAGTGCATGGACGATGGAGTGTGCTGCTAATGTCAAGAGATATGAGCGGTTTTGGTTGTCAATTTCTCCAGTGTGGAATATTCATTTGGATTAGGTATATATTGCAGAGTGAGTTTTCAGTATATATATAAGCACCCAGCAGATTTCACTGTGAGCTTTTGTGTGGTAATGTCACTTTGAAGATATTGATGCTGATGTTGTGATAAGTTTAAGAATATTACTTTCATGTACTCTTAATTTATAATGTCTATTCAGTTGTTTTATAGCATGAAATAAAGATGGTTATTACTATACAATGGATTTAGTACTCTGTAACCTTGGCTGATCTTGTTCAAATTTTGTTTACCTCAGATTTTTTTCTTGTAAATTAATTCACAATAAATTGAAAACTGGGTGAAGAAAAAGGAAAACCTAATCCTACTCTAGTAATGATGTTTTTACTCTACCAGAATTTTGTTTGATAAGAATTTGAATATGATACGTTTCATTTCACCCCATAACTCCTTTATAAACTGATATATATTGCATATAAACACAGATATTTTTTACAAAATTGAATTCATGTTTCATTGTTAATCATAAATCATACATTTATAGTTTAACAACTAAATGATTCATACCCTTACCAAGTTTTGTAATTTTTCAAGTATGTGAAAAATTGAATTATCTTGATTTATGTTCTTGAGAATGTGACATACTAAAGATTGCATCTAAAAGTATTCAACAAAGACCCTAATTCAACCAGTCCACCTTTCATGCATGAGTTACGACAAAAAATACAAAAAACATCAAATTTACAAAGAGTAGGAATAATTCAGTTGTTAAGTGTACATTAAGAGTGAGAGCTTAAACATATTTGACTCACTGTAGAAGGGATATGAGTCAATGGCATCCTGGCTCTCAGCATACACTTTATGCCCTTTATTCCCTCTCCCATTTTACTCTCCCCATAACAAGCAGTGTCGTCCCCCCAAAAAATTGTTTCCTTTCATTTTCATGCGACTTTCAAGTGACTATACCTCCTTGATCAATCAATTCTACAGTGTCCTCTGTTTATTACCTTATGCATGGTGAGGAATCCTCTCCACAAAACAAACTTCTCATCTTACAGCTACACTCTGACTAACCCGTCCATTCAGACTACTAAAATTCATTGTATAACTGTATGAAAACTGTATTACGCAATACGTGACTAATTTTCTAGTCTGAACAGCAAATACTGAAGGTATGAATCTTTGAGCATCGTTTCAAAGGAAAACTTGATAAAGAATCAGGGTCCCATTCTCATCGGAACGTTTTATCATATAAAAACTGTATAACTGGGCGGGGCTTATCATGAGAGTGCACTGATGATTAGCTAACTCCGGGAAGCTCCAACACCGGCGCCGTAGGCGTCGGAGCTTCGGTAAAACTGACGTGGGGGCTTCTAAAACAGCCGATGGGGTAACATTATTGTTAAATCTGCAATGGTAGTACTTACAATTTTACATCATATGCACGAATCCTCAGGGCATAACAATGATCACTTGAATTCATAATTTGAAGAAATCTTCGATGGGAAAAAAGGGTTATTCAAAGCCCTACACAAGCGATTCTTCCATGTCGCAGCGTCGATTCAAAATGGCGAAGAGACAGATGCGCATGCGGCAGAGCCGTATGAATATTCATGCTATCGGCGCCGATCGCCGAAATCGCTGAATATGCACGAGGTTGAGAACACGTGTGCTTGTTTACATTCACCGCTCTGTTTGTTCGAGTCGTGCATATTCAGCAATTTCAGCGATCGGCGCCGATAGCATGAATATTCATACTTTCTGCGGCTCTGCCGCGCATGCGCTGTCTCTTCGCCATTTTGAATCGACGCTGCGACATGGAAGAATCTTGTGTAGGGCTTGAATAACCCTTTTTCCCATCGAAGATTTCTTCAAATTATGAATTCAAGTGATCATTGTTATGCCCTGAGGATTCGTGCACCCTATGATGTAAAATTGTAAGTACTACCATTGCAGATTTAACAATAATGTTACCCCATCGGCTGTTTTAGAAGCCCCCACGTCAGTTTTACCGAAGCTCCGACGCCTGCGGCGCCGGTGTTGGAGCTTCCCGGAGTTAATGATTAGCCAGCTGTCATGGTAACTGACCTCTTTAAAACTAGTTTCTTTATATGATGTTTCTGTATACAATACCCCTTTTTCATGTGTGTATGCCTCTTGGGTTCTACGATGATATATACGCTTATACAATGTTTCTTTACACAAGTTTTGTATACATTTTCTCTAGTGTAAACAGGTCATAATGTTTCTTTGTTTACATTGTTTATTCTATGTGTATAGGGTGGCCAGACTGCCCTCATGTGTGCAGCCCAAGTGGGAAATCTAGAACTTGTGCAAGAACTCTTACTCAAGGGTGCTGACGTCAAGGCCATGGATGAGGTATGTATGGAGCATCTTATTTCTAACCATCTCTAGCCTCTCTCAATTTCCTCTTCTTCACGTCTTCTTCTCCCCTAATTCTCTCTCTTTTCAATCTTTCATTCACGTTATATATCCAATGACATTTTGTTGTCGGCATACTTTTTTTTTCATTCACTCTGCTCTCCTTTGCTTTCCCTCTCTCTCTCTCTCTCTCTCTCTCTTTTCTAATCTCTTTCTTTTCTTATTCCCTCTCTTTCTCTCTTCTCTCTCTCTCTCTGACTCTCATACTCTCCCTCTCTATCATTTTTGTCCTAATCTCTCTATGAAAAGGTTATGATAGATACCCCAGTTAGGGTAGTAGTTTATGTCAACATTTTATCTGCTATTATTTCCTTTCGACATTTTTTAAAACTGATTGGTATTAACAGGCAAGTTCTTTAAAACAAATCCAATAGAGACTATGTTATCATCTTCCTTAAATCAAGTAGAACTTTCTTTCACTATTATATTTTTGATGTGGTCTTCCTCAGAACAATTAATGACTGTATTTATAGTATATAACCTTATGTGTAACGATGATTGCCAAGATTTGTCCAAAATGAATTTGTTTAAGAGTCAAATTTGGGCCTAAAATCATTGTTTTATTTTGCAATCTTGCATAAAAAACCTTCAATATGAATAACCATCGCAATAGATGTACCTGTTTCCTCTTCATATCAAGAAATATGTAGATTTCATCCAAAAATGCATTAAAATGTAAACATTCTCCGGCAGGATGTGCCACTGATAGCAGAGAAAGGGTTAACCACAAAACAGACTATGTTACAATCTACTCTAGATCTCTCTGTCAAATTCGCTACGTGTATCAGTGTTTGGATTTCCTCAAGTGAACCTTATTACTGTCTCAAAATAGAAGTAGAGTTGTACAATGATATGTGGTCTCATGCCAAATTAAGTATTGTATTCTTCTTGTGGTACTTGTGTAAGGGTAATGCAGAACATTTCATTTCATTTCACTCTCTTTTAAAAAACATCAGAAGTATATACATGTTCGTTCATTATCAACATAAGATAAAAGGAAGTGGGGAATCATGAAAGCCAAAATTGGCTTGATGAGAATGCTCCCCTAATAAATACAGGGCATAAATAAGATACAAACTTATTTTATATTAAAAAAACATCGTACATACATTCTCAACAACAGAGGACAGAGGAAAGATAAGGTAAGGTAAAGACAGTTACAGGAAGGTAAGAAGAAAGAGAAGATAAGAAGAAGGAAGTTACAACTTGAGCTTTACATTCTACATAATAAATGACAATTTCATTTTGTTCCGCTTAAATAACCCTTATACATATATTTGAAGCGTTTCAATGTATTGCACTGTTTTATATCTTCTGGCAAACTATTCCAAATTAATTGGCCATGGAAAAATATGGAATCTTTAGAAGTTGAAGAACGGTGTAAAGGAAGATGAAAATCAAGAGCATGTCTAGTACTATAATCGTGGATTTGACAATTCATTGTAAAACATTCCCTAAATGAATCTGGTAGAGCATGAACATAAAAGTAGCAACATTTAATGATATGATGTCATGGATTGGCAAGATTTGCACCTGTTTAAATATAGAATTTAACATAGAATTAAAGAGACTTGATTGCAAAGTTTGATATTCCTCCTTTTTTTTCTTTCTAAAGCTATAAGTTGGTAATTCCACACGTGTTGATATCTGTAGAATAGGTGCTTTGTATCCATATTAAAAAGAGATGATTTAGAAAATGTTTAATAGTAATATTATGATGAGGAAATATATAGGAAAGATATACTGGATAGCAATTCAGACTTTGTGACTATCCAAGATATATATTCTTAGACATTATATATCCTGCAAATGCTATACAATCTGATAGCTCCAAGCTAGATGTGCTGTTTCAAAACCGAGGGTGTGTTTATATGTATGCAATGTTGTTGTGGGATACAATCGTGGTAACTATGGCTGGCAGCCTTGCAATAAATTGCTGTTAAATTCCTTTTATCGTGTAATATTGGCCTGTATCTCAGGGTAATAGACAGAAGTCCAATCTTCTTTGCCACCCCTTACACAATACAGAACCTTTGGAAAAGAATGTGTCTCACATTAATTTACAGAAATGAAAGGTTATGAAATTTTGTCACTTTACGCCGTCCATAGTTACCGGGATAGTTTGACCACAGGGTGCTTGGTTTAAACCTTGATTGTGAATGAATGAAAGTGTGGTCTGTTTGATCACCTTGCTCCAGGCCTACATGAAAATTCAGCAGACTTCTCGTGTGACACGAGGTCCCGCGAAAGAGAACCCCGATCCTTCGATCCTAGTTAAACATTCCATCTACTTAAGGTGGGAGGCGCATATACCCGCCCAGGATACGAGTCTGAAAGTGATAGATAGGAGATGGAAGAGAGGGAGAATTGGAGCGGAGAGGGAAAGATGAGAGGATGGGTTGGAAATAGCCATGATGTTTTGTCTGTCAACCGTTCATACGAGGTTCTGCGAATTTTGGGGCATTTTTTTTTTAATCTTGAGAAACTTGAGAAGGTACCAGATACATCTGCTGGGCATAATTATGAACTTAATATATGTACTCCTTCTTGGAAAGTTCACTTGCATGAAAGGCAAGAAAAGTGGTCTTTAAAGGTAGGTGGTCATTATTGACAGATTCCTTTAATACATGTTTCGGTGGGAACAAATTGCTCAGGACAAAACAAAAATGTAGTCTTTATAGAAACATGGTTTTTCTTTCCAGATGGTTGCTGAAGTAGGTTTACCTTGCCTGTATTATCACATGAGTCTCAATCGCTTCATCTCCCATTCCTGCATTACTTATGGTCATTTTTATTCTTAACAGGACAAGTGGACACCGCTGATCTTTGCGGCTAGGGAGGGTCACCTGGACATTGCCAAGGCTCTCCTGGACAAAGGGGCTGAAGTAGACCATGCAGATGTGGTAAGACAGAACTCTTCAATTGGAACAGAATCTTAGAAGTTAAGGCTCGTTCAGATGTGACACGGTAAACCGCCCCCAACAACAAAAAAATGTCACGTTTAAAAAAAACATGTAAATGAATGTCCACTGCGCGGAACAAAGGTCCTGCGTGTATTCACTGAGCTCTATGTTATATGATACAGAAATGTGACATTTATTCAGCTTTACATCATCATAAAAAGAACCACATCGTCATATCTGATCAAGACCTTACTGTGGTCATACTATTTGCATAAAGATACATGTAGATGCTGCCATTATGACAATTTTTTTTTGCTTGAAATTTCAATTACATGTACATTTGTAATAGAAAGATCTGTTGCACAAATTTCTACTCACTGTGTTGTCAAATTTGGTACATTTTTGTCACGATTGCATTGTCTGTTAAGAGCCAGAATATCATTAACTCTGTTGAATCATAGGGGTCACTGCCCTTCTGACCCTCGGCAGATGATAGATATATTGGTCAGAATTCTACTCAAATTTCAACCCGACTCCTGTTCTTTTGAAATCGGGTTCAACAATCGAAGAATAAGTCTGTGGTCTAAGTGTTACTTGTTAAACGTAATCTGAGACTTTGGTCGGGTTTAAATGAATTAGTAAGATACGGGCGGCCAATGTAATAATAATCATAGCCTTCTTTCAAATATGACAAGACTCAAATTTTGTTATTTTTTCTTAAATGAGGGACCTGTTACTGGGTAAATAAAATAATCCTTGCCCTCCTGAAAGCACATATATCATTTCCAAGAATTTGTATGTAAGTTCCAAATCAGATACTCTCTTCTTTTAACCTTCTGACATAAACCGACCTCTTCTTTTTCAACAATAGCCTCTTCTTTTAATTTCATTAAAGTTTGTTTAAATATGTTATTCATATCCTTCTACCTGTTTCTCTTTCTTTGCCTCAGAATGGATGGACACCTCTGATGTGGGCGAGTTATAAAGGTCATACAGATGTCTGCGTGGAACTCTTAGAACGCAAGGGTAACCCCAACGTTCAAGCCCATGTAAGTTTGAAACCAGTATGCAGTCATTTAACCATTCTGATTTTTCATTTCTGTGAGATACCCTAAGAAACTGCTGATTGACCAGACATGTAGTATTTTATAATTGTATTGCAAGGAAGAGTTCCAGGTGAAAAAAAATGTCAAAATACCACCCCTTGGAATATATTATTATCAAAGGATGGAATGAATTTACAGGTTTTGAATCTTCTTTTATTAAAAACAAAGATACATTTTTAGGCACGGTGAAATAAGGCGAAATAGACATGTTTATATATATATATACATGTATATATATATAGATACCGGGTAGATAGATAGATATGGAGTCCTGAATGCTCCCAAAGTGTGAAGAAAAAAATAATTCTTGCAGGACATAGAATTCTCTCATGCCAACCAATAAAATTGCATTCAAAGTTATGTGATAACTCTCTGAAATCTAGTCATGAGGTTGTTGGTTCATAGAATTATGGTTTATTTTTTTCCTAATGGCCAAAATGTTGACTAGTGCAAAAATGACCATAGAGAGATCTAAAGTATGCAAATGTAGCATTGCACACATGCAATAATAGTACGTCGGATAAAATTGCCATTTACAGACTTGCAGTGAGGTTTACCTTCATCTTATTGATTTAGAAAGCCACTTCCAAATGTTCATTCCTGTAAATCAGTGTCCGGGCCTGGCAAACAGTTACAAGAGTATCTAAAGCCGACAACGGTTAGCTACGTATAGCCTCTGAAGATATTGAAAGCACTTGCACTAAGCATTGGTGCAAGTGTCTCTACTTTAGCTGCAAGTGTCCTGATGTTTATGGCAGACACACATTGGATAGTCTTATTTGACTGTTCATATCTTGATAGCGATGACAATGAAGCATACGTGCGGTGAGAATTCCGTAAAATGACAAGGTTGATTGGCTCGTTCCATTCGTCATAGTTTGTGGTTGATATATTCTCATTGCTGTATGCCTGTATAGAAGCTATGGTATAACTAAATTGGAAGGTCATTGGTGTGTCCTGTAACTCGGATGAACTTCTGTGCAGGACCGAAGAAGTGAGAAAATAACTTTGTATGTGAAAAGTTTGTTCAGTTTCAAAAGCTAATGGAATGTAAAGCCAATGTGTTTTTAGATTACTCTTCTGTAAATCCTGCGTTCCAGTTTTGAATTACTCAGCAGTACATACATGTAGTCAGTCAACAAGAACATCTTGAGGCTTGTGACCTGAACAGCAGGTGTGATTTAAACAGTGGGAAGATGGATCATTTTGGTTTTAAAGAAGAAAAAAGCAGTGCAATATCAATTTTCTTGTCCAAATGATCTTAAGATTGTCTCTCTTTTTTGGTCAGCAGCTCTCAAAAGTATTCTAATTAAAATTCCTTGTACTCCCATTTATATTTCATAACTTGTACTTAGGCCAAGGGATATTTTTCATTCTTTAATTATAACTGTCAAAGCTTCATTAAGAAATGATATTCGATCGATTGAGCAATGTAGCAACTTAACTACATGTCCTTTGCTCAAATTGTCTTCATTAATTTTTAAACTAGATAGGAAGAGGCAATTTTTTGTTCTTTTTAAAAATGATATTAAGATGGAGCTGACGCAGAAATTCCCTAATTTCCAGGAACATCCAAACCTACAAATGCCAACGACACCTAGTCACGGATATGAGCTGTAAAGTGAAAGAGACATTAATTTTTAATGACTGTGAGTCTAACATTACTGATGAGAAATGACATGAAAAATAATCAACCCCTCAATAATTCACGGACTGCCGTCATAGAATGTTAGCAAGCTCTTCTCCACCCTCTCCCTGCCACATCCTCTTTTTTTGCGTGGTTGGCGAAAGAAGCCAGGATGGTGATGAATGACGTTGTAAAAATCTGAATTATCATTGGGAGCTGTGGTGGCTGGGGACCACAATGGAGCGCGTTCAACACGCCCGTAGATCATGCGAGAGGGGCGCATGAATACCAATGCTGGTTTATTTTTCCGTGCGGCGGGACATCAGAAGTCAAGTCAGGTTTTCTGGGCACGTCTGTGTTATAATTCTGGGCAGAGATTGAGAGAGGTATAGACAGACAGTACGGAAAAGGTTGGAGTAAGGGAGAAATAACGCGATATTTACTAGCACCTGATGAATTATAAGAATGTTAGAAACGACTATCATATCACCAGGAGAGATATATGGTTAGGATTAAGGAATACTGTAAAGGTAACAAAATAAAGTAAAAGCATATTTTTTGAAATTCAAGAATAGATTGTCCTGTAGAGCCACATGTAGACGAAGCCCAATGAAAGTGTACTCTAGTATTAGAGGTCATCAACCTTTCCCTTATAACAACAAACAAAAGCTTGTAGAAAAGAGATTCAGGGTGTGGTTTTATAGGAATGGACCAAGGAAATATCGTCTAGACAATGCTGGACATGTATGGATTGCAGAAGGAAATAATGAGGTGTTGAAAATGTATGTGTCATTACCCTATTGCTGATAAATTGTCAATACAAATTGTTCTTGATATTCTTTAAAAGCTTGGTTGACAACAATAATTTGACTAAGCAACAAGTGATTCATGCTTGTTGTCAATTACTCAAAGAAAATTAGTTCAGAACTATTGTCATCATCATCGTCATCATCATCATTTATTAAAGTCAGCATTTTCCCTCTTACGAGAGGTTACTGACTTTTGCGCCCCGATGACACTCCTCCCCTCCACTTCTTGTCTCGAGCATCCTCCTCATTTATAAACCAACCTTACTGCTTTCTTTCTTCATCATATCTTTCCATGAAATCGTCGGTCTTCCTTTCCCTCTCATGCCATCCACTTCCAGGTCCGACACTCTTTTTCACAGGTTCATCGTCTTCCCTTGTCAACGTATGACTGATCCGTCTATGAATTTTAATGTTTCAATAAATTGGTCTGTTCGTGAAATCGCTTTCTGGCTTAGTTGATATAAAGAAGAACCTAGTGTAGATAAATAGAAAGAAATGAACGAGTGTTTTTTAATGAACTTTTTAGCTTCTTGTAGCCGAATGATCGATGATTGAAAGAGATTTGCATTTATTTCTCCCTGTATGCCTCTTGATCATGGTATTCACAAATTATTACCGGCTCATCATTATATTCAGCTGTGACATTTTGTGAGCAAGAATCAAGGCTGGATTACAATGCACCACACATGTAACTGGGTCACACACACACAACAGTGAATGTAAACAGAAGGTTGTTTCACACTGCCACTAGGAACTGCTCCATGGTGGTGCAAGTGGTGTGCAACCCTATGTGTATGATGCACCATGTATGTAACTGGATCACTCACAACAAGGACTGGAAATGGAAGGTTGCTTCACACTGCTGCTAGTACTGCTCCATGGTGGTGTTCACAAGTGGTGTACAACCCCTTTGTGTATAGTGTGCCACATATCTAACTGGATCACACACAACAAGGACTGTAAATTGAAGATTGCTTCTCACTGCCACTGGTACTGCTCCATTGTGGTGTTCACAAGTGGTGTGCAACCCCTATGTGTATGGTGTGCCACATATCTTACTGGATCCCACACAATAAGGACTATAAATGGAAGGTTGCTTCACACTGCCATTGGTACTGCTCCATGGTAGTAATGTACAATGTGTATCCATGATGTACCATCATCTAACATGGTCAAAAATGAGTAAAACGGCCATTGCCTCCCACTGCCATTTGTACGCATCTTCGTGTTGGTGTTGACAAGTGTTGTACAACCCATTTGCATGTGCATATGAGGGACAGTGCACTGAGGATGGTCTAACCCTGCCATGGGTATTGCCCTACAATCACAAGCGATGTATAACATCTCAAACCTAAAATGAATGGAGAGATTGCACATCATCATTGTCATCATCTTGGGTTACAATATGATTATGAAATTCTCTTCTCCCCCCTTCCTGGCCAATAATGGAATTAACAACTAATCCTCATCCTTTGAAGATTTGTCATACATCTCTTCGCAATGCTCATCATCTATCCAATCTTTCCATTCTATTTTTGACCCTGGTATATTAGAAGACGTGAGCTACCACCTCTGCCTTCAAAGTCCTCTCTTAGTAAGGCAATCAAATAATTGACATTTCAGGCTTACATGATGCTGCATCACAAGTCGAGGGGAGAATCAACGGCAAACGGGACAGAATAGAACTCGTTTGCTTCTAACACGTTATTGAAAACCATCCGAGAGAAGAAGCCGTGCTTCCAGCCACGCTCATTGCGCTAAGTGAAAGATCGCAACCGACTACGCATTTGCAAATTAGTTCCTAGAAAGGACCCGAGCGTTATCCCCCATGTAAATGAGAGGAAATTACCAAGCTGTAGAACCATCCTTCTTCCTTCTTCTTCAAGTCATCTTCTCCCCTAATTCTCTCTCTCTCAATCTCTCGTTTTATTCTCTCGTTTCACATATATCTCCAAATGATATTTCATTATCAGCATATTTTTTTTCTTGATCACTCTGCTCTCCTTTGCTTTTCCCATCTCATTCTTTTTCACTCTCTCTCTCTCTATCTCTCTCTCTCTCTCTCTCTCTCTCTCTCTCCCTCTCTCTCTCTCTTCTAATCTCTTTCTCTCCCCCTTCCCCCCTCAGTCTCTCTATCTCTCACTCACACACACACATACACACTTATTCTCTTTTTCTCCCATCATTCTCACCCCCTTTCTTTCATCTCTATGTATCTATCTTTCTATCTATCTATCTGTCTATATATCTACCTCCCTATTTATCTATCTATATACCTACCTATCTATCTATCTACATCCCTACTTATCTATCTATCTATATACCAACCTATCTATCTACCTCCCTACTTATCTATCTATCTATATACCTATCTATCTATCTACCTCCCTACTTATCTATATACCTATCTTCCTCCCTACTTATCTATATACCTATCTATCCCTCCCTTTCTCTTTCTTTTTTCACTGTCTATCTATCTCTACACCCTTCTCCTTCCACTCACATAGCCATCCATGCATGGTCATACTACTAGTTGCCTGTCACTCTGTAATCTCCTTGATCTGTCTCGGATTAAACAGCTCTGATTTGACAAACCACGGGAGGAAGTAATTGATGTTAATGAAGTCGTTGGACCGTGCAATTCATCCTGTATTTTCGTCTGGCAGCATGTGTAATGAGCCCGCAGTCCAGCAGCTCGGAATTTGTTCGCTGTTATTCTTTGGTTGTAGCGTGCATGTTAATTCAGCCATTTTATGACTGATATTATCTGTTGCAATATTAATCAGTGCAACACATTTTCATTTTTTTTTCAATTCCTCTCATTTTGGGACACTAATTGATTCAAACTCCATCAGGCTTTTGTACAATCAAGCAACTTGATTTAATTTTTTCATATTTTGGGATGCAATGTTGACATCTTCATGAGATTTCAAGAGTTTCTTAAACTTAGTCGCATAGTTTGTTTTTTTTAATAAAAAAACATGTTCTGTGGAATAACAAATTGAAAAACTGCTCATAACTTGTCTGGAGGTAACATTTTCAGGGATATTATTTTTCAGACAATTGTCTGTGGCTTCATTACTCATATTTAGGCTAATGCAGATTTCTTGTACTGCAGAACATATGGGGCTCCAATTTGTCTAGGTCTTTTTTTTTTCCTTCTTCTCAGGCTCACAGAGTAAAATCGATGTTATCCCTATTCAAAACAGATACTAAACTGGTATTTGATATTAGGCAGATGGTATAATCATTAGGCTACTATTCCACTCCTTCACTGTTACTAAATGTATAATAATAATAATAATCATGGAGAAATCATGGAGTGACGAGCATTACTCGATGGACAAGTCCTCTATTAAAGGCATCGCTTAACAATGTTAAATCTGAGATGCATGGCCCTACGTGTTATCAGTGTCTGTGATATGGTGTAATATTGAAGCCCTAAAAAAATTGCACTTCAAAATGATCATGAAGTGCCTCAAAAATGTAAAAATCTTTGAGTGACCGGTTTTAACCATACTCATTTTCCCCAATAGACTGTAGTGTTATAAAAAAACGTTAGGAAAACGAAAAAAGGAAATTTCGATTTCCATTCATAAATATCTTGATAATCAGACGGGCGATCGGCTTGTAAAAGATGGGATTCCTGACTATCCTAAAGGTTTATAATTATGATTGCAGCATGAGCTAAATCTAGGATTTTGTTTCAGAATCTGAGGCAATGTTACCGCGTCACTTTAACTAGTCTTGACTGTCTTGATTCTCTGTACAAGTGCACTTCTGACGAATCCCTTCATGAGAGGTTCATGAAATAGACAGATGTGACATATATCACAAGGATCTCTCTGTAGACAATCGACATATGGCTTCATTATTTATATTACTGTCTGCTCCTTACGATGACAAGCAGCGGGTGGTTAAGTGGTCCATGTCATCGTCACATGAAAAGGATAACATTCATGTTGCGGCTTACACGGCTATCATTGACATCGGACCAGATTGTGTACACAGTTATGTGATGTCGTTCACATGGCTTGGATTATCGATGACGAGAGGTGAATTGATGATCAGGGATATGAAAATAAGGAGGTGTCAATCATCGATCCAACCCACTTCCATGTCACACCTGCGTTTGATAATGGGATGCACCGTGCTTGCATTTCATTTTTTCGGTCTTGGCCATTAGATCGGAAGATTATGTAGGGCAAATGTGGTTTTGATTGAACATGTATCCCTCGGATATTCATGTTCATTTGGATATCTGTGTCGTGTGACTCGTGTCAATAATTGATTGGCTTGCATCGAGATGGTTTCAATATTCACACATGGGCAATTTAATGTAGAAATAGAATTGCTATCCCAAACGTCATTTCCATGGCACATACATGAATCATTTAGCATTTGAACACAAGCCAAAAATATTTCTGTTGATTTACACATATGTTTTGAAATTTTATTTGTGTTACATCAATAACTGATATGCATCAAGATGGTTTCAATCACACAAGGGCGATTCAACTCGGCAGTAGACATGGTATAATGGCCCCCTCAAATTTCAATTCCATGCCACTTCCAGCGTACAGTACGCAGTGTATGAAAGCAAAAAAGGTTTTTCAATACCCTTCTTTGTTCTATTGATTCAATCCCACAGCTCTTACTTTAATCAGGTAGCAAATGGAAGAACAAGAAATATAGAAGAATTAATTTTTTTCTTAGAATATGCATATTCATATATGTATGTCCTCCTGAATGTACTGTCTTAATGAGTTTTCAAGACAATTTTTCAAAAACTATTTCTTGTTCGTTCCATTGTTTCTTGCATACAGCATGGTGTAACTCCAATCATTTGGGCAGCAGGGCGTGGTCACAGTGGAGTGGTAGCGGCTCTTCTTACTTCTGGGGCAAAGGTCAATTCTGCTGACAAGGTGAGTACCTCCATCTTCTTCATCCTCACATCTCTTTCAACTCCTCCACCAAGTCCTTGTTCTCATGTGCTTAAACCGTTTTATTCACTGCGCATAGTCTCCTTCCTTTCTTTCAACTAGCTTCTTCCTTCTCTTCTCCTCTTTTCATTCCTCCTCTTCCTTCTTCCTTTCCCTCCCTCTCTCCCTCCTTTCCATCTTTCTCTTCCTCCTGTCTCCATTCTTTCACTCTCTCTCTCTCTCTCTCTCTCTCTCTCTCTCTCTCTCTCTCTCTCCCTCCCTCCCTCTCTCTCCTCCCCCTCCCTCTTTCTCCTCCCCCTCCCTCTCTCTCCTCCCCCTCCCTCTCTCTCTTTGCCTTATCTACCTCCTTTCCTCATCTCATTTTCTTCCTCTCTTGTTTCCCTCCCCCTTCCTCCCCATTTCTCTCACTTTATTCTCCCCTCTTTCTCTATCACCCCTTCCCATTTTCTCTTCTTCATTTCCCTCCCTGTCCCTGCTTTCCCTCTTTGGTACTCTCTCTCTCTCCTCCCTCTGCCTTATATCTCATTTTCTACCTCTCCCCTTTCCCTCCTTTCTCCCCATATCTCTCACTCCAATCTCTCCTTTATCTCTATTACCTCTTCCAATTTTACTCTTCCTCCTTCCTTCCTTCCTTCCCTCCTTCCTTCCCTCTTCCTTTTCCTCATCGTCCCCTCCTCTCCCATTCCTCTTATCCTTTCTCCCAATCCCTTCCTCATTCTAATTGTGCTGTTGTAAATCAGCTTCAGTAATTGGCATTAATTTATCTTATGTTTAAAATTTACATGAATTTGAGCTATATTTTCTTGACTTAACCACTCCATATAACTTTGTTTTAATTTTACAGTATGGTACATCTGGCTTGGTATGGGCAGCCAGGAAAGGCCATGTGGACTGTGCAAGACTTCTATTAGAGCATGGTGCTAATGTTGATATGGCAGGCATGGTAAGTGAATTTGGTTAAGATGAAAGATAAGGAAGGGGCAGTTGGCAGTATAAAATCTTTTGTAGATACAACACTTAAATTGTTGCATGTAGAACTGAGTAAAACCTACTTTCATGAAAACCACTTCCAGAATTTTTTTTATTTTGTGCAATAAACATACATGTATTTCATATTCACGTTATTCAAATAGTACCCATTTTTTTATTATTTTAAACTCTTTTTTTGTAGATAATTTGTTGCAAGCACTAAAAAGCTCAGCCAGAAAAGTGAGACCAAAATATCAAATAAGTTACGATTACCCTTATCCATTCTGGCTGTATTTGTTTGAACCCAATAGGTTTTGCTAAGCTACTTCAACCATCTAACAGCCTTTTGTTTAGCTATTTAAACATCATAGAATGGGCTAGCATGAAATACCATACAGTTACATGTAGGTGTGAAGGAAACAGCAGAATATACTTCTTGTTTTTAAGACATTTTCTCTTTGAAGTTACTGTTAAACATGATTATTTCGGGGTCTGGAGGCAAGATCATGTAGCCAAGAGAGAGATAAGGGCAGTACGATAACTAAGATAAGATAAAGAGTGAACAACTTTCAACAACAAAAATGTTTTTAAATGGACCAGTAGGGATAGATTTTAGATTGTTTCTTGAATGTGATCTTGAAACCTTCAAGCATCTTGCATGGGTCATTAGTTGCGTGGGACTTCATCAGGATAAATGGCTCTGAATAATTCACTCCAGCGCTTGTTACTCCATTACCCGGCGACTTGCGGCTAGGGGTTGAATAATGACTGGATCGACTCCATCTCGTCTTGCTGTCCTGGATTCACCAAACTCCCAAATCAATCACGGGTTATAATTACCAGCAAATTACTCCCTAACCGGACTCAGTGTGCGGTCTGAATGAGGATGGGTGTCTGTACTGTGACTGGAGTGTGAAGTGATGGGGCTGTTCACACCATTGGATGTGTGGTGTTTGGTCTACTGTCTAAAATCCGATGTTAACACAATCGTTACCTCAGTTAGGTAATTTAGCGAAATGTAGTATAGTGTTAACAGAGCATTACATGGGACACGGATGATATGAAGCCACTGCTGATAGTATAGTATGAACAGAGCATAACATGAGACATGGATAATATAAAGCCCCTGCTGTTGGTAGAAGTGTGAACAGAGCATAACATGAGACATGGATGAAATAAAGCCACTGCTGATAGTATAGTGTGAACAGAGCATAACATGAGACATGGATGATATGAAGCCCCTGCTGATAGTATAGTATGAACAGAGCATAACATGAGACATGGATGAAATAAAGCCACTGCTGATAGTATTGTGTTAACGGAGCGTAACACAAGACATGGTACATGACGAAGAACCCTGTCCCTGATAGCAATTGACATGGTGATAACTCTTCATAGACCTGTTCAAGGTCATGAATTAGTTTGCGTTGCATGTTGAAGAATTGAAAGAGACAAAGAAGTAATTTGTTGGCCATGTGATGTATGTAGCGAGGCAGACAAGAGAGCTGTCCGTGAATTGTTTTTCTTAATTACACCCTCAGACAGGCACACTGTGATCTTCATGGCTGGGTTCTTAGAATGATGGTGGGGGCATCGGAGGTGACATTAGCTTACGAAAAAAAGGCATGTTGAAAATTCCATCTGGTGGAAGATAGTAACAATCGCATACAATTCCTTTTAAAATTTCTGACCTGGTTCTGATAATTTTAAAGTTATTCACACCATGGTACTCAAAATTCTCTAAGTAGAAAACTGAAAAATCAACATTGACTTCAACTTTCTTTAAGATAAACATCAATTGCAGTTGGCAATGTTCAATCCACCCCTCCCCTTTTTTGTTGGAACACCATGTATAGCATTAATGTGCCCTTTAAGTTTAAGTTTTTAATTTTTTTTTTAGTTTGAACTGTGCTAAAAGCCGTACTTGTGATCACTGCCAGTGATTCTTTCATTCTATACCAACACTTTAAACGAAGTTTGTCAGTACCTGTTATAAGAAACTTTGTAATGTACATGTAGAGAAGTGGAAGCACCCTCAGGGTGAATACACCGACCCTCCTTTTGAAAAGTTTAGAAAGATTCATCCTTGATCTCATTCCATTTGTAACGGTCACACACACCTCCTGCGCTTAACAAGATGCCTATGTAGGCAACACATAGAGCATGAAGTGAAAGTAGATTTCCATTAGTTACGATCGTAGGAGGGAGGGGGGGGGAGGGGTGTGAGGGGATGGACTGTGAAGAGGCGATGGACTGTGGAGACATCTTGCTTGGTATATAAGGTTTCTTATCCAATGCCAGTACATGGTAAGAGCAAACAGTGGCATGAATGGCCTGCCATAGTTAAGTCCAACTTAAAGTCGATCTTAGTCTTTGCGAAACGCCCCCCAGATATCTGTTACCTACGTATAGCTCTCTTACCAGCTCGATTTGTGAGGATCAATCGATGATAGTGAAGCCGATTGCCCTCTGATTGTCTGCAAAATGAAGAGAATGTAGATTTCTATTTTTCATAATGAGAGAGAGAGGTGTGGAGGGGGGTCCTAGGGCAAGGTGTATCATGTTTCTACCACCTACCTACGTACATCTCTGGCCCTCCTTCATCAGTGGGGATCAAGCGATGATAGCGACTCCGATTGTCTGGGAATTTTTGCATTTTCCTGTCAAGCTCTATTTCCTCCCAAGACACCGTTGGAATTTATTCTTTTTCCGGCGTGATGAGGAATTCTAAGTGAATCTCGCCGAATTAGGGAAAGATGTGGTCTGAACTGGTTTCCTGGCGTCATCAGATTCATACAATGTCACGTGCCTATGGCAATGTAACAGAGAGGTCCTTTCAATGAATTCAAAAGGGGATAAAAGGTCATGGATATTTTTGAAAACACCTGAGTGATAGACTTAGTTCTGTGAATAAAGTTTGAAGATGTAACACAAAGAAAAGACTTTGGGACAGTATAATTTGTTTTTATCATTCCGGCCTGTAGAAATAAAATTGTTCGAGTTGTTTTTCTTTGTTTTCTAAATTCATTCAGCAATCATTTAGACTACAATGGATTTAACGTTCTTTAAACTTTTTAGCTCCACTTTTTTTCTTCTATTTCTGATATTGCTGGCCGTAATTCTAAAAGTAAAATGGGCCATTAAATACACTTTTGTCTCAATATGGATGTATGCACAAAATATCTTAATACATGTTCACTCAGATGACTCTTTGACCTTTTCCTGAGAAGTGATACTTTTTTAAAATGAAAATGGTAGCATGTAAAGCCGTTCAATAGGATGAGTTGGATACATGTACAGTACATAATTCTCTGCTTTCTGTCTGTTGTCTAGTCAATTACCGCTTTTGAGCATTAGAAAGAGTGGAAAGATTCAAAAATAGGTTAACAAGATAAAAACCCTTGCAACGACCAAGGTGAAAAGACATCGATAGGCATTTTAAAAGGAACACTTATCTTTTGATGGTCGCGGGGAAACCGAAACCTGCGATACCTTCCCGTCGCCACCCACATAGCATCTACCGATGTGAAAGGGTCAGAGGCTCGGAAACTTAATTTGGATTCGAAGATCGGTATTGAGTTTACAGTGCCGACTCTGGCCGAGCCGGGGCCCATATGCTGGTGGCACACAACGATGCATTAGCGGCCCTCTAAATTATCACTTAATGCCTGTTTAGCCGCGCTGATGTATGCTTATTAACTTAGTAGCTGTGTCTATTCCCTCCCGCTGCATAATTCAATACAGGGTGTATGTGGCGGTGTGGGGTATGATATGTCATACATCTACATAAAATCGCCCACTTGAAATGATTTTGTTTCTTTTATTAGAAACTGAAGATCTGTTCCCATTGCTTTTACTTTACCCATCACCAGGTAGCATCATTCCCATTTTAGGCAGTGCGTACATGAGCATGCATTATAAAGTGGGTTTGCATGTATATCATTAGCCTTACAGTATTGTTACACATGTTATGAAGGTACTGTTTGTATGTATGAAAACTGTAGTTGGTGAATGTATTAGCTGTGGGAACACTCGTACGATACACATCGGTCGCACACACTTCAGGATGAACCCCAGTTTAAAGGGGGGTCAGCACTATTGATGTCATGGCGTTGATGGATGGATCTCCATCATATTCACATCATGGCTAAGATATTTCCATCTCTTACTCATCATTGCTAGACAACACGCTCCAGCTTGTCAACAAATCCTGCAGTGTACACGATCCCCTCAAAAATATATATTGGTGTAATAGTAATAACAAAAATAGGAAAATTTGGACTTTTTGACCTAAGAAAGATTTTCTTTTTTTACATGTCACTACTTTTACATCTACTATAGATAACATTTTAGTGGGAAGTTACGGTACAGAATACAATTATTACTAATATATTGTTATTATTAGAGGTGTCGTGGTCGAGTGGATTCGTCTCCCGACTGGATCGCGTGGTCCAGGGTTCGAGTCCCGCTGTGGCACTAATTTCCTTTGGCAAGACATTAATCTACATTTGCCACACTCAACCCAGGTGATGTAAATGGGTACCTGGCAGGAGCAGGAATTAATCCCTTGAAATGCTAGAAATTTTGGACTTCTTGACCTGAGAAAGATTTTTTTTGTACATGTCACTACTTTCACATCTACTATAGATAACATTTTAGTGGGAAGTTACGTTATGAGTATTATATAATCTTGTCTATTTTCAGAATTCCTGGACAGCCCTGTTGGTATCAGCAAGAGGAGGTTACATGGATGTAGTTCGGATGCTGCTAGAGAGGCATCCTAACATCAATGCTGTGGATAAGGTCAGTATCTAATGTTGTTTGATAGTACAGGTTTGCATGAGTCAGGATTTGCGGTACAACCATGTGGATAGTCCTCAAAAGGACAGTTAACCTGTCTGAAACGTGGAGTCTTTATTGATTCTCAGGTGTTCAGTATAATAATTACAATCACCATGAATGAATCACCAAGATGACTCAAATTTTCTCAATATTTTGTCTTTAAAATGACTCTCTTTGTACCATACAATTTCTGTCAATTTTCAGTCTACATTTAGATATTCTATTAGAAAAATTTAGATGGAGCCTTGGAAAACTGATTACATAGCTATCAATACAAGGCCATAACCAATCCAAAAATCATGAGCTGTTTTATTCATATGGAAATTTGTAATCGTATCAACACTTTGGTGATTCACTGTACTGTGAAGTATCAACTTGGTAATTTGTTAGCAGGCCCTAAAGAAATAGATTGGGATCTAGGTATGTGCAGATGTTTCTCCTTTGTATTTGTGTAATTCTTGTGCCCTCATCGCAAGGGTAATCCTGGCAAGGATGAAAACACATCCTGGAAGCTCTTTCTTCTTCTTCATTCCAGCGCATTTAGTTTGTTGTTGCTAATGGTGACAGTATTTTACCAGACATGTTCTTCCGGAACTTTGTTTGATTTTGAATAGATTGGTTTCTCATAATAGCTTGTATCAAGAAACAGGTCACATGTCCTGTTTCCTATTCTTGTTTAGAAGTTAGCAATCAAACTGGCTTTCTCTATCTTGGCCTTCTTGACAAATATCAAATTTGTCTTTCAAATGAAACCCCATATAAGCAGTCTACATCTTCAGTAATGCCCCAAGCACCCTTTCATGCACAGTCAAGAACTGAATTAAGCAACTGTATGCAATACATCTCATCTCACTGGACACCACCATACGTCCTATACATGTGGAGGTTCATTCGAATGTCAAGTCAGCTCTTGTTTGTTCATGCAACTCACACTGGCCGGTCGGTATCTTCAGCGATGCCTTTGGCTAGCTGAGTGTGTAAACAAATACTGAATTAAGCCCGCCAGTTTCAGGGGCGCGGGCTAACCTTGGCGAGATGATGGTAGGGAGTTTGTGTGTGAACGAACTTTGAAGTGTGTTTCTTCCTGCATAGCGCAGCCTTCCTTGACTTTTGAAAGCTCAGTGGTGGGGATATTGTTGGAGTGCTTTTTCAAGAAATAGAGATGACAGAAGCAGGTGTATGGGTTTCAGAAGGGCTTTCAGGTGGAACGGGACAAGGACAGATACATGAACCATTTAGAATTGGATCTGTTAAATAATTTGAATGCTTCCTGGCATTTTGTTTCACTGAATTAACATATATGTAATGAAATATGTGACAAAATAGCAAGAATGGTTCAGAAAATCATATTAGTCAGCTAGAGAATATATAAAATGTTAGAAAGATAATGACTCCTGAGAGGTTAACATAGGAGAACATGTGTACCTCCAGTCCCCCTTATCCAAAATCTTCCTCCTCCCTTATGGTTTGTTAAACTTGAGGAGAACTCATTTGCATAATCTCCCTCATAGTAGAGTATCACCAATTTATTTATCCCCAATCCACACCCTGTCTCCCTCATTCTCATCCCTCCTGGTGTACCATAGAACCCGAGCACCTCCCTCCCTCCCTCCTGTCTCCCTCATCCAATCTGTTCTCTTAATTGAGCTCATTCCTACCACTTGTCATCACACCGGTGTCTATTTCATGGTAGAGGAAAGGTTGGATGACCCCCATCCCTTCTAACTCTAGTCCATCTCAAAGAACTTGAGAGAAGATGAGTACTCAAGCCTTAGATTAAGCAGCCAGGAGCAAGGGGCAATTTATTTTTAAAAGTTGCCCCTTGCTCACGGGGATTTACCAGAGCAAGGGGCAATTTCTTAAGAACAAGGGGCAATTTTCCAAAAACAGATAATCATAATGACAACCAATTAAAAAAGTTAAATAAGTTCAAAGATACAATGTTAATTTCATAATGGATCAATTTAATAAATAATAACTTTTTAAATCTAAGTTAATGTGATCAACAGGAAAGATTGATTAAGAACATCAACTTGCACATTAAACAGTATTTTAAAGTAACTAAAATTATTGATGAGCAAATGAATAAATAAATCGTCAATTTCACGAACATCGAAATCGCACCTCACACACAAACCTTCCGCCACACTCTCGGCAGAACATGAACGGTCTGTTACCGGGACTCGAATGCTTCGCGGTGGGAAGCTGGCCGCCTAGCGTTTTGCCAAAACACCGCTAGGTCGGCTGCTGGCAAAATGAAAGTAACTACGATCGAGAACATCGTAGGTGTTCTTAACTTGTCAATAAGAGAATTCTAAATTCTATTTGAGATGAAATAATAAACTAGACCTATAAACAAACCTTGACAGATCTCTAATGACTATTTGAATGCTTGTTTATTTCTCCATTTGACGATTTGTTTTCTTGATCCTTGAAACATTTGTAGGTGCGTGCGTGCGTGCGCCACAGCACCATCTAGCTAGTATATATCTAGCGATCGCGCATGAGCGTGCGTACGTGCGCTAGCCTATATAGTAACAACAGGCGCATTTTCACTTCAAGCACTTGCGCCTCAAGAAATGCACACACTAAATACGAAGCTAGTAGAGAGCTCGTGCGCAATTGTTTGGTGATTCGTGTATTTTTCTGTCCTAATATTTTATGGGCGCATTTTCACGGAAAACACTTGCGCCTTGCTGCTAGTTTTAGATGATTATGGGCGCAATTGGTGGTTTTATGAGCGCAAATTTGCGCCCTGCGCCCGCTTAATCGAAGGCTTGTGAGTACTGTTATGATTGATGGTGCGCTATGGCAACGGAGATGATGTATGCGGAGTACATCCCTTTTGTTTTGACAGTAGTTTTTTCATGCTGAGATGCAAAGGGGGGATTGTTTTCTCTCAAGCTATTCTTGTTTATTAATTTGCAGAGGGGGTTCTGTTATGAGAATTGCACAGCATAGAGTCTGCAGTACATCTCCAGTTATTACAGTGTCATTACATCAGATGTTCTGTTTTGTCGTATGCACATCCAATCAGTACCCTCCCTATGCTTTTATAAGATGTCTTTTTTTTTATAACTTAAGTGGCAATGCAAATCTTTTAATAGTTCATTTGTATAAAAGCAGAAAAATAAGATTAACAGAATGGGAAAAGTTTGAAATAAACCGGACCAATTGTAACAAAAAGTTATGAATGTTTTGAAATATGAGATCACCAAGTCTATGCGAATCTCAAATTGACAGTTTGGTCAGTGGATTGTGACGTAGTCGCAGATAAATGTCCTGTTTGTCATGTTCAAAAATATATTGATTTCCTGTTTTTCTCCTAAGTGTCTACTCCCTTGGGGCACTACTAAAAATATGTTATGGATAGCATATTATTATAGGTCCTCTATAAAGAGGAAATACCCACCTGAGTCATACATTTATGAAAAATTGAAATTTCAGTCATTTTGTGTGTTGGAGCAAAAAGGAAAGTTGTCCATCACATAGACATTACGGATTCAGACAATTTGAAGAGCCCATACCTATAGTGATAACAACCTTCAAAAATTCATAACTTTCTCATTTTCGTCTGATTTCATCCAATCTTTTACCAGTCTACTTCTCAGAATTTTCTGCTTTCCTCTAGAGTAGTTCGCTATCGAGGTTGGATTTTCCTTTAATCATTCAGGGTACAGGTTTCACAGAAATTGACAACCATATTTATCTCATTTCTCGTTATATTGTCTCCCTAATTTCACACAAGATTTTGCTTTAAAATATTCATGTGCACTTGCCTGTTCATGCATTCCTATGCCCGAATTAACTAAGGGAGTTTTTCTTAAGCCATGGTGTAACCCTCTGTGAGTGTTGTTTGGACGTTTCTTCATGTCATATGAAAGGGCAAAAACTGTTTGTATGATTATTTTAGTCCAAGGTAGAGGTTTAATCTAATCTAATCTAATCTAATCTAATCCTCCTTCATGAATTTGAGCCTCAAAGTAAGAATGTAACACATGTGCATACAAAAAACATTTGTACAATTCATGTTGCATCTCATTGTGTCTTGGGTGTAGGTAAGTATTAAAACAAGGAAGCAAAGGGTCACATTATTCCTTTGCCCTTCGCTCAGTTTGTTTACGTCTATTCCTCATACTCGTATCATCTTTTGTTTTCGTGTAGGATGGATTGACGAGCTTGTGCTGCGCTGCGATGGAAGGTCACACAGAGGTCACTGAACTTTTGCTGAATTCAGGAGCCTACGTCAATATACAAGACAAGGTGAGTGCGTCTGAATGGGAGGTGATTAGTTGCCTAGTAACCAATTATGAAATATCATCTGTTTAATAATAATCTGTTCTTGTATAGCGCATAACACATTATGATATAACGTCCCTATGTGCTTCCAAAGAGCTTCGGAAATGATTACTCTAGCTTTAGCTCTGGCAGCCGTTATCAGCGCACAGTGCATTTCAAGGAATACTCCTATCAGGTACCCCTTCACCCACCTTGGCGGAGTGTGGCAAATGTAGATTAATGTCTTGCCAAAGGATGTTAGTGTTGTGGCAGGGATTGTTTGGAGGCAAAAGAGTGTTTATTCCTATCATTTTGAGCAGAGTTAATGCCCTTCTGGCTCCAAACAGATGATATTCCTCTCATCATCATCTTTGCTCCTGCTGTCAGAGTTTTAGTTAATCATTTGTTTTCTATTAAAAGTATTCCTCTCTATTACCTAAGCCTTGGTAAAATTCCTTTTATTTACGTATTAGGTCATTCTCTGTCCCATAAGTTACCAAGTAGCATGAATTATTAAATATGATTCACATCCAAAATATCATTTTGTGGCATGTTTCACCAGGTCCAAGCTTTAATCAGGATCCCAATTCATCATAGTCATTAGGTGCACCTAAATGTTTTTGTGTTGTCAGTGAAGTTTGCGACAAAACATTGTGGACTCACCCAAAATTTGAAATTTGATATTGACTTTGTGATTATGAATGAAAATGTGATGTTGTGGTCATGAATAAAAACTTGAGGTTTGTTTACATGTTGACTATGTTGATGTATGGGGAAAAAAAAATAAAATGCACCTATCCTTGGGAGTATGGTGGAAGCTGCAGGCACAAAGATATGAACGAAGAAATGCTCTCAGTGTGGAAACCTACTTATGAATGTGATTAAAGCTTGTGTGATTGAGAAGATGTTGTGGAGGAATAGAGAATGAAGCAATTTCTCAGATTTCATCAAAGCCGCCCTACGTGTCAAATGTAATTGTAGAGCTTAGTGAATGGGCTCTGAGATTGGATCAGAGAGTGGTGAACTGGGAGGGTGAGGTAGGGAGAAAGAGAGAGAGAGAGAGAGAGAGAGAGAAAAAAGAAATAAGATTGGGTATCTAGACGAATAAGAAATTATTAAAGGAGGAGAGATAAAACACATAGCAGATGAGAGAGAGAGAGAGAGAGGAGGAGGAGAGAGAGAGGGAGGGGGTAGGGAAAAATTGGGGTATATGCGAATTGATATTAAATTAATGAAAGGAGAGATGAAATATGTGACATATACAAGAAAAGGATAGAGAGAGAGAGAGAAAGACAGACAGTGCATTGAAGATAAGGAATGTACATGTAGAAACAAAGACAATTACCAATATTATTAACCTGTTTCCATGCCCCTAAGAACAAAAGCCTGTTTCTCCCTTCATTAAAAAATTAACAGAAGAAAATACGAACCAGTCATATGATGAAAGAACCTTTTGATTTTATCGGTCATGGAGCAGGCATACATGTACATTCATGAATTACACCATAGAACCTGTTCACACATGCGCTGTCACAACGAGCAGTAAAGCAATGTGCACTACAGCTCCTGGTGTGAACATCCCATCCCACCCCTACCCTACCCTAGACTTGTGAGATATAGTGGAGGGCCCCTTCCGTGGGTGTTTGCCCTGCCCGGATGCGTGATAAACTATCAGAAATCAGACACCGGCGGGCATGCTCTATTCTAACATCACAGGCATACGAGGGCGATGGGGTAGGCATCCGATATGCTGCCAGCTATTAAAGAGAAGAATCTCGTTTCAACGCGCCTTCTCCTGGCTCAAGTGCTCTGCAAATTCAGAAGCCAAAAAAAAACCCAAGCCGGTCTTCAGAGTGCCCATCCAGATGAGAAAGGGGGTGCCACTTCAAGTGCATCAATTGTGGCTACAATTTGGAGCATGGGCAGACGGGTTAGGGGTCTTATTTCGCTTGGCCGTGCCGTTTTTGGCGACTTCTGTGCTCGGTTTATGGAAAATTTGCTTATTGCCCACTTCGATGACCTAGTTCGAACAATATTGCCTTGCAGGATTTTCATATGAATACTAAATGTAGATGGTTTGTTACTTCCAGAGCGTTTACAAACTAATACCTGGAGGTAAACTATTTTTTACCAAAGAATGGACCTAGACACATACATGTAATGTACGATGTGCACCAACCTTTATTCTTATGTTTCCTACAGGGTCTAAAAGAATGTTTGAATTAGTACTATGTGATCTATCTTACGTTTTTTTCATGCTAAGGAATTCTTTATTCTGGCATTATCCGCATTCCCACCTCTCAAAAAGTGCTCTTCACTATTTGTCTTGACAACCTGAAGGCTTGCCCAATGCTTGCCCAACATAGCAACAAGTAATGGGATTCCAAGTATTAATGTTCATTCATTAATAAAGGGTTAATGGAATAACTCATCACTAGGTCCCCAGGAAAGAAACATCCAAGAATTTGAATATGTTAGTAAACCGGTCTATTGGTAATGGAGGAAAGGGGAGATAGGCCTCATATCTGGGGGGTGTTTCACAAAGATCCTAAGTTGAACTTATCTCTAAGTTGGACTTAGAAATTATGGAGAGCCAATTGTAGCCTTAAAATAAAATATATTCAAAAGCGAAAATTCAAGTATTTGAGACATTTTATAAATTCCACATCAAGAACATCAAATCTCCTTGATAATTGAAAATATGAATAATTTGAATCAACATTTTATGCCTTTTAAAATGACTTTTTAAAAATATTTGTATAGATGATAACGGCTTTCCATAACTTTTAAGTCCAACTTTAGAGATAAGTTCAACTTAGGATCTTTGTGAAACACCCCCCTGATCTCAAAAATGCAAGTTTTTAGCACATGTCATTGCTCACCTGTTGTCTTGGAATTTAAAAAAAAATGGAAGTAGGTGTTTTTTCAGCATCGTGCTACAGGTGCATCATTACTGGGGATTTCCCTCCCGTTGCAGTGAGAAAATGGCTGCTAGGCACAGAATACGCCATCAAATTTTATGCACAAAACTTTGTTAAGTGCCTCGTTACAAATTGTTTCATTCACCTGTAACGAATAATTGTATTTCAATAGTCAGAATGCCACCTGCATACATTAATTGTTGCTAGGTAGGACAAGCCATAATGTTTGTCTTACTGAGCACCAATTAATACATGCAATTCGCATTTTGACTGTTGAAATACAATTATTCGTAACAGGTGAATGAAATGATTTGTAACATGGCACTTAACAAAGATTTATGCATTGAATTTGATTACATTATGTAAATGGTCTATTCAGGGTCTAAATGGGTTAGAATATTGTTTGTTTGAAGCTGAAAGGCATTATCTCACATACTTTAACACAGAGTTAATGCCCTTTTTGCTCCGAATACTGGTAGACAAGGTTTTAATTGACTATCCTTTGAAAGGAAAGGCATACAGGAATACATTTATCAGTACATCTTTATCCTCTGCTGAAGGCCAGAAGGACATTGTTTTTTTGTATAGGTATTAATGTTAATGTTATCGCCCTTCTAATTCTCAACGGAAAATGAATTATAGAAACATCTTTCTTTCCCAGGAAATCACCCTCGGTAAGACCCTTTGAATATTTCATGGCCGTACTTGAGACATGTGATTACCCCATAAATTTGTTTCAAGTTTCAAAGTCGCCCTCTATCACCCACTCAAATGGAGTTTTACGGCGGGATTAGGTTCCATAAATTGCGTACGGAGAGTGCTTGAAATCCAACCCTTGGTTTATGTACGAGAGACGCTGCCCTTTCTTATCTGTTTAATAATCTCAATGATTCAATGCAGTTACATGTACAAGAGTTAAGACAGCAAACACTATCTTTTAAGTACTTGTTCCCCAGAATAATGGAAATTACAGAATGATTTTGGTAGAAACATAATCCATGAATTGGTTTGTGCAACATCAAACCTTTCAGGAAGGCAATGACCTGAACGACTTCAAAAGAATTATTAGAGATATCGTCAGATTGCAAAGTTGTGAAAATTGTTGACTAGTGAAAATATAAAAGGGATTCTCTATATGCACATTGTATTCTTTATTTTGGTTGGTTGCCATTGTTAGGTATCGAAAAGTGGGAAGACTTTTTAGAAAAATAAAACGTGAATCTTTAATAAAAATTTGATCTTGCCAAAGGAGCTTTTTTGACCCTTTTTATATGTTGCATTATTTGTACGGCATCTGAAAGTGGGATTTATGGAATTTTAAATATGATTTCATTCATCGAAATGTGCTGTTAGATTTGTCAGTGTGTTTGGTAATGAGATTGATGCCCTATTACATGTGTCTTCACCAAGAGTTTTTTGAGAACAACATCAGTAACATACACACAGTCATAGCCTATAGCAAGCTAGGCTCAGTGTCAATTGATTGACCTTTTAGTGATGTTTGATTGTTCCTCCTTTGCCACTTCTCCCACCAAACGTTGCGTAAAGCGTTTCAGACTATTACCTCAGCCGCTTTGGATGCCAGACATCTGCAGAGAAGGGAGATGGAGGAAACCCGCATCACTTCACTCCTTCCATGCTGCTCCCTGTCTCCCTCTTGTCTTCTTGGTGCTGTGTTGAGATGAGAGCAAGAGATGTGGAACGGGCAGGGGCTGTGTTCATACTGATTTGCTAATCCAGTGGTAGCGAAGAAGGTCTGCTGATCGAGATCAGAGCAAAAGAGGGTGAACAGGCATAGACTTGTGTTCACACTATATGTAGTTCTTGATCCAATAATAGCGAGATAGTCTTCTCAGCCCCAGTCGCAGGAGGTCTTAAATAGGGTTCTTTTGGGCTCAGAGGTGGAAGTTTGGAATAAACAGGGTCTGTGTTCATACCAGATGCTAATCCAGTGCAGGGAGCTGCCCAGTGGCAGCCAAGAAGGCGTGCTGATCGAGATCAGAGCAAAAGACGGTGAACAGGCATGAACTCGTGTTCACACTATATGTAGTTCTTGATCCAATAATAGTGAGAGGGTCTTCTCAGCCCCCGGAGCTGGTGCTCTTTACCCGTTGACTACTGAATGCCTTCACTGCCATAGGTTTAATACAGGGATCACCCGGTTCCCATAGGCAATGGATCTTATAGGATTCTTTTTAGCTCAGAGGAAGAGATTTGGAATAAACATGGTCTATGTTCATACTAGTTCTTAATTCTGTCATACATAGGGTCTTCCTTATTTACTGTCAGTGTGTTTTCCATGGCTCCTTTGTTGGAATTAACTGGAGAGATGTGGAACAGGCAGTTGTTTGTGTTCATACTTGCTCCTTATTGACTGGTGGCATGATGGTCTTTCTCAGACCCAGTCAATTTGCTCTGGATGGCATTCTGTTGAGCCTAGAGGAAGAGATTGGGAACAGTCTGTGTTCACACTTGCACCTAACCCATGGATAACGAGATGGCCTTTCTCATCATCATCATTCTGTTTGTTCTTTCATTGGTGCTGCATCAAGTTGAGATGCGAGAGGGAAAGATGCTACATAGACAAGCTTGTTTCAAGCTCTTTCTCATTGTAATTCACAAACTCATTCATTATACATTTTACTCTCAGTAAGAGTACAATGTATTATGATAATGTTTTGACTGATTTTACATTTTGTTTTCTAAACATTTAAATGCCTAGTTCACACTTTCTTTTTGATGTGTAACCTTCTTTCCACAATCTTTCCTTCTCTTCGTTGTTAGATTACGTTTCAATACTTGGCAAAGATCTAGAGCATTAAGTCTCGAATGTCTAATGATAACAGTGTCTTTACATGTTACAATGTTTCAAACTAAGATCGCATCCTCTGTCTGATGTTTCCTCATTAATGATACATATATACCGAGGTCACTGGGTACAATTTCAATCTTTATGTAGGGCTGTCCACATGGAGTTGCCAATTTGCCATTACATTTTCTTTATTGTACTGTATGTTATAATGATTTTTTTTTAATGAGATTTAAATGAAAAGCATGTCACCTGATGTCACTTTTATTTACATGGCTAGGAGCTAGAAATCTGTTTCACACCTCATTGGTTTTGATGCATTTTGGGGATCATGGTTTGGAGCTAACAATATTAATCAGTGAATAAGATCTAGAACAGGTGCTGCCGATGTGCAGTACACATCTTCCCCTCTTCTTTCTGTCTATATATATGTGTCTTCTTCTCCTCCTCCTCCTCTTGCTCCTTCTTCTTCTTCTCCTCCTCCTCTTGCTCCTTCTTCTTCTCCTCTTGCTCCTTCTTCTCCTCCTCCTCTTGCTCCTTCTTCTCCTCCTCCTCTTGCTCCTTCTTCTTCTCCTCATCCTCTTGCTCCTTCTCCTTCTCCTCCTCTTGCTCCTTCTTCTTCTCCTCCTCTTGCTCCTTCTTCTCCTCCTCTTGCTCCTTCTTCTTCTCCTCCTCTTGCTCCTTCTTCTTCTCCTCCTCTTGCTCCTTCTTCTCCTCCTCTTGCTCCTTCTTCTTCTCCTCTTCCTCTTGCTCCTTCTTCTTCTTCTCCTCCTCTTGCTCCTTCTTCTTCTCCTCCTCCTCTTGCTCCTTCTTCTTCCTCTTCTCCTCCTCGTCCTTCTTTTTTTTTCTTTTTCTTCTTCTTCATCTTCTTCGTCTTCTCTTCCCCTTTTTATTTTCATATCTGTCCTCCCCACCTCTAACTCTCCTTCATTTCCTTATATCTTACCTCTCTCTAAACCTTCATGTTCTCTTCTATCTCGTTATCTTCATAGCTTTACTATCTTTTTGTATCCTCAAACAAGCGGAACAAAACAAACACATTAGCATTTCAAGATATCACACTCTAACCTACATGTACAAGTACATGTATTTCGTTATGCCCCCAATCTTGAATATTTTCTTTTTTAGAGCCATAAGGGTGCTTACGCTTTGATAAAAGTATCTTTCCAGCTCTCAGTAGACTATATGTGACCAGGGGGGTGTTTCACAAAGACTAAGATCGACTTTAAGTTGGACTTAACTATGGCAGGCAATTCATGCCACTGTTTGCTCTCACCATTATGATCTTCAGATAATATTTTTTCCTCCAATAATGAATTATCAAAAAATGTAAATTCTGTAGATTTGTGACCATGATTTGTATGTCGCTTGAGAAACCAATACCAGTAAATGGTTAGAGCAAACAGCGGCATAAACGGCCTGCCATAGTTAAGTCCAACTTAAAGTCAATCTTAGTCTTTGTGAAACACCCCCCAGGCACCACAAAACCACCCCAAAAGTCACCAGATAATGATTTTGGGGGTTAAATTTAGGTCTGATTCTAAAAGTAGGAGATTCTCAGCTTTGAAATGATATAGAACTCATTACAGTTGGATGTTCCTAACCCATTTGAAAATGAGAAGAAAATCCAGTCTTATGGAATGTTACTTTAGAGAAAATGGCAATTAAAGTCTTTACTCTAGTCAAGCACTATTACTTACAAAATACCACTTTCAGATTATGTTGTGCTTCCAAACTTTGAAGTTCGATAGTGGAAAGTTAACATTTGACCATCCTTGCCAAATTCACCTTCATCGAACTCTAACTGAAAATCACACCATGTAACTTTTTGGTGGTTTTGCGATGCCTGATCACATATCCTCTTTTGAACAGTGATACATGAATATGTAGCGGTGTTATTGCAAGCTTTGTTTGCGTATATCTCCTGTAGACCATGACACTGGTGTGCTAAAATGGTCTTTCTGATGGAGTTGCAAGTAATTAGGGCCTCGAAGTCAGGCTTCTACTACCCCTTGCCTTCCTTTGCAGAGATTATAATCCATTAGATAGAGTGTAGAATGTAACAAGACGATGTAGGTCTGATAGTGAGAGAGGCTACTTCACACCCACCACTTAAGCCTTGGTTAATCTGAGGTCCTTCATGCATTCGGTAATGTTGAAGGTCGGCTAATGTTTTGAAGTGTGAATGTGGTTTATAAGCACTCAGGCTGACTGATGGTGGTGGTCTTATACCGCACATGATGTTGGAGTAGGATGGTTACATGGATGGATGGTAAGGAGAACATTAAAAATTAGGAAATGGATCTTCTCTAAGAAGAATTAAGAGAAAGGCAGAGGTAGACAGAGTGTGTGAGGGAAACAAGAGTGAGGGAGAGAGAGAATGACAGAGTAGGTGGGAGAAGAGGCAGAGACAGAGACAGATTCAAAGAGAGAGGGGAAGGGGGAACGAGGGTTTCATTTTGTATTTACAAACATGAAGGAAAAGTGTTGTATGTCATAAATACATGTATAGAGAATATTAGAGAATGCTAGATGTAGAATCCATGGAACCTGGCTAACTGGGATACTGTTGTCTTTGTGTTTACCATGAAACTGGTATAACTCTTTCTACATTGTCTGCAGCCCCCAAAAAAACAAACAAACAAAGAAACAAAAACAAAAACAAAAAAACATGCTCCATGTTTCATGGAAAGTAATACCTTATCTTTAAAATTATTTTTCAACCTTTCAATAACACTCTTTTGGTCTTATTATTGTTTTGTTGAAGTGCTTTCAATTTACATTTTGAGGTATATAATTCTCTTCCTCATCTACCAGCACGATGACACGGTCCTGATACATGCCGTCAAAGGAGGTCAGACGGAGGTCGTCAAGTTACTTCTGAAGAAGTTTGCCGATGTGGACATACAGGGTGATGTGAGTATAGAGGAAACCTTTATTTGACATACAGGGTGATGTGAGTAGAGAGGAAACCTTGATTTGTCTTTTGATAAGCTTTCATCAGAATTCATCGGCAGCACAGGCCAAATGGTGTGCATACCAGTAATTAAAGTGAATACATGGATATTAAAAATGATGAATAGATGAAAACAGATATATTTGAATTTTTACCAGTCGCTTGTATATTGATATGTGTTTAGGTTTTAATTTAGTGATCATGATATCAAAAAGAGTGATTTGTTCAGAGTTTTTGCTCTGAAAATATACTCCTTAAGTTTTCAGTTAGGTTTCTGTAATAAAGGAGAGCAGAAAATATTTCATATACACCAGTAAGCATTATAAAAATGTAGATGTAAGACTGATTTTTATGAACTCGCCTTCAAAAATACATTTGGAGAAGTTTGATTGCATGGAGTAAAATGTACATGTACGTGTATTTCAAATTGATTTTTGTTGTTTTTGCTATGATTTGTTATTTTTAACAGGACAAGAAGACGGCTTTATACTGGTCAGCTGAAAAGGGACATGTAGACATCTTAGAAGCAATCTTAGATAGCAATCCAAACACAGAATTAGCAGCTAAGGTAAGTGTGTTATGACAATCATTTCAACCACAAGAGTTTATGACATCATCATCATAAAGAGAGAGAGAGAGAGGGGCAGAGAGACAGACAGAGAGAGAGAGGGAGATGGACAGTTTATGAATGAGGTTTCATTTAACATGACGTTTTGACATGTCCAACATAGAGACACATTCTTATTTGAGCCATTGCCTGTAGGAACTGCAGGATTTCTGTGCTAAGCCTTGGGGAATGAAAGAATACAGTAGTCGGTGGGTTAAATGAATTTTCAGAGAAAACCAACATACATCCCATTTTCCACAGTGACCTTTGAAGCCCTTTTTTTTTCTTCTAAAAATCACATTGACCTTTTAAGTGATAAGAAGGATCTCTGTATCAATTTATATTTAGAGATTGATAACTTTTGTACCAAAAAATAACATTTTAGAGAAAAACTGCCTGAAGTTCACATAATAGTAGATTGTATTTAGCCCATTGTAATGAGATTTTCCTGATTATACACTTCACGCTTTGGCTTATGACGTCTCAGTTCTTACATGTTATTGTAATATATGCATATCATGCCTTTTTTCATAGGATGGGGAAACCCCTTTACTGAAGGCGACGAGAAATCGAAACCGAGAAGTGGTGCGAGCGTTGCTTGATAAAGGAGCTAAAGTATCCGCCATCGACAAGGTAATGGATTGTCATGAATAGCTTGCTTGATTGGTTGATTTTGTCGTCGTTTTAAAACTCGAAGGAGGTAAAAGTTCAAACCGATTCATCATGATTCAGTCGATAAATCAAGAAACGAGAACAAAGATAGTAAGCGTAACATTTTGATGATTACTGGAAGTCAAGTAACGTTTCAAATTCATTTATGATTGATTCTATCAAGAAATTAAGGATAGAAAGTAATAGACCCTGTGCACATGTAGGCACTGTGTACGAGTTGTTGCAAATGAAACATTTTTCACTAATGAACCAAATTTGATTGTCAAGCAAGTGATTTTTTATTTCTTTGTGTATTCATATTTATGGATGTACATGTACCTTTCAGACATTCTGTCGATAAAGTATGTGATTTGATTATAATATTTCTCTGATAGATGTCACCAATCATAAGGTTTTGCTACTAAGGGCAAGGATTACTTTTCGGAAGTACAGATCAATTATACTTCTTAATGATAAGTGCATAGTATTTATATTCAGTAGTAAACTTGTCGATTGAAAGTGAATTTTGTGTACAGGTATATTATTTGACATGTGCAGACATACATTACTAGATTTCATCATCATTTATTAACTCTTTACATGCTATGGATCAAACCTGAGACTGCCGCATTGTTCGGAGCATATTGTACATATACACAAGTTAACTGTCGCAGTCGGCTGTTTATTCAGTTACTCAACCAAAGCATGTAAAGAGTTAATTACTGTTTTTAAAGGTATGTCATCACTGATGACATTTTATAATTTTGTGTTTTGTTTATGTTTTCAGAGAGGAGACACCCCACTCCATATAGCAATCCGATTCAGAGATAAGAAGATCTCTGAACTACTTCTAAGAAACCCTAAAGATGGTAGGCTACTCTACAAGCCTAACAAGGATGGAGAAACCCCTTACAATATTGATTGTAATCATCAAAAGGGCATCCTTACACAGATCTTTGGTGCTAGTAAGTATGATGTCTTCTGTTTTCTCTTCTTCGCCTGTCTACTGTTAAGCCCAGTTTCTTTCTATCTTTACATATAGTTTCTATTCTTCATTTTCTTCTTTTAAATGCCTCCATAAGATTTATGTTTCTTGATATCTTACTGAACATATATTGACGAGGTTATCTGTATTGAATGGTGTAACCTGTTTTCTGAGACACACATGACATTGTTAAAGAAACTAGTATTTGTAGTTTGCCAAGCTTCAGACCTCACTCAGAAACTCTTGCCTCAAGGCATTTCCTAATGGTCTCTACAATAATTCTTTATAGACAATGTCTCCCCTGAAGGATTGTCCAATCTGTCCTCTAAGGCATTGGGACTTCTGTCTCAAGGAATTTTCTGTGGTCTCTGTCACAAAATGTGAGCTTTAGAATCAATACCTCATGGTTTTCTACAGTGTATTATGGTGAGTTTTTAAAATGAATCTAACACAATATGTTCCTTGTTCCTCTCCAGGGAGCTTCAGCCCAGGTGATGAGGTTGAGAACGAGTTAAGTGATCTGTGTAGCAGTTCTCTTGCTGATATCCTCAGTGAACCCACCCTTCTGCCACCCGTCACAGTAGGTCTGTACGCACGCTGGGGCAGCGGCAAGTCTTTCATCCTCAAAAAGCTGCAAGGTGAGTATCTTCAAAGTGTTTACAACTGTAAATTTCCTCCCTGATACATTTAACCCCCCCCCAAAAAAAAAAAAAAAAAATAAATAAATAAATAAATAAAAAAAAAAAAAAATAATGATAATAATAATAATAATAATAATAATAATAATAATAATAATAATAATAATAATAATAATAATAATAATAATAATAATAATAATAATAATAATAAAATTATTAATAAATAAATACAGATGAAATGAATGAAATATATGAATTGATATTAAAGATTCCACAGACTTATTACTTTGAAATAGAACCAGTAATCATTTTACTGCTTAGCTTGATTTTGAAGAGAATTCTTTCCTTAGGGTAATATTAGAATTCAAATATTCTTCGACCTGGTCAAGAGGATTTTGGACATGGCAGCAAAAGCTTCAATTAGAATTATGCCAAGTATTCCAAACAATACACAAACTTGTCTCACCATAAATCACTAGTGCCATGAAAGCTGCTGATATTCAAACCCTTCAAGAAAAGGTTGAAAGTCAAAAGTGGTTTGAGGAATCATCATTTTGGAAAGTACATGTACAAGATTAAGGTATCTCTTTTGTTTTATGTTACTGTGTCCTCTCTCTCTCTCTCTCTCTCTCTCTCTCTCTCTCTCTCTCTCTCTCTCTGTCTTTCTCTGATGATGATGATGATGATGTCATCTCCATTTCCTTTCCAGATGAGATGTATCAGTTTGCTCGTCAGGACTACCAGCCCATCTTTCGTTTCACCTGCTGGGTGTTTGTCCTCTGCACCCTGATAGGTCTAGCCATAGGGACGATAGTTCTGCTCGTTCCCTTCATGGTGAAGGACTACAGCTTTAAGAGTATCATCAGTCAAGCCGGTGGTGTCGCACTGGGAGTCTTTCTTTTATTGTATATTATCTTAGGTAAGATTCTCTCACAATCCTTCTTGTGTAAACCCAGGACAGGATTTATTTTTAGGGCTAAATTGTTCAAATTGGCAACAATAATGTTTTTCTTTTATCGCTACAGAGATAGAATAAAATGCAATGTCTCTGAAAACAATATACAGGGGCAAGAATGTTGTCAAAATGTTTTTCAAATTGCCAGTTTTTATTTTTTATTGTTTTAAATTATACAAAACTATGTAGAATATGTAATTGATAGGGTTGGTGTTGTGCTGTGTACCATCATTAATGCACTGCCTAAAAGTGCAATCAGTTTGCTAAAAAATTATATGTTCGACAAAGAATAAGCCATGCATATATTTGAAACTTTTTATTTTGCATCCCAAAGTTATCAAAAACCTCTTACTTCACAATGGATTACAATATCATGATATATACTGCAACTCACTTATTGCTTCCCCAAATGAAATATGAGTTTTCAGACCATGGGCCAATCAATGATCATATGGAGATTCTTGTCATATTTATTTTATTTTTTTCTCTTTCCCTTCTTTAAAAATCCTAGCTCTAGCGTATTTTGGTCATCGTCACAAATGGAGGGGATCAGGGAAAATGAGCGAATGGCTTGCACGGCAATCTAACTACTTTCGCCTTGTGATGGCGCTATGTTACTGTAATCCACCTGTCTCTTCGGACAGGACAGCTAAAGTCTTGCCAGTTAGGTAAGTGAGAATAAAGACAAGTTCTCTTATGAAATCAATAAAATCAGTTGATGATATCACATGAATATTTTGCTATATTACATGTAGGTGATAAAAATTAATAATGATAATAATAATGGTAGTGGAGTCTTGTATGGCGCTCGTGTCTGGCACATTACCACTCCCCACGCTCCATTATTATTATTATTCTCTCTCTCTCTCTCTCTCTCTTTGTCTCTCTGTCTCTTTGTCTTTGTCTCTCTCACTTTCTCACTCTCTGTCTGTCTGTGTCTTTCTCTCTCTCTCCCTCCCTCCCTCCCCCCCCCCCTCATTTCCATCACCTGTTTTCTTCATCTCTCATCCATTTGTTCTCTTTATGAATGTATGTCATATTCCCTTTCTTGACTTGTCTCTCTCTCCATCTCATCATTTTTGTTATGCCTCCTCCCCCTCTCTGATTATCCGTCTTATATTTTGTCTTTTCTTATTCTATCTGACTACATCCCTTTCCATGATTATTGTATTGTATATTATATTAATAGAAATTGTGTATCCTGCTTTACTTTCCCCTATCTCTTACTCTTTCCATTTATTATTCAGGTTATCTTGCCACCTCAACACATAAGTAGTAACCACTTGTTCTATTTTTGTCTCTCCCAACCCAGGTTTATATTTGGAGATCACCTCCACCTGAGCAATCTAGGGAGCGATGCCCCTCTGGCTCGCACCATTGGTAGCCTAGGGGTATCGTTAGAGAAGGAGCTTGGTACTCTGGTTTCCAGGCTCTATAGAGTGGTCCAATCAAGACCTGTAAATGGTAAGTATATCAGGGTAAAGTCGCGTTCAGATGGGACACGGTGAACCCCCGCATATGTCACCAAATAGCAACTGCGCGCAACAACAGTCCTATGTGCATTCACTGAGCTCTGTGTTATGAGATACAGAAATGTGACACGTGTGACACTTTACGGCACTTGCTGTGTCGTTACTGGATATGGCTATTAAACACGTTCATTGATTTCCAGACAAGAGGAGTGCTTTGTTGAATTTCAGGAGAATTATTCCCTCGGCCCCAAGCTAGTAGTTAAAAAAAAAAAATCTTCAAATGGAAGCACATCCTTCCAAATGACATATATGCCATTTGTATTTCTTCTCATACTTTGTAGCTCTTGTGCAAGTCTATGGTACAGGAATTCTTCTCCAGTTCTCAACTGAAGGCTTATGTGTGTCAGAATGAATGTCATGACAGATTTATCCCAAATAGGCCAAGTCTTTGAGTAGTTACTGCATTCAGTCCTTTTTATGTAGCTTTCAAATTTGTTTTTGACTGTTAGTCTGCTAACCAGTTTACAACCATGTCTCACAAATATGATGAGACATGATCCATTGCAGTTCTTCTTTTCATTGCTCATCTTGGTACAGCCATTGTTCAAGGATATCAAGCTTAACAATGAAGGAATCCATTGTGAATTTCAAGTTTAAAAGAGAACCTCTTCATTATCACAAAATATTAGATTTGGATGGCTCTGGAAGGTTAAGAGAGTGCAGGATTAATAGTGACAGCATGCAATTGAGTGTACGATAGAAGCTGTCTTCCTTTGTCTTAACCAGATTGCCTCTTGATTCATCTTGTTTTCAGGTAAATCCCATTGGAAGAGGTACTGCTGCATTCCCAGATTCATAGTGACATTAATAGTTATAGGATGTTTCATAACAGGACTTGTGCTTCTAGTGTATGATAAAACTAGGGCAGAAACTGTCAAAGAAATCACCAAGGACAAGATCACCCTCTACGTCTTGGCGAGTGTTGTGGCATTATCAGCACTAGCCAACCTCTGGAACTTTATCCAGTTTGTCTATCAGATGATATACCCACCTAGGATGAGGATGGAGAGGAAAGCACGGCAGGCTGGGCATTTGAAACCGGATGATTTCCTGCGAAGCCTCAAGCAGGAGGTGACGACCCTGACCAACATGACCCAGTGCATGGATGCCTTCCAAGGTGTCCAGACGCGGATGGTGGTCGTCGTCGACGGGTTGGACAGCTGCGAGCAGGAGCAAATCTTGAACATCCTGGACTCTATCAAGGCACTGTTTTCCTCCCCGTACTCCCCCTACATCACAATCCTAGCCATCGATCCCTACATCATCACCAAGGCCATCGATCAGAACCTTCATAATGTCTTCAAGGAGTCCAATGTGCGGGGGCATGACTACCTTCGCAACCTGGTCCATCTACCCTTCTACCTGGAGGTTGGTGTTCGTCTCAAGGACAGCGCGGAGATGCCACTGGCCAACCATGTCTCCCCCTCTACTTCCAGGGTAAGTCCTGCAAGTCTGTAAGTTCAGTTATGTTCTGTTTTATGGTATGGCAGTGTTTTATGTCACTTTCAAGATGCACTCAACTTTGTTACCTTGTTCGAAAAGATTTAATTTAATTTTGCAAATTGTTAACACTTGTCAGATATTTTGCTCTCTAAGCTAGAATGAATTTTTCCTATTTATTATTATTATTATTATTATTATTGCCCAGCCCTAGAACAAACTTAAGAGAGACACATTCCCCTTAATTGTATATCTGTAAAGTACAAAATTCAAAATGTTTTAGGAATAGTTTTACTCTGCCTTGCTTGAAAGCATTTTCAGTGTTATTCAATGTTACTGCCTGTCTTCTATCTCTTCTACTCTAAAGTGCAGCTTCACCCATTTATTCTGCTTTAACAAGTTGAAGAAGAAAAAAAAGAGCAATATTCTTTCATTCTGTTAGTGCTAGTTGCATTTCTGTCCATCAAAAAATGTCATTCCTTGACAAGCAAGCAACTGCTTCAAAGCATCGCTGTCACTTCTTGTTCGTCTTATAGAATTTAGATAAAAAGCATGCTTTTACAAGCATTTAGTATATATGTGCTAGACTGTCAACTCTTGCCAAGAACTTTTTCATGCGAAATAAAACAAGAGCAGGGGGTGTTTCACAAAGACTAAGATTGACTTTAAGTTGGACTTAACTATGGCAGGCCATTCATGCCACTGCTTGCTCTCACCAGTAACTGCATTGGTTTCTTAGAGGACGCACAAATCACAAATCTACAGAATTTACATTTGTTGATAATTCATTATTGAAGGAAAATATAATATCTAAAGATCATAATGGTGAGAGCAAACAGTGGCATAAACGGCCTGCCATAGTTAAGTCCAACTTAAAGTCGATCTTAGTCTTTGTGAAACACCCGCCAGAGCAGATTGCACATGAACTTAAGCAGGAATCAAGTACATGTAGTTGATACATGTACTTCATGCAGTTTTGACAAAATAATGATAGTTTATTAAAGCAAGAGGATTCCTATCAAATTTCAGTTAGCGTATAATATGTAAAACATGATCAACTACACTCAGTCTTTTAGATGCTTGAATTAAGTGTCATTCTTTATTTTTGCAGAAGAAATAGCAAAGCTATCGATGTTAAAATTCCCACTCCTTCCTCGTTATTGTCCAGAACCCTCAGTGTTTACGCAAAAATCATCACACTAACAGCGTGCGCCCTCGCCATGGATGCCATGTATAGATAGCCAAACAAATAGAATTTGGATGAACCCCCTATTTATAGAATAACACGCCATCATTTTACTCTACTACTCTACTACTCCATCGTTCTAATCTGAGAAATAATCAGTGTTGTTCTGCGTCATATTCCTAAAGATTATATTTCCATGTTGCCAAATGCATGAGAGAATAGCAACTTATTAAAAAAGAGTGGCTGTCGCAGATAGGGGCAAATAACCTTAATTGTGCACTAGGATTTTGCTGTTTAAATTTTCATACACTGTTTATTTTTAGCCAATGAATAATTTCATTTGCAATAGTCTTGACTCGGTATCTCTGTCCGAAGATATTGTGGGATTGAATTGAAAGTTATTATTTTGTTTACGTGACAATCTCTTTCTTTTATTAGTCAAGATCTAATTAATCATGAGTGAGAGAATGGTTAAAAGGATTGCCCCTTCCCATATTATCATACCTATTAAAAGTATTTTATACATATAGTTTCAAGACACACATTTAATAATGCTATAAAGAGGGAGAACTTACTACCATATAGCCTTTGATTGTTCCTTTACTATAAGTCCTCCACATATATGTGGACTACAGTTTGATATACAGTTTGTTATACCATTTATAGCAGTGTCCAACTAAATATCCCATGCTTGGTCCTCCTCCAATTATATATTAAAAAAGTGAAAAACTGTTTTGCACTATATAAGCAAGATTTAACTGACTGTTTTTCCTGTGCTTTTTTTCCCCCATACCCCATCTATCTCTGCCACGTGGTTTGATTTTTTTAATGCCTACGATAGATGACACGGTGGGCTCCTTCGTTTACCCTCCCTAGTATACCCGAACTGCCTGAAAACGATTCCACGCCAAGCCCCTCTGATCGGAAGTCACGGCCACTTAAAACCAAAATGGTAAACCGATTTGAAAAAAAAAGGAAAAAAAATATATAACTTATATGCATCGATCAGTGGAATGCCCGATATTCAGATTTACAAATGGGCTGAGTTGTATCATGGCATTTTGGTTGCTCAATTTGGTTTCTTGGCGTGCAGCTTTTTCTTGTGATTGCATCGTAACAGTCCGGCTGCCCCCCTTGCCCCCTCGCACCCTCACCACACCCTTTCCCATATCTTATGATGTTGACATCACGTATCTTTGCGGTTTTGGTTTATAACCCCCTTCTGATTTCCTTGCTGCTGTTTCTCTTCTAAAAAAGCATGAGATTCAAGACTTATCCTTAGCATGGCACGGTTCCGCCCCCTTTCCCCCTCCACAAGAACAAACAATGATGATAATGATAATGATGATAATGGACCCTTTTTCACTGAAACCTTACTAATGCACAGTTCTGTATCATTTAACTACTCACTAATCTCTTGTCGTATGATATTTCATCATATTTCATCATATTTCAGTTCAGTTTTACTGTCACACACTACCTGTCCCCTATATCTTTCACTGCCAGGGATATATATTCTCATTTTATGATCACTACAATCATGTATACTTTTACTTTCAATTTTTTTAACCATACATCTATCTTGCACTCTATAAAAGTGAAATTTGTCTTCATGATTTGATATTATTAATTTTCCATTCTGATTTTATATTCAGAGCATTTAATCATGTCATCATTCATCTGATCCTCTTTCTCTTTATATTCATCAGCATTTTATCTTCCCACTTCTTTAAGTCTGTCTACAGATATTTTCAAGAGCACAAGCTATTCAAGCATTTAGTTTTATAGCTAACAGTGTATGATAATTACATCTTTATAGGAATAATCATTTCAGTTGAACTACTCATTTAATGGACAAATGCTTAATTGGTGAGTCGCTCAAACCGAGGAGGCGCTATGGCTCAGTGGTAGAGCAGTGGTCTCGTAACCAGGAGGTCCCGGGTTGGAAACCAATCAATGCGCTATTGCCCTTTGGTAAGGCTTTAATCATCATTACCAAGTCCCTCGGAGAGGACTTATAGCTGTCGGTCCCCTGTTGCTTACAAGCATATACATGCTTTCTTAGCAGTCAGGTCAAGCAATCCTCAAACATCACAAATGGAAGGAAATTAAATGGTTGCTTTTTATTGCAGTAGTTACAACCATTAGAAAAGTGTTCTAGAAGTATAGTGACTTTCCAGTCCAATTTTTTTTAAAACTCTAGTCTGGTAGATGTGCCCACATTATGATGGGCACTCATTTGCATCAGTGGGGCCAAGACTTATGCTCCCCTTGGCCCCACACTCTTGACCCTTGCGAGGCTGCATTTTGAGTGGCTGACTGGCTGTGTCTCTTTAAAACAAAAGGTTGTTTCCGTACAATGAAATTTTGTTTCAAACCTAACATTTATTGTGAAATTAATGATTTTCAATGAATAGAATAGAATGGTATAATTTTCACATTACTTGATAAGATAGTTTTGACTGTTATTTGAAAAAGGGAAGAATTCTAGTCATTTTAATAATGGTCTTGTGCTAATTGCCTGCAGAGTGTTGGAAGGTTCTGTAGCATCAAGGAATTTGTTTCCTTTTTTTTTTCCTTGCCTCGATTGAATTCATTTGTAATCAAGAATGTTTATATATTTTATTTTGGGGGAGGGACTTGATCCCCCAAGCCCTCCTCTAGAACCACTACTGATCTTCATGTACATGTATGTATGTAGTTTGTACACATCTCTGATTTTCATTTTCTTCCGTGATTCATCACCCTCCCTTTAAATGAAAGAGAAGATTACTTTGTTGTGTTTGTTTTTCATTATTAAATACATCCCAAATACATGTACATTCTGATTTAAGCCTGTTAATTCCATCTTTTATTTCCATTCTTAATGATGCATAAATTTTGTAAATTGTTAAAATAAATAGACTGTTCTCAAAATCCTTTTCATCATTAATTTGATTGCCCCTGACTTAAGAAGAGATGCTGGATCTCCTGAACCCTCAGAAAAGTTGTTTGAAGGCTCTAGAGACCATCATTGTCTGTCCTGTAGGCTGGCGATCTTGTTGGCTGTAGCCTTAACTAAACCCACCATGTTACAAACATATCATGTCTCTTTTAGTCAACCGTGTCTGCCTATAGATCTTTCAAGAGTTATCACTACATCTATCAGCCCATCATAAATGACATACGAACATTTTATTTCATAAAAATTGTTTTCTTATCTATATTTTCTAACATAGGCATGTTGATTGCTGCATGTTTTTGTGCATGCTTACACATGTGTACACCACAACCATACTAGTGCATCTTGTTTTGCAGCCTTAATAATTGTTGAGAAACATGTTGTCATGTCAACAGTGTCACATTTGTTTCTACATTTGTCATTCTTTTTCATGTTCATACAAAGTAAGATAAAGGAATCTTGAAATTTCTTATCCAAAGACAATTAAGTAGATAACTTAGTAGCAACGCTATCCAGGAATGTTTTATAATAGATCTTTATTTTTTACTTTGAAGTAAAGAAGTATGTCTAGTACATGTATATATATTCAAACCGAAGGCATGATAGTTATGTTCTAATAAAATGTATGCAAAAGCAATTATTTAGAGACAGATTACATTTTTTCCTGAAAGTCTTCATGTTTACCCCTCTTGTGGTCTCTAGAAGTCTCTTTAAAGAAGAAGAGTAGCTTTATAAAGATTGATGAATTCTTTTAGAACAAATTATGATATTTCTAATTGGCTGAATATCTCATTGTTTTTTCTCATCTGTTTGTAGTGTATCATCTGTCAAAGTAGCGATCGTTGGTAAAAGAAAATATCAAACAGTTCTGTAGTTTGTGATGTGTTACGGTCAATTACTACTTTTTTAAATTCTATTTTATTCTGATTACTTGTTTTGTGCTTAAATATTTGCAGTGGTTTTTTAAAAGTGATCGTTAAAAAGTAATTGTAACATTTTTAAACATCATGAAAGTGACTGTTAAAAAGTAAATGTAACATTTTGTAAGCATCATGATTATCTTGATGTTCATATATATATAAGAAAATGTATACATATGATATTTTAATTCAGGGCATTGTATTATAGTCTGGCTTTTGTATGTATAGATGCTCTGCAGGTTTGCAGCATGTTTAACTGTTCTGGTTTGAGGATGTATAGCATCTTGATTATAATTTGATAAGTCTACACAAAAAGTAAGGAAGTTGATGCTCACTGAGTTTTTTGTTAAACCCACTTTTTAATAAATAGAAACTGGGTACCTGTATCAAGCCATAGGTAATGAGATAATTTAATAGTCAATGGGTTCAGCTCTATAAAATGGTTAAACAGTTGAAATGTGTATAATTTGGTTATTAAACCGAAGTATCGTCAGGTCTAAGTTCGACACAGGAATAAACAAATTGAGCAGAATAGATCCATCAGTATAAGAGAGATGAATTGAAGCGCAATCACTTCAAATTATATTTCATTTACTCTGTATCATGTTCAGACGGAGATAGTAACGACCATCCCAGGTGATTCCCCGCCCCGGTACGGCAGCCCTGATGCCATGAACGCACCCCTCCTCCAGAGACAGCGGTCCACCACCAAAGATCTGTCACAGATGCTGTCTTCAGATGAACAGTTTAGTGACCTCAGTCCTCGTAGTATGAGAAGGCTGCTCAATATTGTCTCAATCACAGGTTAGTCAACACCTAGTGTAAGTTTAAGTGTTAGGTTAGGTGCTAGGGTTAGTTGAAATGACCCGTCACGGATGCTATCCTCCAATGAACAGTTTAGTGACGTTAGTCCTTGTAGATTGAGGAGATTGTTCAGCAATGTCTCAATCACAGGCTAGTTATCACTTGGTGTAATTTTGCTCACCATACACTATTAGATACTTTTTGAACCGGGATGATATCAGCTCAGTGGCATAACTGTCGTATAATTTTGAGCCGTTTCTGCCCTTTTCTGCCTGTATTGCTTGCACTTTCCAGCAATAATATCTATATGTTTTAATCTAATGAGAATCACATCTTCAATCTTTCATACCTTATAATAAAGGCAGGTTTCTTCAAATTTGGTCATAGTTGCATCACTTTAATAGAGTCCAGTGAAATTTACTGATAGGCTGGGTATAATTACTGGTGCTTATGGTCAAGCGAAGACCCATACGTTTTATTTTGACTATAAAATGAAAGATGACAAGGTTTTGATACAAACATTTACAAGAATGTTAAACTTACATGCCCTCCATTACTTCTCTAGTTTTTCATGTATACTCTCTACTTATCTAACATTTTTTTGCAGCAGTTAACTGTACAATTCATGAATTTTATTCATTTGATATCTGATTATGAATCGACCATTTGGTTCCTTCAGGTCGTCTTCTGCGTGCCAACAACATCTCCTTCAAGTGGCAGACCTTGGCTCACTGGATCAACCTGACTGAGCGATGGCCGTATCGGATCTCTCGTCTCATCGTCTACTACCAGGAGAACGAAGAGCACATCGAGGATGATGTTAGTCTCAAGGTCATCACTGACAGGTATGTTGTCTTCCACGTGCTTCTCATCTGTCTTTGTATTGAGGTCTTATCTTCTTTTGTGTCTGAGACAACAAAGGTTGTCTTCAGGCTTGTTCAGATATGGCACCATAAACGATCGCAAAAAAAGCTGTCGCGTTTTTTTAAACGTGTAAAACGATTATGGCAAGTGCAAGCAGCTGAGGACTTGCATGAATTCCCTGAGCTCTGTGTTATAAGATTCAGACATATGAAGCATATTACACTTTAGGTAATCATTTTAAAAAATACTTCACGGTTTTGCCGCGTCATATCTAAACAAGCCTTTAGACAGGTTCATGTATGTCATCTTTCTATAGAGTACCGAAGCTGTGACGTCATAAAAATCTATTTTTGGAATTTTCCAATTTTTTCTTCATTTTCCGAAAGACCACCAAAGATAATGTCCAAATGTCGAAAACCAATCGAATAGGTTAAGTATTGTCTGAGATATGACCATCTGAATAAAAAGATTGCCTATGGGAACTCAGTGTTTTATTGCTCTGGCTCCTAATGTTATGAGCCAGAGCAATATAACACTGAGTTCCCATAGGCAATCTTTTTATTCAGATGGTCATATCTCAGACAATACTTAACCTATTCGATTGGTTTTCGACATTATCTTTGGTGGTCTTTCGGAAAATGAAGAAAAAATTGAGAAATTCCAAAAATAGATTTTTGATGATGTCACACTTCACCACTCTATTTTCTCTCATCTGTCTTTATATTGAGGATGATATTATTCTAAAGGTTGTCACTGACAGGTATGTCTGGTCTGTCTGTGTGTGACCTACTGGTGTCTTTCACAATGACGCATCATCTTGTCCAAGGAATCAGTCACGGGACACCAACTAGGAACCCCAGGGACCTGTCGAATCAACCGCATATCTACAGTTGCTAATCTTGTATGTACATAGTTGTAGATGATACCAATCTCAAGATCAGTTGCTACTCTTTGTGAGCTAGGAGCCAAGAAGTTTGCTCCTTTCTGCACCAACTCTTTTATCAGTCCTGCAGACTTCAAAATGCATCAGCCAAAGCCTGATTGTAGTAACCACTTTACTGTTTCCATGCAGTTTTGCCTTGAATAACTATTGCACAAAATGAAAAACAATAAGTAAATGAATTAACTGACGTAATAATGATTATATTCTTTAAAACCCTGTGTCTTGTCTTGATTTAGGATCAGCGATGACCTTCTGACCCTCCATGAGTCGGACCCTCTAGCTGACTTGGACCAAGATGGGCGTAGCTTTATGGTTTGTCTTGCCAGGCATACCCCTCAACTGACCTGTGGTGACCTCAGAAACTTCCTCTCATGTACCTGTAACCTGGATCCACAGCTTAGGAAACAGATTAGAGGTGAGAAACGTCATGCTCCTTAAAAGAAAAGGTGGTGGGGTAGGGAGGAGTTCGACAGACAAACTTTCTCTTTTGCACATGTAACTTGGGCAAACAGCTTAGGAAACAGATGAGAGGTGAGAGATTTGTACAATCATGGCAAAAGAAAGGGATAATGAACAAGAGAGCTTTTAGAGAAAAGTTGCGATATATAGAGAAGAAGGAAAACAGAGACAGAGCGCGAGTTTGGAAAAAGTTGAAACAGAACTGTGGAGAAAGAGGTGAAGTGTATCTTAAAAATTAGTGAGGGTCTAATAACGGCAAAAGAGCTTTTCATGCCCTTTTCTGCTTATCTTTTAAATTTAGATTTTAACCAAGTTTCCATTACACATGAAATTTTCTATTGATTTTGTGACCAGTGCTTATACCCGTCTTATAAAGAGTTGCGACTGATCCGAATCAATGGCAAGTCCTCCAATCAATCGCAAGTTTACAGTCTCCTATCTCTTATGTACATAGTTGCACTTAATAGCAAAAAAGACAGGGCCGTGGTATGTGAAATTACACATTGAAAAGAGACTACGGTAGAATTCTTTTGTAGAAAAGTGTTGAAAGGTACCTTGATCACTGACCCCTCACTCACTCCACGTGTGTTTCCATGTCTGATTGCTTGACAGACTCCATTGAGACCACAGATTCTGCAGGTAACCATCCCAACATGAGCAGCCTGGTCAGACCACAGAGCTTCGCCCATAGCTTCCCAACCCAACCCATCACATCGCGAGCATCCCTCTACTCCTCCATCAGTGATACCCCATCACGTCTCAACTACCAGATGATGGCTTCCAACCCTTTCATGAAGAAGGTAAGATGATTTCCTGAAATTTTTTAATGATTTTTTTTTTGTTTTGAAGGAGAGTTCAAAAGTTATTGAAGCTTGTGCCCTTGAATATTTTTAAACAGCAATATGGTGCCTTATAAATGTTGTGAATCGTTATTGCCATTATCAAATCAAATCATTGAAAAATACTGCAACAGTGTTGTGTTCCTTCCTGCTCTATCGTTAGTATTATCGTCATCCTCTTCATTCTTCATTATCATCATTGTCATCATAGTCATCGTTGTCATCATCATCATTTTAACAATGGTTCATTATATTGTACTTACAAGAATTATGAATGGGTTTGAAATCATTTGATGAACACGAGTGTACATGTTTACTTACATATTATATTGTGAATTCAATTATTGTGACTTTCTTCCAGTAGTAATAAGTATTTCCTTTCCTTGTTTTTTACATATAGATCCTCCAAAGTCCTGCATCCACCCCTCAACCAGGGATTCTCACTGTCAAGGACGTTTGCGATAGATTACTCAGTCTGGACGGCATCGACAAACATTCGATCCCCCGTTACCAGACTCGCATCGCCGAACACCACATCAATGGCCACGTCCTGTTACAGTGTGAGCTCGACGAACTCAAGACAGTCTTGGACATGACGTTCGGTGATTGGCAACTCTTCAAGGCCATGGTGATGCAGATGAGGGGTATGGCCATGAGCGCCGCTGCCACCCCACACAGCCCCAGTCAGGCCAGCAGCGACCCTCTGGTAGATGGAGAGGAGGAGCCAGAGGAGAAGCCGGAGGAGCCAGTCGATCCGGCCAACGACTATCTGAACCTGAGCTATGAAGAGCTGCGGAAGAACTCACAGATGTCGTCGCAACGGTCGTCCATTCATAACTCGCGTCTGTCCCTGGGCACGCTAAGAAGTGAATCCTCTCACCCAGAGACATCCAGTGGTGAGAACACACCGGCGAGGAAGCGCGCAAGTGGGCAACCCAAGTACTCCACGTCCACGAGCCTCGCCGGTATGTTGGTCAGCATGGATAGTGGCATTGAACAAAGCAATAAAAACATTCAGGATGGTGCTCAGCAGACTGTAGGTGCTAGTGTGAACAATACCACTGTGACAACCACACCGGCTAAAAACACTCGGGTTGTCCCAGTGACAACCACCTCGAAATCAACGGCTAGCGTTGGGACTAGCACGGGGCAGATGACGGTTGCTGCTGTTCATCCAAACAGCAACGGACAGAAACCTAGTGGTGGAGGAGCAGAGAAAGAGGCAAGTAGCAGTACATCATCGGAGAGTAGTACTGATATCACAGCACTAAGAAGAGACAGCAGAGGAGAAGTCTCAGAAGATGAAACTACTCTGACACCGGAGGATGGCAAACAAGAGACAAGGACTACATCTTCGTTAAGTAGTGGTAGTGATAAAGCTAAGCATAAAATAGAGAGGCAGATACAGGAAGAGGAAGAAGAGGAGGAAGAGGAAAAGGAAAGCTCACCTTTATTGCAAATAAAAGAGCCCATAGACATCAAAGCAAAGAGCAAAGTCAAGGAAAAGTTGTCGAATGGCAGTGTGAATGAGATGGAAGCGATGTTGACAGAGAGCAGCGAGAGTCCGCTGCACCTGTCTGGCTTAGTATCAGGTGAAGAGACAAGTAGTAGTGAGCAGGGCTCACGACCGGTTGAACAGGATGATCGCAATCAAATTAGTCCCACCCTTAAAGAACAGGTCACACGAGATGTCAATAAAATGTTTGAGAACTTGCAGACAGAAATCACAAGTCGTTCCAAGGAAGGCCAGACCACCGTTATTACAAGTCCTACGACAGGACGGATACGCGTTCTACGTGCTCCCATCAAAGTGGAGCAACAAACGCATGATTTATCGTTGCTTGCTAGTTATTCCACCTTCATACCACCGGTACGCGAGTTAGACAGTGTGCCTGAGTCGCATGTGGCGAGTTCCACGTCGGTGTCGTCCATTGGGAAGCAGCGACGCGTCACAGGAGGGAGCCCTATCAAACATTCGCAATCCGTGGGGGCCATTCCTGCCCCTTCACCGTCCATCACCAGTCAGGAATCCTACAGCCGCTTCTCCGATACGGGAGCCGGTCTCCACGAAAACAAGCGGACTCTAGACCAAAGCTTTGACGAGTTCATCAAGCTCTCGCTGGGCGAGCAGCGCAAGAAGCGTCATCAGATCCACACGCAGCTCTCGTTTGAGAGCGAGAGGAAGCCGGGGAGAGGTGGGCAGCGCCAGATGAACCAGAGCGAGCTGATCAGGAGATCGGCACCCATGTTACTCAATCCCATGGGGCGATCTCCCGAACATAGCATCGACATTGATGATGAAGCCACCCCAGCCCAGGAGAAACAGAAGTCTGTGGATGACGGTCACTCGGTTGTTTGATAAAGCGCCCTCTTTGTGTGATTATATGTATTGTTGGTAGTACTGCTCGTAGAGTGTAACTTAATCTTGCCAAAGTACATTCGGGCTTTACCCAAGATTCAAGACTAATTGTGATATGTTGACATATTAATTGATCAGAATGATTATATTGTATTATCTGATAGATAGTAGATCTTATTTGAAACGTGAAATTATTCATGGAAAGCTTATATATATTTAAATTATATATATATTTGAGAATGATGTGATGTCTCTTCTTTTCTAGCATTGATGCAAATGGTTGCGTTTTTCAAAGTTTGCTGTGCAAAAAATAACTTTTGACAGGATGGCATTGATGCTAGCATCTTTCATGAATAGATGTGGAAAGAATTTCAGAGGAGATAAATATCAAATGAATATCTTTAATGGGTACTATTAAATAAGTTTTGTGACAAAGATATGAACTTTAATAATGTGATGTCTGTAATTTTTTCATGATGGTTCTGAAGCTATATTTAATAAATTTTTGCTATGTATTGAAGTACATTATTCATTTAAACATGAGAAGGAGATGACCTAATTATTAGTTTTATATTTGTGTCATAGAATTGAATTAGTGTAAACTATCTAAGTAATACAATGATCCTAAAAATTCTTATATCAGTGTAAAAGTTAGACAAATCGTGATACGACTATTTATTAATTCATACTTTTTGTATTTTGTTATGCTTTCTTTACGCAAATCTACACAAATTTGCAATGTTAACCTTTCGTCCCCAAGTAAAAAAATTCCATAAATATTAATGTCTTGAATATTTTAAACTTCAAATTTGAATAGGATGGTAATTCTATTTGAAATATAAATGGGGGCAAAAGTTTGACATGTTCATGATTTTAATTGTAAAGATAGCTGTGAGTGTGAGTTGTCTTTTGCCAGTATATTTATTTTTTTCATTTATTTTATTGATTGATTGATTAGTGAATGATTGCACAAATGTGTGTTTACTTTATCCTCCTACATAAGTCAGTACTTAACATGTCCCGGAAAGCTTGAATGCTGAACCACTGATTACAACAATAAAAAGTACACATAGAAATGGAAAGAAACTTGGACATGTACAGAAACAAAGAGTCGCAATAATAAGGAAATATATTGTGATCCTAGGAGTTTGGGAGCTGAATATAAACATAGTCCGAATAGTCATATACAAGAAATCCACATGGAATAGTTATGGTAGGAGATGCTAGTATGATGGGAGATGTCAGAAGTCAAAATTATATTTTTTCCTCTTATTTATTTGTTGCTCATTTCCAAGAGGACCTAAAGTGCTTAGCAGCATTATGGAATTATGATTATCTTGCTTTTTATCAAATCACCTTAAAATATCAGACAAATTGACTTGGTTGCTTATCGAAATTGTGCATGGGCTTTAAGACTATTGTATTATGTCAATCAGTGTTTATGAGTGCATTCATTGACTGGATGAGGACCTTGTGGTCCATCCGTCTAGCTGTTAATAGGAAGAGGGCTGAGATTATTAGATTTTTAACAGTATTCCATTCTTGATGTGTTTCTCCTATACTCCCTGTATCCCAGTCTTCCCATACTAATGAATTTGGTTTTTAATCGTCTTTTAGATTAAATTTGAAGAATTAGATAGCATTTCTGGTTCAGTTCTTCCCAGCAAACCATCATTATCAATTCAAACATGCAAATTCTAAACTTCATCAGTTTAATCTAGGATAGTAATGAAATACAATTTATTATCGTACTTGTAAATGAACTGACAATTCATTTATTGCAAGAGTTTTGAAGAAAAAACAGAAAGTGATAAGCTTGTCCATCGTCCTATAGAGATGCATGAATTGAAGATACAAAGTGTGGAATCTTCTTTTCATTATACATGTAGTTCCATTCGGAAGTCGTCATTTCCACTTGTGTATCTTGTGGAAATGTAATATCATATTTTTCTTCATCAATAAATAACAGTATTTCTAGCTTGATTATATGCTCATATAGATTACAATGTGCAATACATGCACATCTGTGTGAGCCATGAAATACCAAAGAAAAACCTGGAGGCACAAAAATCATCATTTTCAATAATATTTCAGTTTAACAGTGAAAAGAATGTCATGAATTTTGCTAGTTTGATCTTACACATCACAACCTTCTTTAATTTAATTGCCTGTATGGAAAACAAATGACATGCATTAGGAATACCGCTATATGAAATTCATTTTTGAAGCCGGGTGTATGAATTTGAGTTGATGATTTCCTTTAGGCATGTACCCCATTTGAGAAGATGAGTTGATTTGAATGTTGTACATCTGATTAATAACGAGCGCATTCATCGTCATCATCTTTCTTTAAGGGATCCGGTAACTTTGTCTCAGATTCTGAAACAAAATCCTGGATTTAGCTCATGCTGCAATGATAATTATAAACCTTTAGGTCAGTCAGGAACCCCATGACTTTTACAAGCCGATCGCCTGATATATTTACGATTGGAATTCGAAACCAAATTTTGCGTTTTCCTAACGGTTTTCATAACACTACAGTCTACTGGGGACAACAAGTATGGTAAAAACAGTCACTCAAAGGTTTTTACTTTTTTTCGCACTTCTTGATCATTTTGAAGCACGATTTTTTTTTTAGGGCTTCAATATTATACCATATCACAGACACTGATAACACGTAGGGCCATGCATCTCAGATTTAACATTGTTAAACGATGCCTTTAAGGCTCGTTCAGATACGACGCGGCAATGACATAAATTGCAGCAATGCTTCACATTCATGTATCTTATATTACAGAGCTCGGTGAATACACGCAAGTCCTTTGTTGCGCGCAGTTGCCATTCATTAACTCGTAAAGAAAAACATGGCAGCTTTTTTTGCGGCGGTTTATCTGGCCATATCTGAACAAGCCTTTAGAGCTTTAGTGCTTTTGGGGGAGGGGATTTTGGAATTTCCTATGGTTGAGTTGTGCATAAATTTCATTAATATATTTGAAAACATCTGGGATAGTTACAAGAAATTTAATTAGTGTTTGATGATAAATTTGCCATCAATCTACACAATTTAAATTTCAAAATTCTTTTGGTGTTTAATTTTGGATTTTCCATCAGAGATACCACACACAACACTATGGATTGATTGTGCATGTCAATTCTAATGTTCTATGGTACCTTTAAAAGTTACATAGATATTCATTTGTTGAAATAGTTTTAGAGGACTGACAAATGTATTCAGAGTGATGAATATATCTTTTCCCCGAGTGCCTAGTCATATTCATCCCTAATACCTAGCTAGATGATATGTCAGGTAAACCTTGTACAAGGTGATATGTCAGGTAAACTTTGTACGAGGTGATATGTCAGGTAAACCTTGTAAAAGGTTATATGTCAGCTAGAGTTTTCATTTGAAGCAAGCAAAGATTTTCAATACATGATTCGATGATCAGGGCTCAGTTTTATAAACAGTTGCGATTGATTTGAATCGATCATAACTTCATACCAATGGCAACTCTGTATACTAATAAAGTTTTATGTAACTTTGCGATTACCTTGAGGGCTTGAGATAAATCCAGATCAATCGCAACTCTTTGTTTAGTATGATTTTATTATTAGTCTCCCATTTCAGATTGTAAGGTTACCAGGTATGCACAATCTTTGGATTACATACTAAAGCTGATATCGCCCCCGTGATTTGATGATTTTCTTGGTCATCATATTTTGAATTGTTGATGAACAGTTTACCTGTCGACGTTGAAATACATGTATTCAATATGAAGGCCATGCTTGGCCATAAGATTGTTTATCTCTTTGGGTTTTCATCGTAAATGCTGAAAGATTTTATTAGCGCATCATACATTTGCGATTTATTATCTTTTCTTTGGAGGGGGAGGGGTGGGTAAAATTTGTCCTCGTGCGCCTATAGCAAATGTTTATATTGTCTCTGGTTAAGATTTCAAAAATAAATTTCAACTTAATGTTTTTGTGTATGATTTATATTGCTGAATTCATATCACTAAGTACATACATGTACCATCTTTTTCCACTTCATGAATGTTCAAGCATTAATTTCCTCTTGTTACATGTGTGTGTTAGCATGCATGAGAATTACTTACTGAATATTGCTCCCCCATTTGACATTAGAAAGTATAATTTATTGCAATTTTGCCTTGTGTGTGACTAGGATGGGCATGAAAGTGCAAGGGGCGAAGTAGATTCGATCATAATTATTAATTCTGTTGATACAGTCAAACCTGTCTATAGCGACCGCCCAAGGGAAACACAAAAAGTGGTCTTTATAGGCAGGTGGTCTTTGTAGATAGGTTCCTTAAGTACATGTTTCAATGAGAAACCATTTTTAAGGGAAACAAACAATGTGGTCTTTGTAGGCAGGTGGTCTTTGTAGACAGGTGGTCACTAAAGCAGGTTTGACTGTATATTGTGATCTCTAGTAGTCATAATTGCAGATAAAACTCTTTTTGGCTATCTGTAAAGTGCAAGAGGACAATTTTATGGGGCATTGGTTAAGAAGAATTATGTGTTTAAATCTCCAAGTTAACCAATGAAACACCAACATGCAATATTACAGTGGTTTAGTTGTATAGGTATGTACGTTTTCATATCAAAGGGTTTAATGATTTGAATGTAAGATTCAAAGTGGATGCGATTGTAGTTTGACACCACTAGAACCAAGTGCATTCATCCCTGTTTTAGTTGACTTACAATATCTATCGTAGTGGTATCGAAGGAGAGCAAATTCTCCCTTTCCTTTTAGGTCACTGTTTTTCATTTTGTTAAGAAAAAGGTGTGTGCGATTTGCCTAGTTTTTGTGGACAGCAGCATGTTGTATGAAGATGAATTATAACGTACTCATTATCGCTGTAGTTTATGTTTTGTATTTATTTGTACATTTTGATTTGTCGAAATGGGGAAGAAGAGTGGGAACACTTCTTCTGTTTTGTTTTTTCACCAGTACAATTGTGCATTTACTGAAATAGATGTTTTCTCCCTTTTTTTATGCCCGCTATCTCGTCATCTCTCGCACATCTTTTTACCCGCGACGTAGGATACGTGGAGACCAGTTTTAATTTTTCCGGTCTGTCCTTACAATATGATAGTTTATGTAGTGAGAACACAATGTACAGTATTAACGGATGAGATGTGTGAACAGTTTCTTAGTGTATGGTGTACCAATCAGAATTTTTAACCTCATACCATGTGTTGAAACTATTTGAAAACCGATGATGAAAATATATAAACCGCTTTCATGGCGTGAAAGCAACTTTAAAAAAATACAGTCGAGTTTCTCTTGTGATCTTTTCTAGTCTATCTCTGCATGGTTTCTCTTCCCAAAAATCTAAATGACTTACCAAAGGAAGTTTCGCATAAGTAGTTTTTTTTTTTTAATACCTCGGTCAGACTTCTAAACAAACAATACGGGCTCATCGGCCATTATTATACTCAAATTTAAACCAGATGAAAGTTCTGGTTTAACAAAGGAAGTTGGTCTGAGTTTTTAATCTTTAACAGACCCAGGGTCAGGTTTAAGTGAATAGACCAGTTCGTAATACACCATTTTCATAATGTAATCAAATTCAATGCACAAATCTTTGTTCAGTGCCTCAAATTATTTCATTCACCTGTTACAAATAATTTTATTTCAATAGTCAGAATGCAAATTGCATACATTCATTGTTGCTAGGTAGAACAAAGATTATGTCTTGTCTTACCTAACAAGGAATGTTTGCAATTCACATTGTTTAAAAAGTATGCATATGTGAGTAAACCGTAAATTACTAAACAATTTAGTAATGTTACGTATTGTTAGATAGGACAAGACATGTTTGTGCATTGAATTTGAATACATTACGAAAATGGTGTATTAGCAGATGGTACCAAAGAATACCCACAGATCATTTAAACATGGAGAACATTTTAAACATGGCACCTCATGGTTCTTGGGATGGAAGAAGTCCCTTCACGATTATCATCGTACCCGTCAATGATCGACGCTACAGCAACTACCTCCAAAGCTCCAGCGCTAGTGACAGTCTCTTCTGTCTTGTCGTTTATAGACAAAGAAACATTGGGTCTCTCTGTCCGACCAATGTATCGCTTTAAGAGATTGGCATGAAAGGTCTTCACCTTTCCATTCATGTCTAGATGGTAATCAAGATCACTCAACTTGTGAACTACCTTGAATGGTCCTTTCCATCGTAGTAGCAACTTATTGTGATCTGTTGGAAGGAGGATCAATACCTTATCTTAGCGATGTAATACCTCACGCTTTGTGAGGTTGCCTTGCACAATTCCTCCTGGGCTACTTCCATAGTGCTCTCAAGCCTATCCCTGAGATCAACAACGTACTGATACGTAGTCTTCACCTCAGAATCCTGTGTTTGACCACTCCCAAGTTCCCCAAGTATCTCAAGAGGGCCTCGAACCTGCCTGCCATATAACAACTCAAACGGTGAGAAGCCAAGTGAAGCCTGTGGCGCTGCTCGGTTTGCAAACAGAAGTGGTGCTAAGTACCTGTCCCAATCACTTGGACGATTTGCACACACTCTCTTCAGGATCACCTTAAGGGTCTGATTGAACCTTTCCACTACCGGTAACCCATTACATGCAGGGTGGTAGGGTGTATTGGTTAACTGTCGCATTGACAATAACCTTCCTACTTCTCTCATCATCTCAGAGGTAAACTTAGTTCCACGATCCGATAGAATCTCTTGGGGAACTCTACAAAATACCTCTACCATAGCTTCCGCTACTGTACTTGTCTCAATGTTTGGTAGTGCTATCGCTTCAGGATAGCGCGTTGCATAGTCCACTATCGTGAGAATATACCTATTCTTCCTAGCAGTTACTGGTTTAATTGGGCCTACCAGGTCAACAGCTACTCTAAGAAATGGGATATCAATTACAGGCATCTTGCCTAAAGGCACCTTAGAAACCCTGCCCTTCAGAATGGTCCTTTGGCAGTTGTCGCGAGACTGACCATACCGAGTAATGTCGGCTTGGACACCTGGCCAATAAAAATTGGCCAACACCTTCTCAGTCACTTTTCGAACACCTTGGTGCCCTCCCATTATACCCTCGTGGGCTAATTTCAACACTGCTTGTCTATATGGCCTAGGAACAACTAACTGTCTAACCTCATTACCACTATTAAGTAGGTACAGACTTCGGCTGGAAGACTCTGTACAACAACCCCTGATCAAATACAAAATATGAACTCCTCACAGAAAATCACTATCCACACTATTCAAATTGGCATACTCAATCGCTTTCTCTAGCGTTGAGTCAGCCATCTGGTATTGCCGATGGGACCTTCAAAGAGGGCCGTGGGCGCTTGGCCTCACGAGCTTGAGCTCTAGTCTGAACTGCCATATTCACATTCTCATGTGACTCAACTGATTGGCCAGGCTTCCAATCAGAAATTGGGTCCTTTGCTGGTCTAACATCAATTTCACCAAGAACTACATCAAACACTGGTGACTCTACACACAAGGCTTCTGCCTTTCCGACAAGCCAAGGAGAATCGATATTGACCCTAGCTATTGGAAATCTACGAACTGCCCTATCAATCAAGATACACAGCAATTATAATGACCAGTAAACTGTCTTGTGCTACTATAATCATTTCTTCACAACACCCGAACAACCTTATCACAAAGGATACCGACATTATGGGATTCAAGTTTCCCACTACTAACTGGAAGCTTATTACGCCAATGATGCCGACACGCAGCACACATACCATAGACTTCCTTATGCCTATCTGATTCTATAATTTCCATTGGAGGAGGTTCATGTATTCAGCAGAAGATACTAAGAAATCACCTAATTCGACAGTCTGATTAACTCTAGGAACTAGAAGACCTACAAGTGGGACAAGGACCCGATGTCTGCTTCCCTACTAAATCTTTTCGAGTTTCTTTAGACCGATTCTTGCGTTCCTTATGCTTACTACTCGGTGAGCCAGAACAACGAACTCTGGAGTCTTAACTCTACAATCTTGTGCAAGGTGGCCCATTTTGTTACAAACAAAGCATGGGCCCTTTTGACGGCACGTTGATTGTTCGCTCCTAGTCTTACTCTCTGCAATTGGCGCATTGGATGCCGAAGTATCACCCTTAGGTTTCACTATGTGGTTCGCAGGGGGGTTCTTCTTAGGTACTCCAAAATGTCCCCATGAGCCTCAACAAAAGTATCTGCTAGACTTGCCATCTCGTCTGCAGACTTAGGTTTTCTTTCCTTTAGAAACAATGCTAGTGCTTGACCTCCCTTCTCTAGGCTTGCTGCATTAAAAGCAACTGTACTATACCATTATACGACGCTGAGATTCAGACAATTCAATCCATTTGTCCAAATAATGTGACAACCTAACAACAAACTGACTAGGAGTCTCTCCTGACTCAGGATTAGAAAATCTGAACTTCTTACGGAAATCATCTGCAGTGAGTTCAAATCTCTTCAACAAAGCATCCTTCAATGTTGCATAATCTTTTGCCTGATCAGCTGACAATCTTGAGTATACATCTAATGACTTGCCACGAAGGAGAGCACTAAGACTGATGGCCCAACTAGTTTGAGGCCAACCCTGATTTTCAGTATAGCGTTCAAACCTATTAAGACACGCATCCATACTATCCTTACCTTCCGTAAAAGGGGGAATTTTGGGGGAAGGGGCCAAAGAACGACGGTCACCCTTACTACTACCTATACTCCTGTACTATTCTGGAGACGTACTATATTTCAAGTTTCTTTTCTAACAACCTTTCTTCTTGTTGTCTATCTTCCCTAGCTACTTTACGCTCCCATTCTATTAAAGCTATAAGGTCCTCACCTGAAAACCCTAATTCTTTTCCTAACTCAAATAATTTAGAATCCATGTTTACACTAACTACTACAATAACAGGTATGAGAGGTTTACAGACTCTTCATATAAAAGTGAATTGCTCACCAAACCCCTATAGAAGGTGCCAGGTACTTGCAACCCCAGTGCGACTGCAGGTGTTCCTGTCTCCTTAAATATTACTGACCTGAAAAAGAGTGATCAGAACAATAAGATATAAATATCTCACAAACATGACAATTTCTCACTACAAAACTTAACAATCCTTGGATTTTACTAGGAATTTTACAGCCAAGTGCCTCCCAGACAAGCCCCCAAATGTCACGTGCGATTGCTCGCGTAGGACACATCATATCAATGTCGTTTACGAAATAATAAGTAACTGCAAATACAATACAGGCATTCAATAATATACTTCAGTATCGTGTAATAAGATCATGATATGAAGTTTAAATTAATGTTTGTCTTCTCTGAGTTTATGAGAGTATGGATCAAATACTATAATTCCGTAGATTTAACGTTTATACTATGACTTAGCCCAGACTCCAACTATGAAGGAAGAATTCAAGGACTGAAGAGAAGCTATACGACAAACGTCGACTGCGACGACGAAGGAGCTAGAGAATGATCAATGGCGACGGCGAGTGACTGCCATGATTAACAGTTGAGAGACGCACCCTGTTGATCTGGTTGAAGATAAACTATGCAGAAGGTCTTCTCAGTCCTGGAAATAGCTGTGGGCACTGACGACCTATCTAACGATTAGCAGCATGCAAATACCAACTTGTGGTGACCTGCCAGTCATTCACCTTGAATGACCTTGAGTAACATGACTTTGACCTAGCTTGGCCGAGGTTGACCTATAGGTAGGCCGAGGTTGACCGCCGTCTAAAATAAGAAAAGACCAAAATCTTAACGGCATAGGTCCTAAAATTAACACGACTGAAAACGCAAAAATACAACTTGTATTCATTGAATTTCCAACATTATCATAACTATCCATATTTTAAAGGACTCGGCCAGACAAGAAATACATATCATTTGGTAATAAAACAGCTTCATATCTATCCTCTTTCAAGTAAATAAACATGTTATAAGCATATAGAAATGACATAGGTTTACAATGATGTATACAAATGTACTTTGCTTACAATTCGGCATTGAGAAGAGGCAAACGGTCTCAGCACTGTGTTGGCACCACGCCCTGGTCCTTTCCTTGAAAACACCCCCCAAAACTGTAACAGACCTCTCTCTCCAGCATCAAATATCAAAGTGAGCTGTCTGTGCATTTTGACCAGCACACCCAAATGAAAATATGTCATACAAAGAGTCTGCAATTCTATACACCTGACAGAACCTATCTCTTGTTTACACTGGACTATCCATCTATTGAAGTGGAGATCTACATAAGCACCTGTACATAACTGGGCTCACAAAACAAAAATTCTAATTTGAATAAGATCCTCACAGGTATTACTTATAGACCGGTTTACTAACATATTCAAATTTTATGCAAACTTTTTAAACAAAGGTTGTTCTTTACAACCTGAAAGCTTGCTTGTTGTTTGCCCAACATAGCAACAAATGCAGACTGGATTCCAAGTATTGTAGTTCATTCATTAAAGGTAATACAAAGTTTTGGGAAATTTTGAAATTGGATGGATAGTAATTCTTTAAATTTTTGATATATTTGGATGCCCCTGTGGATGTATTATAAGCACTAACAAATTTAGCCCCTAAAACACTTCTGCTTTCGAGCAAATTGAATAATCAAAATTTACCGGTGCTCCCGGTAAATTTCAAATATTTCAAACAGCGCCTACGGCCATTCCATGGTAGCTGCGACCATGAAAATCTCAGAATATGCAGTTCTGATATATAATTTCCAAATGGGAATAGCAAATCGGTCGATTGTAGTCAAGAAACATTGTTTTAAAGCTAAAGTAATATCAGTCTTGAGAGGGCGCTATACAACATAAAGAGTTTATTATTTACAATTTCATCACTTTAGACTCGATTTCAACCGCGACAACGATCATTGAATATTGTAAAATCGCATATGCTTCCAATATGTTCATTTGAACCAATTTCATGACCCCATACCAAAACTTTGTAATACCTTTAATAACAGGGTAACTCGTCACTAGGTCCTCAGGAAAGAAAAATCCATCAATATGAATATGTTAGTACACTGGTCTATTTGGAAATAGGGTGCCAATAATAAGCATTTTAGACAAAGATATGAGTAGATATCATGAATAATCACAAGCCAACTTGTTTCAGGTTAATCATCATAAATTTATTTCATTTTGCAAATCTTTACAAAAATAAGAGCTTTGGATATACAATTTATATACAATACCAATATTTCTTTTTATCCAAGTTTCACAAACAAAATTAATAGTTCCTTTCATATACAATCAAACGTCACATCATAATTATATTGCATCATATTCAGTAAACCTAATTAGGCATGTAGAATAAACAAACAAACAATACGGACTCGTTGACCCGTATTGTACTAAAATTTAAACCAGATGCAAAATCTGGTTTAACAAAGGAAGTTGGTCTGAGGTCCAAGTTTTTTCTTTGTTTAAACATAATCTTTAACAGACCCAGGCCGGGTCATAGACTATTTTCTTAATGTAATCAAATTTATGCACATATCTTTGTTCAGTGCCTCAAATTATTTCATTCACATTTCAATAGTCAGAATGCGAATTGCATACATTAATTGTTGCTAGGTTAGACAAACATGGCTTTTCTTACCTAACAACAAGGAATGTTTGCAATTCACATTGTTTAAAAAGTATGCATAAAATTTGAATATGTTAGTAAAACGGTCTATTAACCATTTTCGTAATGTTACGTGTTGTTAGGTAAGACAAGCCATAATGTTTGTCCTACCTAGCAACCATTAATGTATTCAATTTGCATACTGACTTTTGAAATACAATTATTCGTAACAGGTGAATGAAATAATTTGCAACAAGGCACCTAACAAAGATTTGTGCATTGAATTTGATTACATTACGAAAATGGTCTATTAGCAGATGGTACAAAAGAATACCCACAGATCTTTTAAACATGGAAAAGCCCCACTTGGTGTATTTTAGAATAATCACTGCCAAAGTCATGGAGGTGCTTCATGAATATCTTTTGTTTATCCTCTCGAGAAGAATACTTCCTTCTCTGTTCCATAGAATGTACCGTTGGCGCATAAATGAATAACGATCACATAACTTTTCATAAACACGTATCCAGTATTCATCTTGGTGGGGTTTACAAGAGACCATTTTTGTAATGTAACCAAATTTAAAGCATACATCTTTAGGAAATGCCTCAATACAAATACTTCATTCACCTGTAATGAATAATTGTATTTCAATAGTCAGAATGCAAAATGCATATATTACGTGTTGTTAGGTAGGGCAAGCCATAGAGTTTGTCCTACCAAACAACACGGAATGTATGCAATTCGCATTCTGACTATTGAAATACAATTAGTTGTAACAGATGAAAGAGGCACTTCATAAAGACATATGCATCAGATTTGATTACATTATGAAAGTGGTCTATTTTGTATAAACAACCTTTATCTGCCCATGTGATGTGCAGGTGGTATCTACAAACTGGTTTATTAGTAGAATACAGACTATTCAGCTTCAATATATGAATATGTGTTATAGGATAATAGACGGTATAGATTACTATTTATATTCTCAGCTCGTCCACTCAAAGCCAGAAGGATGTTATTTCATGCCATTTAAAAACAGAGTTCCTGTCCTTATGCCTCTCAGCAGACGAACTACACTCCCCTAATCCCCGACCTTATATTCTAGGCAGTAGATACCCTGTTCAACCTCACACTTTTATCAAATGTGAAGAACTCTTTAAAATATTCTTTGTTTACCAATATTTCATATTCAATGTGATGAAGCTGCAAAAGAAAGATATAGTACTTAATTAAAGGGGCCAACTAGTCATAATTAGCCCTGGCCTGCCATATATTCATCAGATAGTCTATGCCACGTTCCTATTTTTGGCATTGTTTACACTCTGTATGTAACAGATGATATTGATAGTCTCAGAGATGGATACACAAAAAGAAGTAGATGGGGTGGTTGGCAAAGACCAATACATATCATCCAAAGGCAAACACATACAGACATATCACAACTTCTTCCCTGTCCCTGATAAGAAAGAAGTAGTTATTGATAGGGTTGATTAATCGTTTTGAATGGTGAAAACTGACCGAGAACAAGCCAATAGTTTTCTAACACTTCTTTAATATAGATAATGTAATAACAGAAAATTTCATGACATGAGACTGTTGCGATTACTTAATGACAGCCATTTTCATGGCAAAATTTCCATTAATTGTTGTGACAAATGTGACAAATTAATTAGCGGTATGAAACTTTAACGAATCTCGACCACTCAACAAATTTTGCGAATTTTTCATGCAATTCTAGTTCTGGTTTACAGCATTCGTGATAGCATAGTAAGTAAGTACAAGTAAAAACCTACCATATACCTATATCCTATATGGAATGTTACATAACACATTAACGAATGGCAAGAGCAATAACTTGTGAGGACAGAGCTACTTTTGATATAATACTATAATACTAAGCATATACATCAGATTAATCTAACAAATATCAGAACACTAGAAAAAACAGAGTGTTTTCCAAATGCATAGTTAGCAGGGACGGTATTCGGAAAGCCTAACTTAACTTCCCTTTTAACTTTCCTTTTAAAGGGACTTGGTAACATTGCCTCAGATTCTGAAACAAAATCCTGGATTTAGCTCATGCTGCAATCATAATTATAAACCTTTCGGTCAGTCAGGAATCCCATGACTTTTACAAGCTGATTGCCTGTCTGATTATCAAGATATTTATGATTGGAAATCGAAATTTCATTTTTCTTTTTCCTAACGGTTTTTATAACACAACAGTCTATTGAGGAAAATGAGTATGGTAAAACCGGTCACTCAAAGATTTGTACTTTTTTGAGGCACTTCATGATCATTTTGAAGCGCAATTTTTTTTAGGGCTTCAATATTACACCATATCACAGACACTGATAACACGTAGGGCCATGCATCTCAGATTTAACATTGCTAAACGATGCCTTTAAGTCCTCAAGTTAATTGAGTGCTAATAGACCGCCAAATCGGAATTCTGAAAGCAAATTGGCAACGCAACTCCTGCCAACTGGAAATGGGGACTCTAGTGAGCGTTCAGAATACCGATTTGCTAATTGAACACTAATTGAGCACTAAGCGAGCTTTCAGAATACTGCCCCGGAGAGGTTTAAAATAATTATATAAATAAGCTGTACCACATGCACCAACATGGCTGTTTACTACACTTATGTAAGCAAACAAAATACAAAAAGGTATTCCACTAATCATTATTTAAAAATAAATGAAATAATAAAAATAAATCTTATTTTTAAAAAAAAGGTACCTCCAATGTGAAGGAGCATGCATAAACGTGTAAAAAATTATTAAAATATTTACTGAGGTTAGAAAAACAATTATTGCATTACATGGCATCCATAATAGAACTTTACAAAATTATAAATAGTTACACATCGAAGTTAAATTACATAAAAACTGTCTTTTTAATTTTTGCTTCTTTTCTCTATCAAATAAAATGGCTGACAGTAATTGGCACTTGGACCCTATTCTCACACACTGGGGAACACAATAGTACAAGATAACTCGGTATGAAAGAACATGATCAAGATGTTTATAATAATACAAGTTGTCTTACGTGGAAACTATTGGACAAATATCTTGCATAGTCCAATAAAAGAGCAATTTATTGATCAGCATTTGTTTCTTAAAATAAAAATATTGACAAAGGAAGTCCAATTCAATATAATGAAGCTTTAGATTATCAAAATTATCAAAACAAAGACAAAGAAATACTTCATAGAAATGATCAGTCACCTTACGGTACTTCAAAGCTTTCATCCATGGTGAGATTTTGTTAGCCTAGCTTTGTCAATAAAATTATTGCCGTGATTTCCAAGTCAAATCATCCTGAACCTATTGAATTTGATTTTCACTCCACATGACAGTTATTAAATAGGCAGTTAATTATTGAGAAATGCAAACAGGGTACCTTGATTTAAAAATTGCATTACAAGACACATGTTTGTCCTGCCTTTTCAGTGAAATGAAATAAGACCTCCAAAAAATTAAAAAAAACTTTTGAGAGTGCCTGCTCAAAAACTCCTACAAAGTAGGAGAATGATTTTTCTTTGTTGACGGACGTAACGGGCATGTTTTCTGGGTACATTTAACATTGAACACAATTACAGCACTTGGCTTTACAACCTCTCTTTTCCCCTTTATTCTATATTCCTTAATTTCACCCTCTCACTATCACTCTTCTCCCATCCTATCAAACATTCACTCTGACTTTCATTCTCGCTTTCATTCTCACTCTCATTCTCACTCTCTTTGAATTAGTTCAATAAAAAGATAAACTTAAAGTTCTTTTTAGATTACAAGCCCTCTCGTGCTCCTCGTAAGAACTTCTCAGTGGCCTCGATGCAAGGTGACGCTGGAGCTGGAGCTAGCACAGCGCCCTCGTTGGTTTTGAAGATGAAGGTGTAGAGGAAGACCAATGTGATGATGAGGAAGAGAAGACTTTGCAACCAGATCATCCTGGAATTCTCTCTCCTTAACTCGCACATCTGCTCTTCCATTGATTTCAACTGTCCAAATATAAAAGAAGGTTTAGAAAGTATATTCCTTCGTGTATGTATGCATCATCATCAAATTCAACTTCCAAAATTCAAACATTTTTAAATAAAATTCCCTAATATACACAGTTGTCAAACAAAAATAAACATTCTCACATAATGCATTCCGTCATCATCCTATGAAATCCTGCTATAATTCCGTTTCTAATTTTGAACACACTTTCATCAAATAAAACTTGGAATTTCATTCTACCTTTACTCTTTAATTTGTTTAATATCTTGATTTTTTTTGATTTTTTAAAGTTGTAATTACGTGACAATCTCTCTATCTGCTATCAAATATCTATCTAATATCAAATTTTGACAATATATAGGTCAGAAAATCTTCCACTATGAGTAAAGTTGTACAATATACAGCCCTGCGGTCTGTACCTTTTTCTAAAAAGAAATATAATGGATTTTAATAGCTATCTGTTATTCTCACCTTTTTCAGGACGGTCTGCATGTTCTTATCCGTCTGTTGCAATGGCTCTCCTTTTTTGGTCATCAAGGGATTGAATATACAGCTCATCCTGACAAAAATCATAAAAATACAACTACAATCAACCTTGCCTAAAAAGTTACCTCCTAATTTGTATTCAAATCAGATGAAGTGTCTTCTCATCATCCTGCATGTTTTTTTTTTCATATGCAATACAGAAAATGAACCACAGTGCTGCTATTGCAAATCATTGGAATCAGTCACAATCATTTTGGTCATACATCGTATCACCCTTTCACCATCTTCGACCCTTGATTTTAGAACACTCCCTCAAGGCCAAGTAAGGTTTTACATGTTAGACCATACCAAACAATGAATGCTTTGAAAGCTACTGCACCGCAATGTACAATATTTTAACAATATAATTCTAGTGAGATGCTATTCAAGAAGTGAAACAAAACTAAAATGCCAACCGAGTACCGACGCCGCAAAATATAAGCCCTTCAAACTTGTAAAAACTGAAGAGAAATCTGTACATGCCATTTCATCGTTCTGCAGCACAAATTTTCAGCCTTTAAAGCCTGTCTGCACTAGTTTGGCCAGGAGGGATTAGACCACCCTGCTGGGCACTGGCAGGTGGTTATCTCATCAAATCAGCTCTCAATTAACATAAGAAAAGGGGGACCATGGGGGATCAACGGTCACCACTTAGGCATTGTTGGCTATATAGAGGTCGCAAGTAGCTACAAGTAGTGCAGACATGCTTTAACTCTGAAGGCCTTACCTATGCTCAATGACATCTTCTATTTTGACACTCTTCCAGAAGTAGGTGATCTCTGAGGTGGTTTTGAAAGATGTATCTCCTGGATCACTGCTCATGATTAGGAACTTGTCTCTCACCACACACTCTCCTGGACCTAAAATAAACAAGTATTAACACTGCTAAACAACAACACTGACAGAGGAAGTCCACCCTGACATTAAGTTGGTTTAAATAGAAGCAGAACAATTAGAGGAACGGATCAGTCAAAGTTTGAGCAAATTCTGATTGAAAATAAGAAAGTTATGAATTGTTGAAGTTGCGATCCATCAAACACAAATTGGCAACTCTGTGACGTATCTTGCGAGGTCCCCTACCTCGTTTTATTTTCACTCAGGAAAATGTTCAACTATACATGCACCCTAAATATAATTATTCCAAATATATTACTATACAACCCCTGTATAGAAAAAAAATTGTTTTGTCGTCAATAACGAAGAAACGAGGGTCCATGTCTCACGAGTGCCTGTTTAAAGTTTAAAGTCATTTTTCAAGATCATTCCAGGAGCTTTCCCTTTCAGGTCCAAATTTGGGTAGCATAGCTACCTATCATAAAGATCATTGTAGCTACATTATTATATTGGTAGCTAACTAGCTACAAGTATATTAAGCAACTAGGTGCAACACAGGCTCAGCCCACTAAACTGCATGTACAGAGATGCCAACCTCTTGACACAAAAAAACAGACTGAATCTCCTTAAAAAATCAGATATTTGAGAGAACTAGATGGAACTTCAACTGCGCGCAGTCGATGATGCCTCCGCCATAGAGCAATTTTACAAACCAAAATGGAAGCAATTTTTAAAATTCAAGTTTGATTGTAATCCATCTGTTGGTTCTAATGATAACGCGATCACGAGCTATTTTAGGATACATAATGAGCCCTGTGACCTTTGACCTTTGACCTCGTGACCCCAAAATCTAATCAGTTCATTGGCTCTGCAAGATACATACATGACCCAAGTTTGGCGGTAATCCATCAATCGGTTCTTGAGATAATGTGATCACAAGCTATTTTGCATACATAATGAGCCCTGTGACCTTTGACCTCGTGACCCCAAAATCTAATCAGTTCATTAGCTCTGCAAGATACATACATAACCCAAGTTTGGCGGTAATCCATCAATCGGTTCTTGAGATAACACGATCACAAGCTATTTTTGCATACATAATGAGCCCTGTGACCTTTGACCTTTGACCTCGTGACCCCAAAATCTAATCAGTTCATTAGCTCTGCAAGATACATACATGACCCAAGTTTGGCGGTAATCCATCAATCGGTTCTTGAGATAACGCGATCACAAGCTATTTTGCATACATAATGAGCCCTGTGACCTTTGACCTTTGACCTCGTGACCCCAAAATCTAATCAGTTCATTAGCTCTGCAAGATACATCATGACCCAAGTTTGGCGGTAATCCATCAATCGGTTCTTGAGATAACGCGATCACGAGCTATTTTTGCATACATAATGAGCCTTGTGACCTTTGACCTTGGACCTCGTGACCCCAAAATCTAATCACTTCATTAGCTCTGCAAGATACATACATGACCCGAGTTTGGCGGTAATCCATCAATCGGTTCTTGAGATAACGCGATCACGAGAACGGGACGTGCGTGCGTGCGTCGCGTACGTACGTACGGACGGACGGACAACCAGAAAACATAATGCCTCCGGCTACGTTGTAGCGGAGGCATAAAAATCTGATTTTCACGAAACTCTACCCAGACACTACCTGGGCCAGTAAAATGTCAGAAAATTTGTTTTACTGGTAATAATGGGCAAGTAAATTGTTTGCTCTTTCCTTAACATTTAATGAGAAAATTGTAAAGCAAAATTTTTGTTGGGGTTGCGGGGGTTTACTTGTACATGTTTCTATGCGATTTTGCGGTTTATATTGTTTGTTTTGTTTTTTTGAAAGATGAAAAGTCATATTTTCAAGAGGCCATATCGGATTATCGTATCTCACTTTTTTTATTGTACTAAATACCATAAATGTAGCCTTACCTGAGAGTAGTGTGATAGTGATGTGTATAGATGAGCCGGGATTAATGGGTCCCATGCTGGGTCTTACTTTATACCTCTCTGGATTGGTTATCTTCATCTGAAAAAGAAAAAAAAATGACAAAATGGTCATATTATAAACAGTTCTACGCTCTTATTATAGGAGCCTTCTCAAACGACATTTTAGTGAGGCACGATGGCTCAGTGGTAGAGCAGTGGTCTCGTGACCGGGAGGTCCTGGGTTCAAAACTAATTTGATGGACTAGTGGCCTTTGGTAAGGCATTAATCCTCGTTGCCAAGTCCCCCGGAGAGGACATAAAGCCGTCGGTCCCCTGGTTGCTTACTTAAAAGCAAACACATGCTTTCTTAGCAGTCAGGTAAAACAAACAAACCAACCAACCAATCATTTTGTGGGCATGTAGATAAAATCCCTTCTTAAAGATAAAGACCAGATCTGGTCATGCGATTGCATTGTGAAAGAAACGTTGTGGAATCGATCAGAAAAGGTTGATCATCTAGCATCTAGCATTGGTGTGTACTGCAAGGTTCTGGAATCATCAAAATGATGAGAAATTTGGCCCAATCTTGGTAAAGTTACAAGCACTGTACACAGAAAGATGTATATGGGACTACGCGACCAGGTGCGCGATATCTATTTAGTCCCAATAGATATAATAATTTACCAAATATATCAATTAGTAGGCGGTTTCCCGGCAAAATTTGTATCATCACGTATTAGTCAAAACATATTCTTTCACATGATTGGTAATGAGAGCTTCCATTTCATTTTTTGAGAGAGGGTGTTTCCAAAACTGGTCTTTACCTTTAACCATCTTCACAGAACAGAATACATTAAGGTTACACCTTCTTTTCTCAGCTACCAGTTAAGCCTTGTTTAGAACTGCAGCGGTAAACCATGCATGGCATATTTTTTTTAACGATGACGTAAAGTGCACTACGCTTCACTTTTCTATATCTTATGACCCTTTCAGAACACCATTTCTTTTTAGGGGCTGAATTGATCACATATTGTCCTTCAAATTGGCAACAATAATATTTTTCTTCTATTGCTACATTGTTCTTATAAAATGTAATGTCTCTGAAAACAATATATATGGGCAGGAATGTTGTTGAAAAAATGCCTGTTTTTATTTTTAAAAAACAATGATTTTTAATTTCTTAATGTGTTGCCAATTTAGTGATTTTAAAGCTCATTTTCAATTCCATGTATTAAAAAACGCAGATTATTTTTGTTTTTTGTTTTTTGGGCAGTAGTTTACCATTTCTGAATGAATGAGCCTTAAAACATGGTTATCTCAGAGCAAATTTTCAAATTCAGGAACAAAAATATAAGCTTAATATTGTGGATTACATATATGTTACTCCGGCAATGAAGAAGAACCAGGCATCATCTTGTGAATTTTTTACGTTTTCACATTGATACTGAGAGCCATTGCTCATAAAAAGTGATATTAAACAGGCTAGAACTCTAAATAAAAGGAAATCTACAAGTATAGAGAATTATACACACTAACACACACAAAAGAGAAAATAGACAAGTATGCACAAGTCTGAGTGACTGACCTTGTAAACGACCTTTTTAGCTGTGGTGTTAGTGATGGTTAAGCTTGCCGAGATACCCTCTGAACCTGATATACTGGCTGGAGGTTCAAATACTAGATATTCACCAGGCCTGGAGGATGGAGAAGAAAAAAAATAGTCATTACCCATTTAAACTCTCAATAGGCATCCAAGCAAAGTAAGCAACTACAATATTGACTGATGATGATGATGATGATGATGATGATGATGATGATGATGATGATGATGATGATGATGATGATGATGATGATGATGATGATGATGATAGTGATGATAGTGATGATGATGATGATGATGATGATGATGATGATGATGATGATAGTGATGATGATGTGAAGGTGTTAATGGTGATGGAGGTGGTGGTAATGGTCTTGGTGGTGCTTGTGGTTGTAGTTATGGAGGTTGATGGTGGGGGTGGTAGTGGTAATGGTCTTGGTGGTGCTTGTGGTTGTAGTTATGGTGGTTGGTGGTGGTGGTGATGGTGGTGGTGGGGGTGGTAATGGTCTTGGTGGTGCTTGTGGTTGTGGTTATGGTTATGCTGGTGGTGGTGATAGTGATGATGATGATGATGATGTTAAGGTGATAATGGTGGTGGAGGTGGTGGTAATGGTCTCGGTGGTGCTTGTGGTCATAGTTATGGTTGTGATGGTGGTTATGGTGATTAGTGGTGGTGATGGTGGTGATGGTGGTGATGGTTGTGGTAGTGGTGGTAGTAGTAGTTGATGATACTGATGATGCAACCATATGAACAACTCTTTATTACTGCATTACATGACAATGTATCTTAAGTTATTTTTTATTTATTGAATACTTCAGTCTTACCTAATGGTCACTAATGGCCCAACATGAGCCTCCTTAGTTTTTCCTCTTTTATGGTGGCTGCCAACTTTCCGCTGTGGAAACAAAGAAGTAAAGCAGTCAAAAAATGTACATATAATACTTACTTTTTATGTATGGAATTTTTCAGTAATCAAAAAATAAGTTCAATAACTCAACAGCTCATAGTTGTTTTCAGGAATGTTTTCTTAAAATGAACAATAATTGCTGCCTGGCCCAAACACTTCTTTATAATCATGGAAGTTAGATATCTGTTTCAATGTGTTCTTCATTCCAAGCAATTTATGAGCTTCACTTTCAGAATTACATTTCTGAGCAGGGTTTTTGTTGCAGGTTATACAAATGCACATAGCAAAATACAACCATGCCCCAAATGGTAGGGTGGGGGGGGGGGGTGAATGAGTTACGGTACACAAGACCAATATTTTCATTCTTGTGGGCTGTAGTTGGCCTTTTTTCTGAAAACTTCTGGTGGATCACGAGACCAACAGCCAAATAGACTGATGGCCTACCAGACCAATGTGTTGGTTTTGTACAAGCCGTCTGACAACGATTCAGAGTCGGCCTCGTGTGCTGTTAATGCTGTGGGTTCTTGGTCTCATCGGTCTACAGGAATGTCAACCAACATCACATACATCAGTGGGGGACATAAATAAGATGATGTGCCAGATTTTATATTCAGAAGTAACAAGGAAACGAAATGTAAAATATATCTCAACTGCCAGTGTTTCTCACATCATGAAGTGCCAAACAAAACAAATTGACAAATAGACTACAGAATGCTAGAATCACTCTCTGAATTATACAATAGGCCAATTAGTGAATCCACAGCATGTGTACCTGTGTGAGAGGTTAATAAGACTTCCTGAATGGGAAGACAGAAAACAATGCTCTTGTCCAACTTACCTGGGGTTTTCTATCTGATGATGAATGATCTGGATCAACATTCTCCTTGCCATCAACATCATCATGAAAGTGAACCTGAATAAAAAAAAAAAAGAGAGAAACAAATCATTTTAATACCAATTTATATACACTGATTACAAATGAAATTCTTGCAAAGCTGTATCACACTATTAAAGGAAAGTAATTAAAATTACACATTACATAGAATGAGTTGGAGTTTTAACCATTGGATAAAAAAGATGAAGTAATTAAAACACATTTTGACAAATGAATGTATATCCATTTCTTTCCAGTATCCATTCCGGGAACTACAAAACAGATACCAATCCTAATAGACCATTTGTGTAATGTAACCAAATGTAATGCATATGTCTTTATGAAGTGCCTCAATACTAATATTTCATTCACATGTGATGAATAATTGTATTTCAATAGTCTGAATACAAAATGCATATATTACATGTTGTTCGGTAGGGCAAGCCATAATGTTTGTCCTACCTGGCAACAACTAATGTTTGCAGTTTGCATTCTAACTATTGAAATACAATTATTGGTAACAGGTGAATGAAATAATTTGTAACGAGGCATTTCACAAAGACGTATGCATTAGATTTGGTTACATTACGAAAATGGTCTATTCCTTTCCATCCATTATTTTCTCAATCACATTTGCATCTTTATTCATGACTTACAACCAAGTCTATTCAGGGCTTGACAGCAAGAGCCTAAGGTGGCTTAGCAAAACGTAATGGCACGAGAAGATGCATCCAGAACGCAAAATGCATAATTAATGAAAATCATAATTTTATCTCACAGATGGAGAATCACATGGTTAGGATATAGAGCTTGTAAATGCATATACAATCTTGATGATGCTTAATCTTGGCTAAAATTTCATTTAGATATGTAAAAAATAATAATAATAATTAACAAACATCACTGAATATTGTGCCTTTTGCATTCTGGACGCGTCTTTTTGTGCCACTACATTTCAATCCAGAAGTCTCACTCAAAAAATCTCTTACATTGACATAAATCTGATTAACACTATTAACTAACCATCACGACTTACATGTAGCAATGAACATTAATTAACATTATCTTCAGCTATGATTCCTCAACTCACATTTCTCCGCCGCTTACCCACAAACCCTTCGACATTCATCTTCCTAATGCTCTGCAAAACGTTGTATTCACAGTGATAAAAGTGATCAATAGTAATAATGTAATGATCGCCACACATCTAATATCATTATATATCATTATACAGCATTAAGCATGGACAAGGATTAATGCAAATCTGTAAGAGGAAACTTACATCTATTGTAAATATCTATCACTACTAAAAGGGTAATCAAATCTTTCCCACTTCCTGGATGTCAAAGATAGAATTTGTTAAGTGTTTCAGTGACTAAGTAATCTAACAGTCCATTACAAATTCACAGATTACTTACGTGCTTTGTTTTGTCTGAAGTGATGCGTTGAGACAAAATACCGTCCATGTTTTGAATCTTTTTGTTTTCCAATCACAAAATGTCTACATCTCTCTGCGTTAATCTATCACCACTATACAAACTGATAACAATGTCTAATCAACATCATGACAGGTCATAGAGAGACACTCAATACCACTTGGCTCTCTAATTACATAGTTTCAGTTGTGAAACTTCACAATGAATTATGAACAAGGCAAATGGGTCCCAGGTCAACATGATAGCAACAAAGCATTTATCACACATTGTGATAAAATAGATAAAATATGCCTATCCGTTAAAGTATAAATTGCGAGACCAATATCGATACCTTCCAAAGCTCAGACATGATTAATAGAAATAATGTTCATAACAATAGTGTAAATATTATCAGAACAGAGAGTGTGATTTAATGTTGCCTATCCATCACAATGTAATGTATACATAAGACTTGTGTGAACGATGCCGACATTTCGTAGGTCAAATCTTGATTATCAACAGAGTCGTGTTCACACATACAGTGTACTGAAACATTACTCTTCAAGGACAGAGAGTTAGATTAGCCATGTCTATTCATGGCAATTAAACCAAGGCGACTAGTTTCCATGTCAATCAATTATCTTGAGACGGAAATTCAGACAGCATGCAAGATTACAAAACACAATGTTTACACAAACATTATCTCCACAAACTGAGTGTTAACGACTGTAACTTGATCTTGAAAATAAAATGTACGATTACACATGGACTTTATACCTTGTATCAGAGGGGGAAGGGGGGCATGGGGTAATTCTTTAAAAGGGGTAGGTGTGTGGGAGGGGTGACATTCTCAAGGAGAGGGGGGGGGGGAGGGTGTCATCCTGACAGATGCATATTAATATACAAAATGGTTATCAAATATACTATGGACATATACATTTTATCATTAATAACATGGCAGGTGTTTAGAGTCTTGATCCAAGGTTCTCGTTTTTTGTCTTCCTGTTGCCAGAGTGATTATGCTGCATCGAAAATTGGGGGGGGGGGGATTGAAAGGGGAATCAAAGGGAAATTTACTTCAGATTAATGAATCCTCAGTCTGTCCAGAGCCAGAAGGACATTGACTCATATATTTTCCACACAAAGTTTACAACCTTTACGCTCTGAACAGATGCCCTGATAAAGAATAATAACAACAATCTGGATTTAATATAGACCCCAGTCATCAGATCCATTCACGCACAATGTGCACCATCTTTACTCCCTGGGGAGTATTCCTACCATATGGTCACCATGAGGGCATATGGCAATTACAAACACAGAGGCCTTTGTCATCCTATCAGGTACCCAATTTTCTCCAGGGTATGGCTCAGAGAAAGAACTCTTCTAGAGAATTCTTACCTTCTTTTGTTGTCTAGGTTGTCTCAGTGATCTAGCTGCATTGACAATGGGTAGGAGAGAAGGATCAGCATCTCCATTGACTGACCTGAAAGACACATCACCACCGTTCCTCTCTTCTTCTCTCTCTTCATCCTGCTCCTCCTCCTCCTCCTCCTCCTCCTCCGCATCCTCCATCTCGGTCTCCCCTGGGATGTAGACCCACTCATAGGGATCCTAATAGGGTAAAGTGAAGATAAGAAATGTTACTTTTAATAACGACTGTTTCTTATGAAGCGTTTTACCAGTTAACTAACCAAACCACTTTCAGTATTATTATCATTACCCCTGTCACTAGATTCAATTACGATTCAGCACTTTTAGAGTGCACACTCTCCGCTCAACTATTAAGCATTCCAGCCAGTCACCTTTTTACGGGTGCGCACATGCTAATCCAACCACAATGATGTTCACATCCTGCTGGGGAACCAATTTCACACCTGGGTGGAGAGCAGCAATGTAGATGAAATGACTTGTTCATGAAAGGACATAAGTGCCATGCCGTACGATAGTTTATAAGCTTTGAAAAAGATGATGAGGGTGGTGATTAGGTGATGATAAAGATGATGATTACCAAGATCATGATGATAAAATTGGTGGTGTTGATAACGATGATGATGGTGATGATGATGATGATGATGTTGATGATGAAAATGATAGTGATGATGTTGATGATAACGATGAAGATGATGGTGATGATGATGGTGATGATGATGAATATTAATAGTGATGATGGTGGTAATGATGATGATGGCAACAATGATAATAATGATTACCATGATCATGATGAAAATGGTGGTGTGTATTATGATGAAAATGGTGGTGTTAATTATGATGATGGTTATGATGATGGTGATGATGACGATGATGATGATGATGATGATGATGATGATAATGACATTGACGGTGTTGACTTCGATGATGATGATGGTGATGATGATGAAAATGATAGTGATGATGGTGATAATGATGAAGATGATGGTGATGAAAATGGTGATGATGATGAAGATTAATAGTGATGATGGTGGTAATGATGATGATGGCAACAATGATAATAATGATGACCATGATCATGATGATGAAAATGGTGGTGTTGATGATGATAGTGATGATGATGACGATGATGATGACAGAGATGATGACGATGATGATTATGAGCATTATGCCTAGCCTTGTCATTGCAATACAGTTTTTGGCATTGTTCTTCCTCTTATATTACTATTGTATCTCATCAAATCACCAGACCTTTTTCTTTCATTTTCATAATGTTAATATATTTGAATCTGTTTTTCCTATCTTCTATTTTTGATTAAATTGAGAAACAAAGAGGGATTTCTCACTGTATAGAGCAGATTCAAGATATATTTGGGTAAAGCAGTAATTAGACCTCTGCTTTCCAAACAACCATCACATAAACCAAATCAAAATCATACTAAATCTATTCAAGTTCATGAACTCACCGTGCCACCCATATGTGCTGGTAATGAGTCCGTAGCAATGTACGTCTGAACCTCCTTCCCTCGGATAAACTTGATGTGATCTCTAGCCTGCTGGGACAGTAACTTCTCAACTATCTTCCACAACGCTGTGAAAAAGAGGGAGGGGGGATGGGAAAGTGGTATTAATAATAACATAGGATTCTTGTCAGTAATCATGTCAACCGTTTAACGATCATCACAATGTTTTGATATTTGCACTCCAGTTTTAGCAGGGCTACCATCACAAGTGCTCCAGGCATTAAAGGAATCCTTTCCTACCAGATACCCATAAACTAACCCTGTTTATACAACACCAACGTAGATCCTTGTCATTTGATTGGAGGATTGTTGGTCACATGATATTCAATAAATAATACTATTGCACAACCGTGCATTTTTGGTTATATTCGCCGTGCATTTTTGGTTATATGCAGACTGCGACGCATACGTACCTCTCTGTCCTGCACGTATCCCATTGTTATTAGCTGCGCGCATCTGACGCGAAGGCAATCTGAATGTAATCGAGAAGGCCCGACTCCAAGTTTAATTTATCTTTAATATAAGGAGCAAAGCATAATTTGTTGAAAGATGTTGTATAAAACAAATAATGAATGTTTTTCATTCGTTCAATAGTGCAAATATTTTCATTCGTTGAAAGATTAACGTTAATTCTATTCAACTCGGCTGAAGCCTCGTTGAATAGAACGTTAATCTTTCAACTCATGATAATATTCGCACTATTGAACTCATAAGCATTCATTATTTGTATAATATAGAGAGGCAGATGAAGATGAAATGCCTATCCCCATGGCATATATGCAGAAGACGTGAATTCAAACTCTCAAACATTATGGAAAGTAAGGAACACTGATGTCACATAGCACCCTCTTTACTCAGTTTTATGACTATAGAGTGGTCAAGTTTGACATCATCAATAAACTATTTCTAGAGTTTCCAAATTTGAATTTCATTTTTCCGAAAGAGCATACAAAATAATGTCCAAATGTTGAAAACCAATTGAATATGTTAAGTATTGGCTGAGATATGCCCATCTGAATGAATTTATTTTAATAGGAAATCACTGTTATTTTGCTCTGGTTCACATCCTTACAAACCACAGCAAAATAACAGTGATTTCCTATTGAAATCTATTTATATTTATATTTGTATGGTCTAGTCGCACTCTTCAAATGGACTGAACCTACATTAGTACTTTAATCTTTTCCACCGTGCAATAACTTGAATCAAAATATATCAAAAGTATACTTACTATTAAGTATCCATGGCATGTCATGGATGTACAGCATCTCTGCATAAAAGAACAAAATGGGAGGCGAGTGTGATTACAAAGAATGCAAATACACGAAGTATAACATAACCAGGGACCTGTTGCATAAAACTTACCATTAATGGTAACTCTGCCATCAATGGTAACTACCATGGTAACATTGCTCAACAGCCAATCAAAATCAAGTATTCCATGGAAGTTATCATTGATGGCAAAGTTACCATCAACGATAAGTTTTATGCTACGGGACCCTGTTTTATGTCGACATGTTTTACAGATAAGGCGCACACATAATAGTGAACATTACAATAGCAATGTACTATGTCTAAGAAACATTGAGTGGATCAACAAGGCAATAAATAAATTCCACAGTACCATTCCTAAGACTTACAACAGCTTAATGATGTATAAATCTTTGTGGTCGAAGATTCTTTCAATGGCACTTACCTACAAGAGCTGGGAAGTAAAGCTCGAAGCACTGAATCTTGAATCGAACCAAATCTATATCCTGCATAAGATAAAAAGATGATTTAGAAGGAGAATGTATGTACAAGAGAAGAGCAAAACACAAACGATTGAGTGTAAGAGACTACCGTAAGTCTCTTGGACTAGTGCCAAAAATAACATAACAAGACTATTAAGTTACAATACCACAAACAAGAATATCACATTACCAATGGAATACTTTTTACAGACTAAAAGAGTGCTTAGAAGTCTGGAAATTGTTCATCATAATTGAGAGTATGAAGCAATAAACGATAACATAAAACCCTGCGCATGGAACCAAAAGTTAGTTCCATGCGCAGGTTCTATACAAGCTTGTCCGAGTGGTGTGTTGACAAGTCTGCTCATGAGTTGCTTTTATGTTTACTCAGACTTGTATTATCTCTTTATAGAAGTAATATCTCAAGGCCGTATTTTTATTTTAATATAGTGACGTGGAACCCCTAAAATACAGAGCACATGTGTTTTGTTGTTGTTTTGGGGTGATTTATTTTTTAATTTGATTTATTTACCAACAGCAATACAGCAATTCATTTCATACAACGATATTTACATATATATACAAGAAAAGAAACTATTGGTTGATCGAAGAAGCCAGATAATAGCACATATTATACAACTTCCAAGAATGTTTTGTAATGTGATTGTGCATTTGTGGGCCGAAATAATGCACTCTGTGCTCGACTCGCCACCTGGATATACCCACTCGGTCCTGCGGACCTCGGTGCGGTATATCCAGGGGCTCTTCTCGCACATCGTGCATTATTTGGCCCTGAATGCACTCGTTACCGTGCGTTATTTGTATACTAGTTGAGCCTAACCCCTTACGTCTACACAAAGTATTTGGTACAAGTAAAGTTCAGAAAAAAAGAATGACTGGTACCCTTTAAACTTAGTACCATCTGACGAATGCAACAGATCACCATTACTCACTCACCATATTAGAGACCCCTGCACCTATCATATCCTCTACGTTCACTATCGTGGTACCCTTTAAACTTAGTACCATCTGACGAATGCGACAGATCACCATCACTCACTCACCATATTAGAGACCCCTGCACCTGACATATCCTCTAAGACCACTATCCTATGTTCTGGATCTTCTTTCTGGAGTTTGTTCAGCCAGTAGACGGTCATCTTCTTAGCCCACATCTGGTTCTCGGGACCCTTCTGGTAGTGCTTCACCCGGTACCATACTGTCAACAATAGCACATCAGTTGAAGTGTTTGAAAATGATCTTAAAATAATTTTAAAGCGTTTCTGTTTAATTCGGCAAATAATCAGTTGATCTGTTTTGTATGTTCTTATTTCTTATTTCTGTTCCTTTGCTTATAATGCAGATGCTTTTATGTGATCTTTTTATTTGCTTTTGTTTCATGAGTATGCCTCGAGCATTTGCTTTCAAGTGGATTTGCTGCCTTACAAATCTCATATATCAATATCATAAATACAAGATCGTCAAATTGGCACCAAACGGTGCTTCGATGTACATTTATGCTTCGACGACACCTGCTCCAGTCTTCATTTCAGATAGAGGGTAAGATTAGGGTTGCAATGGGGTTTTAGGTTACATGTAGGTTTAGGTTAGGGTTTAGGGTTAGGGTTTAGGGTTAGAGCTGAGTACACGTTTGCAGTTAAAATTTTGGTTAGTGTAAGATATTGATCACAGAGCTATTGTCCAAAAACCTAACTTAATTGTGATGAGGTTTTACTTCATTGTGTGCAAAAAATAATGAAATCATGAGTTTTTCAAACAGAAATCCCAATGCCGATGTGTTCTTGAACCTGACATATCAATAAGGGTTTTAATCATATTTTTCAACAATACAGTGAAACTGAAACATTAAAACCGCTCTTACTGACCCTCTCTCACATGACAAGTTTGATCGAAATCCACACAGGCATTTATGACATTAATGAGGTATTAAAAGATAAAGTGTCTTTAAAACCGACATAACAATAAGAGTGAAAATGTCCTACACATACATGAAAAGAAGAATTATGCGGCTTTTGCTTGACCTTTGAGCCAATCCCACATGATAATCCTGCTTTGTTAAGGCAGGAGATGGTCGTCAGGTTTCCATTTGCAGTAGGTCATAAATCGGTGACGCCAGACTTGGTAGAAATACCATTAATGGTGTATAAGTTTCGCACACAGCAAACCCGTAGTCCCATCAGGATTTACCCCACTCTCTCGGAGAGTCTTTGGGTGAGGGAAATGTAAGATAATGATAACTTTATCATGTGGTGGGGCAATTGGTAGAAAATGCAGAGCATTACATACATTGTAAGGCCTGTTGGTCAGGAACCTGAAGGCTGGTGATTGATAAAACCTGTTATTGGGTAAACACCCAAATAATGTCAAATTCTCTTTGAGAGCCCGCTACTATGTGTCTTTAAGGCAGGATATGTTGATTGGGCAGTGTTAATGCTGGAATGTCTTGACAGGGATGATGTAATTAGCACTTTAGTGAATGATTTTTGTTTTTCTGTACATACATGAACATGTAACATACATGTAGCTCTGTGTTGAATTCCAATTATCACAATGCATTGAGTCATCTACATGTACTGGCAGACTCACCCTACTCCGTGAAACACAGTACCTAATCCCTCTTCATCTTTTAGAAGTACAAAGTCATTACAGTAATACGACTTTAAGTTTATAGCGATTTCAACCCTACTTGAACAGGCCATCTCCATGGCAACTATACATGCAACAAATCTGCTCTGTTGATATTTCAAGGGCAATCGACTTACAGCGTAACTGACACACATTTTTATGTCACAAAACGAAAGATGACAGAGACACACGACAGAGTTATACAGGCACGTCATGGCAAATATCCAAGCTACACATCTAACTGATTAACAGTGCACTGGGTTTTTATTTTTACTCTCGAACTTCCTGTTTGTAATCATATGATCATGCAGCAGACAAGGTGATATTCAGAATTGCTAATTAATTTTGATAAACAGGATTTCCCCTAAAGAAATCATCTTTCCTATTTCATGCTAACGGTATTATTCCAAAAAAATTCCAACCATGACTTTCTTTCAATTCTATTTGATTAAAAACTATGGTGGTTTTTGTAGAAAGACGTAAAGTGTACTACGCTTTACATTTCTGTATTTTATTACACAGAGCTACGTGAACATCCGCAGGACCTTTATTGCGCACAATTGCCATTCATTTTAACATGTTATCTGCGTTGACCACATCATATCTGAACGAGCCTTAAATGTTATTTTTCATGATTTGTGTGTACCCAGATTAAAACACAAAAATAAGGACATGTATTGATTTTTGTTTAGCCCTGATGAGTTTACTTACAAATACGATGTCCATTCTTGTCCGATGCATGAGGATACAAGCCTCCCATTTGCTGGAGATCCTCGGGGAAGGAGTCAAAGGTCAAATCTGAAGGGGAGAATTTTCATTAAAAAAACACGATTGATTATTTCCTTGTAATACGAATCAGGCATTTTCTCATACCATATTTATCATAGGATTCTGCATCGAAACTTATCACCGTACCCTATTCAACAGTTTGTGTTATATGGAATTATAGACATTATTGGAAATTATAATGAAAGTATAATTTCACCTGCTGTCGTGCTGAGAGAGAAAAACAAATTAACGTAAGGGTGTTTTCAACTTTACTTCAAGGGACATGGATCAATGCCCTTATAGCTCTGAAAAAGACTATATGAGCTTCATTACTGAGGCAGCAATACATAAATGAATTAAAATTGGACATGAATTATTTCTTGAAATTGTCACATCATCCACTTTTTAAAGTCTGGTGACATGCATTTCAAATCAGTGTGGAAATGTATTCTTGGTTTGATTGACAAGGGTTAGGTTGTACATGAGAGTTGGCTTTCACCTATTCTTTTCTTTTTTTCTTCAAATTTATTTTCAATGTTTAATAAAAAATCTAGCATTACAAAATAAAATGACAATGTTGAGAGTTGACTTTACCATTCACTCCATATTCTTTCCTCCATTTTAAGATCCTGGTGAGTTTATTGAGAGCTGTATCAAGGTTCATCTGACTGATGAGAAGGACATGGTACATGTAGGCATCGGAGCTACGGATCCAGTCAAAATCTCTCGGGTCAAAGTCTGGGTCATCTTTAAAGATAAGGTCAAACTAAACATTTTTCATCTTCATCATTGTTCCACCATGTCAACAGAAACTTTTTTTTTTAAATCAAACTGGACATCATTCGGGCAAATTCTGTAACATTGCAGAACACATAAAACACATAAAATGAGTACCTACAAATATTTGCCAAATGTGCCAAAGTGCCAAATCCCCATCCCTAGAGCAAAGCATCCACTGAGAGCATGGGCAGGTTATGCTTGTTGTCTTTGACAACTTACATGATTCTTGTTGGCATTTTTAATGTAAATACACTGATAGTATCATGACTCAAAGAAGCCCTATAGGCAAATATCATTAATCATTTCTTGTCTCAACAGAGTTTAATTCACTTTGTTATGTGAAATATCTCTGTTGCAGAAATCCATAACTACATACAGCAGGTTTCCTTCTGGATCTTAGCAGAGAAGCCATATCTAGATATGTACATACAAACTGAAAATAATGCATGAAAATGAATATAATTGAAAATGAAAGTACCTTGAGTGACTTGGAATTTTCAAGTGAAAATGAAAGCATTTGATTGTTTATTAAATTATCCTCACATGCCAGAAATTATTCAAAACAAACTGGAAATTGAAAGAAAAGTTAATCAGAATTCTTGTCCGTACGTGAATTTCTTATTGCTTATTTCTTAAAAGTGATTGTCATTTCCTTGATTAACCTGATATCATTTTTCTTAACACATGTCCTGACAAAAGTTGCTTCAGAGTAAATTACACTACCAGTAGTTGAATTCTTGAATTCAGCCCAAGTAACAATATACCTAACACCAACTCTAAAACTAAATCCCATCATAACCCTAACTCTAAATCTTTGAGGATAAAAATCTGAGAGAAACTATTGCCAAAGCAAATAGGTCACCATTTGGAGGGGGGGGGGGGGCATATTTCACTGTGTTTTGATTTCTTGGTTGTTTTTTTCCAATCAGTGTTTGTGCAAAATAAGTTGACCCATTAGCAACTAAAATGCCCGAAACTGCCCCTCCTTTTACTCACTGAACCGCCCGAAACCGCCCGTCCATTTATATCTGTTTTCAACGCGCTATAGTATCTGTTCTAGGGTCTACCGTGATAATGTTATACCTGCGTAATCCTTACGATGTCTACAGTAGGATTCTGCATAGAAAAATAGCGCATGTTTCATATTGTTCAGAAAATGTAAAAATGAGAGCAATATTGCGACATCTTCCAGTGAGTATTAAATAGCCCATTTTTACAAAATCTCTAGTTGCTAATGGGTTAAAAGGAACTGCAACAGGTGAAACACAACATTTACAATTAACAACAAAATACCTTGGGCATTCTCTTCAAAGAATTTCCTCCGAAGTTCCTCAATGTTTTCCTTATTATCCTGTAAAGAAACACACATATAAATGTACAAATAATAAACAGAATCAAAGACACAACTGTAATAAAATTATTGAAACTTCATCTCTGATTCACTGCTAGTCTGCATGTACATAGATTTGAATAGGGACCTCCTAAATTACTATACAGTGCTGAAGTTTCATGGCCGATGTAGGCCTACATGTAGCAGGGTTTTGTTTATAGACCAGTAGGAATGAAAATTGCACAAGTCAATGAAATTTCTGCAGCAAAGAATTAACTGGAGAGTTTGAACAATTTCCAAATTCTCCTCCTCCTCCTTCATCTTCATTTTCTCCTCATCCTTCTCCTTTTTTTCTTCTTCTTCTTCTTCTTCTTCTTCTTCTTCTTCTTCTTCTTCTTCTTCTTCTTCTTCTTCTTCTTCTTCTTCTTCTTCTTCTTCTTCTTCTTCTTCTTCTTCTTCTTCTTCTTCTTCTTCTTCTTCTTCTTCTTCTTCTTCTTCTTCTTCTTCTTCTTCTTCTTCTTCTTCTTCTTCTTCTTCTTCTTCTTCTTCTTCTTCTTCTTCTTCTTCTTCTTCTTCTTCTTCTTCTTCTTCTCCTCCTCCTCCTCCTCCTCCTCCTCCTCCTCCTCCTCCTCCTCCTCCTCCTCCACCTCCTCCTCCTCCTCCTCCTTCTTCTTCTTCTTCTTCTTCTTCTTCTTCTAATTCTTCTTCTTCTTCTTCTTTTCTCTTATTACTTTTTAGAGTTTTCTGGATATTATCAAATTTATAATGATGAGATGAAAGGAGCCAGTTCCTGATAGAGTGATTTCCCAGAGGTTTACTTATTTTCTACAGATGGTGATCGAGATATACATCATTACATGTAGGAAAACATGCCAGGCTCCAGTACGTCAAGAGTGCCTACATCTGCATAGTGCCCTTGTCTGTGCATAGGCATAACTAACTGAGCGATCCTGATGAAAAAAATATGCCAAAGAAATAAGAAAAATTGTCTCTATTGACATCGTAGCTAAAATATTGAGAAAAGTTTATTTTTTGTTAGCCTAATTCAGAAGCCTCAAAATGCTATCTCTTATTCTTAAAGTCTTACATCAAAATCCCGAACTGAGACTGAGTGTACAGACATGGGATTATGGGAACCTTGTTTTAGCAATGTTTTAGCAATGATTAAGCATTATAGGAATATAAATGAAAACCCTTGTCACTTCCAAGTCAAATGTTGGGTCTGCATGCACACATCGGGCTCCCCAGGCCCTATTTTATTTTAACACCCGCCCCTGTCCACTGACGGCACCGCACGATTCCGAGTGGCTTCCCCCACAAGTCTGGGGGACATTAACAGAGCAAAGTACTCAGAACCTGCAGGTAATGACTCATCTCATACAATTCGTATTTCCTTCTATTTTCTGAATGGAACCAACCGAATAAATACTTGTACCACAGCAGAATATTCCTTTTACAGCTCGAAATATACATAAACTACCATACTCAATCAATTACACCAACATACCTCGATTTTCTGTCGAGTCTCCTCGCTGTTGTTCGGTGTACCTGCGCCTGCCATGTTGATGCTTCAGCTAATGCCTGCTTTGCCTAGTTTCCGCTCACGTCACCCGAGCAGCATTTCTTTGTGGCTGTGAAGACGCTGCTCAGATGAGCGAAAACGGGGCAGGCTACGGTAGTAACAGTAGCCTATGCACAACATCACAGCATAGGTCACGTGCAGGTTAATGACTGTATTATGAACAATGATTGTTGTCAGAAATTAATCCTTTGAGCCAATACAGCCACCCCCTAGTCTTAGAGTTAGACCAAGAAATAATAATAATAATAACAATAATAATAATAATATGTCTTTACCCATCATCTGTTCTCCCTGAGGGCCTGCAATCATTATTACACCAGGGGGGTGTTTCACTAAGCCCTAAAATCGATCTTAAAATCGATCCGATCGATTTTAAGGGCCTAAAATCGATTTCGATTTTAGGAGCTGTTTCATCAAATAAATAAAATCGATTTTAGCCTTAAAATCGATTTTAAGTTAGAGTGTGATCCAAATCAATTTTAAGATCGATTTTAGCCTTAAAATTGATCCATATACATATATATATCAGTTTTAAGATCAATTTTATTCTTATTCATTCGATTATTAATATGCTATTTCAAGCATTCATTGGCTGTACAGGCGTAACTTTCGGCCAACATCAATTTGATCATGCATCGGGAAATGGAGAATTCTGTTCAAAATTAATGGCAATTTTTAGGCAATGATTTATTTGGGGGTGGGGAGGGGGAACAAGTCTTTGTTGATAACCAAGTATTTTTAAATTATCAAATTTAATACCAAGCATGATCAATACCAAAGGCTGCAGTTTAGGTGGCATTCCGGGTTTGGGGTTGGCACAATTGCCCGGTTTTTCAGGTACTTACATAAGTGTGGGGCCTGTTTTCTTCTTAAACATTCCCTTTTACATCTGATTAATATCCCTTTTATTTATTACAAGTGCACTTTTCCTTCATGCAATTTGTCCTGTTTTACTTTGTTTTAAAGTTCCTCTTGTTACTGTTTTCTTCTCTCTTAGTAGTGCCCCTTTTCCATTCTGTTGTGTGCTCCTTTTCTATATTTTTCTTACATCTGCTTACAACTATGTGCCGTTATTCCATTCATATACTCTCTCTCTCATTAACATACGATACTCCCATCACAACACTTTGCTTTCCGCCCCTTTCAAAGTGATTGTTTTGTTCTTTCATGAACCCTCACCCTCAAAAAATAAATAAATAAAGTACAACAATTAATAAATAAACACTAACTAATCAAATCATTGTCCTTTATCATCATTTCATAATTACCAGCATACAATCTCATCCATTCATTTTTTGCCTCCCCCTTTAACTTGTTAAATGAAAACCAATACATTGATTACATACAAAATAAAATTAACACAGATTTAAAAGCTTCAATGTCTAATCAATATGCTTATGCTTTAATGAATGAAATCTACATTTTGTAAATGAGCATAGCAAATACATTCAAGGGATACAATAAGAACATTTGAAATGACACAAATGAAAGTGCTATTAAAGTGACAGCCAGTTGTTTAAAGTATTGCAGCTGATATCTGCCAATGTCTAGTCAATGTACCTTTTGGATATTAAAAAGAGTAATATTTGTCACAAGGATTGCTGTTACTCATATGGTTGTTAATCTAAAGGTGACATACATTGTCATGTAAGGTCATGCAGTCGGTGAGAATGTGTTTTTCTTGATACAATAGTTTGTCTATATGAAATTAATCATCAATACTTTCTATCAGCTTTGAAAAAATTCTAAGGACAACATAAGTCAGAGTTAATATATTTCCTACAGGACAAATCTGTTTTCACTGCAATCACAAAGTTCTGTTATTTCTTACGTATTCTTTATTGTGCAATTGCTACAATAGCACTTTAGGCATCAACAGGTAATTATCGATAGTCATGCCAGAAGTGCCTCTAGGAAGAGTTCCAAATAGGCCATCAAATTGATTCACTGCTACTCAGATGAATTGCTACTTTGAAATTTTCAATTTGATATTTTAAGATTTATTGCAATGAACAGAATTATCTGTGTAATGTGAGTTTGGTAACAATAACCTCCATGACAGAATCATAGCTATTTAGATCAGCAGCAACACTTAAAATGAAATTTCTTGAAAGTGCAGGCCTAAATTGCAGAGCTAATTTAGTATGGATTATAATTTCGGTCTTATCCTCCAACTGTAACTAGTTCTTTTTTTTCTTCCGCAAGATTCTAAAATTCTGTTTAAAATACAGGAAATCTTGGAAGTATCATTGAAAATTTTAATTCCTTTAAAATATTATATGATTTTGATAATCAAACCAAAAATCTCATTCTATGGCAAATTTTAGTAACTTGAATGAAGCAGTTCTAATAGCTTCAGAGGAATTAATTTGTAAATCTTATTTTACAAGAAGTGGTGGTTGTAAGAGAAAGCGACCAGTCCATGATACCGAGATCTGTATCTCATTGTGTTCCTCTTGCTTAAAGCTGGAAAAGGGAGCTTGTATCTGTAAGCTGGCCGATGTTCCATATGAAGCATAACGATGCAGGTAATTCAGGCTCTGCAGTCTAGAATCAGAATTTAAAGTAATAAATGAATCAATTAATAAATACAGTGTAATTTTTCAATCTATCTACAACTTTTGTATTCATGATAATGATTATGTCAAATACTTTGATTGCAAAATAAATAATAGAAGAATAAAAAATATTCTTTATAAATTTTGAGACAAAAGCAGTTTTAGTTACAAAAGATAAATAATTAAATTGTTGCTTTGGAAAAAATATCCTTTCATAACCATTTGTGTACGTTTTATACAACAGAATGGGTAAGATGGGTATTAGACTTCTTACAAGGATTATGAAAAATGTACTGACTTATGTCGTTTCATTTTTAACGACTGCTGTAGGGGTATGGTAACAATGACAGGCACAGAACAAACTGATAAGATAAATTATGGTAACTGATACTGCTTACCTTTTCAACTTGAAGAGATGGACAATAACTTAAGAATGAAATTCCAGATGTCATGAATTAGCAGTACATGTAGATGCCATAGCTCTTTATTTTGCAACCTAATATGTAAAACAGAGATACATATATAATATATTTCATGAAGAGCGCAAATATATTTCTCAGAAAAATATTTGTCACTGTATCTAATGTGTTTAACAGAACATAAGTACATTTTCATCAGTGATTCTAATTGTTATTTAAATGTATTTGGTTCCACACATTGTTACCAACCACATTGAAGGTTTTAGACATTTGCAAAATGGACTATTGAGTTTAATCTTGAACCAAACAATGTTGTAAACAGAATTAATGAACATTCCCCTGTCGTGAATAGAAGAGAAAGAGATACCTTAACTGGTATATAACAAACAGAGCAGCTTACATCATAAACATGCTCATTACAGTTGGTTCAATCACATCTTTATAGTTAATTGCTGCCCTATTCTTTGTACAATATTTATCTGGCTGATGTAGTAATTTATCTATGATTTAGACCTGTCACGGTTGACTTCCCTTACATGGAATTACCAGTTTGTGATTGTACATAGAAAATGTAATGAAATCCAGTACCTTAACCCTTTAATCATATATATCAATCAAGATTACAGACTCAACAACAAATTAGTAATTTATTTATATGTAGGTCTAGAAGAACCCCCCAAAACCTTACCTTTGTTTATAAATATTGGTGTACAAATTTTACTAAGAAGATCACTTCACAAGGCCGCTTAGCACAGTAGGTTCTATAGCTGTCACCTAGACATTGAGCTTGGCCTTGAGTACATTCTGCATATCCAAACCCTTTCCTTGAGCCTTGAGGCCGAGCTAGGATGAGAACCAAGTCCAAGACTTTGAAGCCATGGCAGGAGAGAACTTTTGGACCAAAGGTCTATTCGGTGGATACGACTCGAGGTCCACTCCATCTCCGAGTCTGACTCTGTCAAAAGAAAAATGAAATTAAGAAAAAATAATTAATATAGATCTAGTCTAGGCCTAGAGCTTAATAGTTTTAATATGTGTGCGTAGAATTTTAGAAAGAAAAATCTAGACCTACTAGACTCTAGACCTCCTCTAGATCTACATACAATTCTACATCTAGTCTAGTCTAGAATCCAACTTGTTACTGTTAGGCACAGACAAGACCTAAACTCCTGTTGTTAATTTAGATCTTACAAAATACAGTAGATCTAATCTAGTCTAGATCTAGAATTTACTTTCTATAGGTCCAGTAGAGACTAGGTCTACATCTACCTAGATCTATCAAGACTCAAGTATCAATTTCATGTAGATCCTTGACTAAATAAATCTAGATAGGCCTAGAGTCTATTACTTATTAGATCTAGGATCTATATAGGGTCTACATCTAGGCTAGATCTAGTTAATCAAGATCTAACTTAGGTCTAGATCTACTTAACTTAGATCTAGATCTAGATCTACTTAGACTAGTTAGAGTCTACTTTAGCCTTAGGTATAACTCTCGAGTCCAACTTTCTTTTAAAATGTTAACATTAAAACAAAGATCCTGTAGGATGTAGACTAGATCTAGATCTAGATTGTAATTATCAACAAAAACAAGACAAGGGATAGATCTAGGCCTAGGCCTATAGTACCAATTACCATCTAGATCTAGATAGTCTACTATCTAGATCTATCATCATCTAGCTCTAGATCTAGCCTAGGCCTAGACTCAGAGCTACTTTACCGTGCGGCTAGGCTGACAGAATGCCAGAAATCGAAGAAGTCTAGAGCACTAGCCTAGAGCCTAAGTACTACAGAGTACAGTAGGCCTAGGCGCTAGGCCTACTCGAGTACTACTAGTACTAGTAGACTAGTATTAGTCTAGATCTACTTAGTAAGTTTAAGAGGGTCTAATTTCTACTCTAGATTCTTCTAGATCTAGATTCTAAACCCAAATCTACAAGTAGTCTACAACTGGGCTAGACTTAGTTTAGTCTAGAATTAGGGATAACTATGCCAAAATGTAACATTTTAATTACTCATTTATTTATAATAAAACAAAGTTTAAACGAAAGTAATGAACCTAGCCAAGCCAACTCACCCATCTCCCAACTCCAGAAATGTCATAAAACAGGAGATATTTAGCTCCAAAGTTAAGGTTCAGCAGCTCACAAACCAGCCGTAAGAGCCTTGAAACTGTTAAATTCATGGTCAAAAATTACGTTCACAATTAGACAGGCCCGAGGGGAATGGGCGTGGCATTGCCGGACAAAGTCCAAAAGACCAAATTGAGAAATTCAAATTCGCCGCGAAATCGGATCAAATTACCG
>CP137680.1:14372324-14464873 GCA_037976565.1 Mesocentrotus franciscanus | reverse complement strand
CAGCTTTATAATGCAGCTAGAGCTATAGGCATAATAAGATGCTCAAGCATTCAACTTTCAAGGAATTTCTTCCTACTGGTTACCAACGGTCCTACACCTGGGTGGAGAGTGGCAAATTAATGTAGACTAATATTTTGCCAAAGGACGTTAGTGCTGCAGCGGGACTCATTGAACCATATGAACCATGTGATCCACAGTCTATAAAGTGACTCGGTATGCGCATCCACCGCGACCAGACCACAACACCTCTACACATCTATAGTTGTGGTAACTTCTTGCATGGTATAAAAATTGTCCGTGTAAATTAACTTTAAAAAGTAATTGCTTGTTATTAAGGTATATCCTCCCCTAGCTATAGCTCTTTTAATATATAGGGCCTATTTTTATTAAACATATTTAGGGTAGAATATATGAACATGAATAAAGTTCGGGGTTGAGCCCCCTTCAATAAAGAAAAGAAAATAAGATAATATTATTCTTTTTTTTTTTATAGAAGAAGCTCACGGTAGCCTATAATGATGCTATGAGGATGCTGTTACGAATACCTAGGCACTCTAGTGCAAGTGAAATGTTTGCAGACGTGAATATATACCTGCATGTCAAGCTGTTTTAAGAAATCGAATTTTCAAGTTTATTCAGAGAATTGACTCTTCAGAAAATATGATTGTTAAAATGTTGGTAAACCCATTGCAAAGCAGTACAAGGTTCACCTCAGACTTGTGGAAGTTCTGGTTCAGTAGCTTGTTGTCATAGTCGGCAGAAGTTGTTTAAAGTAGTTTAGTTTCGTTTCTCTTATATCTGCATGTATGTGTTCCCCTATTATTTTGTTCATTGTTTATGTCTTCATGTAAATAATTATGTCAGTTTTAATAATATGTTCCCCTCTTATGCTTGTTCATTGTTTATATCTACATGTAAATATGTTATATGGATCGACCTCTGCTTTTGCAGCCGAGTCTGGAATAAAGTTTTGAATTGAAATTGAATAGACCCCTGACATATGTCACAAAAACCATATTTAAAAGAAGGAATAATCAAACACTAAAAGTATAAGGCTGAATCTTGCTAGCCTGATGTCCCCTTCCTCCTTTCAATATTTTTTACACTTTCCAGTTCCCCCCTTTTTTCTGCTAACAAATGATGGCAATTTATTTTCATGAGTCTGCCATGGATTATTTTTCCTCTTCCTTTTTTAAAGCAGGAAAAACAGACATTGAAAAGAAGAAACTATACATGCAGATGCATGCATGCATATTTCAAATTTACCCACTTTTGTTTTATGGGATTTTATGGCAGGGTATTCCTCCCATTCTTAGAACTCTCTCTCTCTCTCCCTCCCCCTCTCTCTCTCCCTCCCCCTCTCTCTCTCTCTCTCTCTGTCTCTCTCTATATATATACATATTTATATATTTGTATTAATTAAAAGTCAATATGAGAGCAATTGATAATAATTAGGCCTACAATAATTGTGCTAGCTAAAAAATTAAAAAGCTAAAAAAGTTAAAAGCTGAAAAAGACAAACAAATCAAGGAAACCATTTTTCTTTTACAATCATAATCTTAACAGTTGAAGAAGTTTATTCTACATATTATAGATATCATACATCACACACTTCTAATAGATTTCTATGAATAGATCGAAAAGGCTGGAAAATCAAGGTGAAATCACTTTCATAATATTTGCATAATAAGTATCTAATCACTGACCTGCTTTTCTGAAACAATGAAGTTATAATCAAGGCTTAATTTATATTTCTAGGAATTCCACAGATCATCTTTGTCATATATCTATACAATTTATAATCATAGTATAATCATGGAATTCAAAAATACACATATCAAAGCACCCCTTTGTAATGATCTTGACAAATTACAATTTCAGCATATCAGGGCCCCGTGTTATAAACAGCTGCGATTAATCCCAACTTATATGTGACTGATATCAAGCGCTTCTACGTAGAGATAGGAGATAAAGATAGCAACTGTAAGAGATAGGAGACTGCAAACTTGCGATTGATTAGAGGACTTGTGATTGATTTGGATCAATCACAACTCTTTATAAGATAGGGCCCAGATTAGATCATTAGTCTAAAATTCAAATACATACATGTACTACCGATACACGATATCCTATTTTTTGGTTTGTTTTATTCAGTCCTGTCACAACAAAGCCATTTGATGTTAATAAATATTTGTCTGAAGAGAAAACCTGAGACAATTTTTGTTGCACCTTCAACATTTTCCAAAAACAAGTGGCTGTAGAACATGGAATTAAATTACTATCATAATTAATCCCCCCTCCCCCCGAAACAAACAAAAATGCTTGTATAATTTATGAATGTGAGAATTGATTTGACAATTGAGCATTGGATAATTTCATATCCCGTCATGGTTCTTGGAGTTTTCTTTGGAGGGCAGACATTTTGATGTGTGCCTGACAGAAAAGTGATAATTGGTCAACTTTTTTCTTTTGTAATTATGACAACAACAACAAAATCATAAAATAATCAAGATAACTTATGACACATCAAGTGAGAACTTTTTAGACAAAGTTCTTACTGAAATGTGCTGTATAAAGTTGAAAAAAAAAAGATTGGAATTTTCAAATATGCATTTTCCAGAAATGTACATCCTCTGGCCATGTATCTGTTTCCCTTCTGCTGAATACACAATTATTTCATTTTTTAGCATTATTAAGTTAATTAAACTTGATCAAATGAGACATTCTTAAACAAAGAGACAAGAAATATATCATATATATACACATGTACACAGACATTGAAAATTATTCAAGGCGATTCAGGCTTCATATTAATTAAATTGCACACGGAATAGAAAACAACCTCTCAATTAATCCAAATATATAAACTTTGATTAAGTCATTAAAAGTAGAATACAATATCTTACAGCTGCTTCATGCAAACAGAGCCACCATACAAATCCCTCTATATATACATAGGCATGCATTATGAAATATCTAGAAATGGTTAATGACAGTATCATCTTAGTGTAATTTGGCAACTGCAAACAAGGAATGCGTAATATATCACAACACATCCATTGTGAATTGTAAAAAAATGTAGGTCAAATTGAACCATTACAAAATTATATATTACATTTTTCTTTCCATAAGTATGTTTCACACACTTGATATTTAACACCAAAATAGAATTTGATTAAAAACATCTAGTACTAAAAACATATTTCATGTATCAAATGTTTGTTTAAAATACGAGCTTTGCAGTACTTTTTCCCTCACACACAATAATTTTATTCCTGACAGTTTTCCAGTATATTTTTAGGTATTGATATATGCTGATTATGATAAAAAAGAAGGGGAAAAAATCATTAACTTTTTTTTGTGTTTCATTTCTTCAAACATAGCGAATATCTAGTATCTGCAACTTTCATTAAAAAGCACACAAATATTTAATTTAATCAACAATAAATTTGTTTATGGATAATTTTTAAAGGGATAGTTGAGTTCTTGTTTAAGATCGCAAATGCCTTCAAAGTGCATGGTTATTGCTCTTATTCTTTACATTATTTATGACATTTCTAGTGCCCTTGTAAGACCTAAAATTGCTATGAAGGTAATTTTAGACCCAAAAATGTGTCAAATTTAGATTAAATCTGATCATACCAATTCAGTTCCACTTTCGAAAAAATACGGTGACCGTTAATTAAATAATTAATTAATAATAACAATACACTGGCCGGCTGGTTGTGCATATTTTAACCAACATATTTCTTCAACAGCTGGTTCAAAATTATCTAATATCTGCGGGGTCCCACAAATATTAGAAATCTCTGAACCGATTTTGATCAAACAAAGATGATTTTGTCATTTAAATTGTATGCTCTTTCAAATTTGACACTCAGTTTTTCATTATCTCACAAAACAATTATTTTGTGTAGCGCCCTCTATACCAAAACTCAACTATCCCTTTAATCAACAAATGTTTTGAAAATATAAATTATTAACAAATGTGACAAATCCAGCAATACATTTAGTTCAAAAAATAAATGGTAAAACCTTAGTGCACAACGATTGTCCAAGCTCAAAATTTCCACACAAGTATGAAAATACATAATAAAATTTACATATACATAAAAACCTTTTTCTGTTCATCATTTGTTCCTTTGTTGTAGTTTTTGTATGGGTACCTGTAGTAGTAGCATTGATTTTCATACAAATTCAGTCTTGTGTGACAACATACATCCACAGTTACATCATATATTCACAACAGAAATATATTAACCTGATGGAGTCAATGCTGTCCTAATTATGCCCCCCAAAATTCACCTCTTCAAACTACAATTATGCTATAAATACTTGCAATCATATTCAACTAGGCGTTGTGGCGTGCGCCTGTAATTCAGCTAACAGTGGAAGTTACAAACTGATTCAGTCGAGGACGCAGGTTCGAAACTGAGTCACGTCTTTCGGATGGTGACGTTAAAGGTCGGTCCCCAGACGTAAATAATCATATCTGATTGATACACGTCTGTAAAAACCCAATACACACACACAGGAGCGCATTTCTCTTCCCAATTTACCTTAATTTTTACCTATTTTTCTTTGACTTTGCTATTGCCTTTGTTTTTTGAATACCACAAGGAAGTAATGATGAATTGTGCAAAACTTTTTTTTTATGCGAAGTGCAACAATCACCAAAATATACTTTGCTCTGTATGTTTATTTTGGGGTTCCAGGTCACTATACTCAGGATATGAGCTCCAAATATCACTTCTATAAAGAAATATTGCAACTTTAATCTACACTCTCATTATTATAAAGGCATTGTTTAACAATGTTAAATCTGAGATGCGTGGCCCTACGTGTTATCAGCGTCTGTGATATGGTGTAATACTGAAGCCCTAAAAAAAATTGCACTTCAAAATGATCATGAAGTGCCTCAAAAAAGTAAAAATCTTGGAGTGACCGGTTTTACCATACTCATTTTCCCCAATAGACTGTATAGCGTTATAAAAACCGTTACAAAAACAAAAAATGAAATTTTGATTTCCAATCATGAATATCTTGATAATCAGACAGGCAATCGGCTTGTAAGAGTCATGGGATTCCTACATGACTGACCTAAAGATTTATAATTATGATTGCAGCACGAGCTAAATCTGTGATTTTGTTTCAGAATCTAGCTGAGGCAATATGTTACAAAGTTACTTTAAACGTAACAGCAGCTGGTGACTAGACAAGTCAACGCACAAGTACATGTTCTCATAAAAAGGGCCTGACTTGGGTTCCGTTATGTTATTTTCTTCATACTCCGTAATCATTAATCCATAGACTGCCAGGTAAAACTTTTGGAGGTTGCGGTTTTACACAATCTAGCTGTACCCCACAAATTGCGTATTTAAACATGATCGGTACACTTTAAATTTTCACTGCTATTGCCCTTGTTTTTAAATACCATAAGTAAGTTATGATAAATTGTCTTAACATACATACCTTTGTGACCAAAGGAAGATTTTCTGAACAAGAAAATAAACTGGAATTCTGTAACCAATTCACCTGAGTGCAGTTGTTCTGAATATAAAGTTGCTTATAAAAAGTTTAATGTATCAAAATTTGTTTTATAGTAAATGTCATTTTTCACTTTCACTGATAAAATGCCTGTACAGGATTATACAGCAAAAATATCATTTGGGATTTGTCATATATACCTCTGTCCTTTAAGAATATTTTGTACAGGTCTAGGTAAATTCATAAAAAGAAATAATATATGTTTATATATCTGGTACAACATTTACAAAAGAAACAATATATACATACAATGCAATATATACATACACAATAAAAGGAACATATATACATGTACACACAGTTTCATAAGTATGTACATAACATGAAACAAATTGAAAATAAATATTTATACAGTATAACAGAAATCTATGTACACTTCAATATTAACATGACATGTCAGAAATTTATAACATATATTGTACTAATGATGAATCATGACTCAAAGGCAAATAGCTTATGAATACCGTATATGAATAAATTACACTATTCACATAATAGTAATAGGGATCTCAAAAATATATAAAAGACATCAAGATGCCACAGATAAAAGCACAATCTCTGATAAGACAAGGTAATTAATTGTGGCCTGTATTAGTATAACAAATATTTTAAGATGCTACTAGTAAGACAATGTATGGAGTAGTGGTATTGGAACAGAGATTGCAGATTCAAATCTTAAGTTGGTACACGATAATAGTGCCCTTTGCTGAGGCATGAAGTTACCTGGTTGCTTATATCGTTCAAGCATGCGCCTATTTTGCTAGCATCACAAGTTAAATAAACATTAACCATTAAAATATCAACCAATTTGAAAAAAATAAGATAAGATTTAATTCTATGAAATTTGAGTGGTAAATTTTACGATACCTCACCAAATCAGTAGGTGAAAACTACACCACTGCAAAAAAAGTAATTAGCGACATACATTTAGGTTTGGAAACTGTCCGAGAACAGCACATATGAAGGTTCCTATTTCTAGTTCCCCTGTAGACACCAGGGTAGAGAGAGGAAAATGTATGAAAATTGCTTGATGATGATTTACTGCAAAGGTTATGGATCAGAGTTGAGGAGCTGCATACCGAGGCATACCCTTACATCTCCTCTATACTAGGGTGGCTTTCAAATTTTAAGAAATGCAAGGTCTACTAGTCTGTATATAATTAGCACTTAATTATTCAAGATACATGTAAATACTTCATGATAATGCATTATACTAAGCATTCATTTTAATCTATCAAGTATCTCTCAAATATGATTTACTTCTTTTCTTATGGAAGTACCACAATTTGCATTCACACAGAATTATCCATTTGAAATCATCAACAAAACTACAAGTTAATTACAGCATTGTAAATTATCACAAAATCATTTGACACAAATATATATTTCAGGACAATATTTACCTAGAAAATAAATATTAATTAATTTTGTTTTAATGTTTTTACTTACAGGAACAAACCAAGAACTTTTCTCAAACTGGGAAGAAAATTCTACAGTTTCAAATCAAATAGCCTATCAACACATATTTCAAAAGGATGAATAATTCATTTTTCAGCAAATAAAGCTAAAATGAGATGGTTGTAAAATTTCATTGCAAAGAAGAAGTTGTGAGTCTTGGTGAGGGCGCTAGAAGGGTCCTGTGAATGTATTACTGACAGGCAACGGGTACGTGACCGGTACCTCTTGCGAGGTATCATTGAAGCTGTTATCGGGCATGTAGGAGGGTGAAAACCGTAGTTGGGAGGGTAGCGAGGTTTGGATTCATGTTGGGATTCATGACGGAGTACACCCCTGCAGTCTGGAGAGGGGGTAGGTCGGGGTCCACCGGTGGGGAGCGGGGAGTCTTGGCCTTCTTCTTCTTCTTGCGTTTCTTGACAGGCTCCTCGGGGAGTAGTAAGGGAGGGTTGGCTAAGTACGTGTCCCCATTCTCATCGTAAGTTAATCTGTAAAGATGATAAAAATAAAGGTTATTGATGGGATAAAGAATACAAAAAAAATCTCTCTCTCTCTCTCTCTTCTTCTACTTTTTTTCCTGGAAAGAATATTTGCCTATAACTTGTGGCAGTTCTTTAAGGGACATTTCATTATTAAAGCAAATTTAAGAATACATTACCACTACTTCAAAATTATAACCAGGAGTGGTGTTATGGAAACTAATCAAAGTCGTATTTTAGGGGGAAAATATATTTAATTGTCATAATTCATAATATATTATAAAGCGTCAATGGTTAATGACTCATTAGGTAGTTCATAAATGCAATTTTACAACACCATTGAAAAGATGAAATTTGGATTTGTTTATGACAATGAAAATCTCTTCAATTATAGCAGCAAATGCTTTTCGAAATACCGGCCCTGGTTTTGTAGTTTTAGTAATTTCAGTACATAAGATAATCAGCTTTTAAAATGCGTCATGCATGTATAGGAATGTATTAACATCTTATCAGGAAGATACAAATTAAAACAATTTTGAACAATTAAAAACAGCATGGTATATACATAAATGAGATACATGTAAACTATACATGTTTCATTGAGAAGTCTAAAATGTACTGTTGTTCCTTAAACAACAAAATATAAAATAGTATTTCCTTTAAATGGTTAAGAAATAATTAGGTTTCTTTACAAGGACTGTTTGTTAGAGTGCAGTTATATAATAGCAAATTAGAGAAACTTGTGCATTAGTTGTTAATTTTTTTAAATTAATGTTAATATAAAAGAAAAAAGAAAAAAGAAAATGCCTTTGCTGCATCTGGCAGCATAACACATATATGATTACAAAATTTGAATAAGCGGCTTGCCATCAATAGTTGCTAAACAGATGGATAAATAGATCATTGTAGGAATTATTTTTGTTGGCATAATAAAAAGTCAGTAGTTCAACATTTTTTGAATCTCTCTTTAAAGGTCGGGCAACAAGAAAATCAGCTGAAAATGGCATTTTAGACATATGGAAAGACATTTTCATAAAGATTTCAAATATAACAATTGTTTTCCACTTGGAAATGATTTAAAAATGATAAAAGGACCAGAAGATTTACTTTGGAAACGCCCCCTGAAAAATTGAGTCTGTGCGAAGAAAAAATGACGTCATCTGTGTGACGTCACAAGGTGACAATTGCGATATAGCTTGGTACTCTATTGTCATAGGTGTACACGCTGAGTGCATCACTTCACGTTGACAGAGAGATATTATTTCAATTTTTTTCTTCAATATTTGCAGACATTTGCTTAAGTTTATATCATGGAGATCGGAGTCAGAATCGAGTTCTGAATTGACAGATCCTGAAGATGAACTTCCAAATGTGCGTCGGCAGCCAGTGATAGGGGTACAACCGTACACATTTGAGCCTCCGGCTGAGCAAATTGCTGACGATGACGACAAGAAGACGACATTGAAAGAAGACTCGGGAACAATGACTGGCGAGTTGGAATACATTTGACAATGACTTTTATAATAAAATGTGTCATTCACTCGCGGTAGCACTGAGTAGATCTAGCAGTAGGCACTAGCACTCAGTAGCGGCTACGGCTTAAATCTGCGACCAGCATGGCCGGGGGGAACAGCGGGCGGAACAGCGGGCGGGCTGCCTGCACTGCGCTGATTTGGCTTCTACTAGTCACCTTGTGACGTCACCTTTTGACGTTCATGACCCGATGGGCTCACGCTCCGCTATAAATAACTTTTTTACGAGTACGAGGCGCCGAGACCAAATAGAGCCAAAAAGTTGCATGAAATTTACCTTTTTTGCACAACTTATGGATTTCTTTGAAAAATAGATTGTGGTATATCAATATAGGCACATATTCAAAGTTATACACCTGAATTAAAGCATGGATTTCACCCGACCTTTAAGGAGCTGGTGTTCTTTGCTGTTTTTTTTTTATATAGCTTTCCTGCTTTTGAGCTTACTATGCTGTTCATTGAGCACAATATAAAATGTCTGAATACGATATGACAATGCAACAGGCCTATAACGATAATTATCTCACACAGCCGGCCCCCATCACATACACTGTTATAAGGTGGGGTTAGAAGATGGAGCCTCCACTGGATAGAGACCACATGAAGCTGAAGCAGAGATAAAGCAGATACAAAAACAAGAAATTATTAAAGTTAAAGGGGTTGTGCACCCTGATATTAATTTGGTTTTAATAAAATCAGAAATATGAAAGAAATAAATTAGTGAAAGTTTGAGCAGTATCCAATTAAAAATAAGAAAGTTATGAATTTTTGAAGTTGCCGTCAGTGAAACACATATTGGCAACACTGTGACGTATCATGTGAGCTCCTCTCCAATTCGCTCTGCACAAAAAATGTCATAAACCTTTAATTTTCTTAATTATTTATGATGGAATAGATTTGTTTCATACAGGTGCTGTATAAAAACATATTTGCAATAATTATATTTTCGGAGAATGTATGATTGAAAAAAATTTGAAGGGAAAATATAGATTTTTAAAGTTTTTTTAGTACAGGGCAAATGGGAGGGGAGCTCACAAAATATACATTACAGAGTTGCCTATTCGTGTTTGATTGATCGCACCTTCAAAAATTCATAACTTGCTTATTTTTTAATCGGTTTTTGCTCGAACTTGGTTCTATTAAAACCAACTTAATATCAGGGTGGACTTCCCCTTTAAAGATTGCAAGTTAGAATTCTTGTTTGCCAATGTGAAATTGTGACAGGGATTTGTTACTAAATGCAGATTGCAAAGATGAGTAGTTGTTTGCCGAACAAAAGTCAAGAGAAATGCGTTAATAAATGCAGATTGCCAGAAAAGGTAACGTGTCTGCCATTACTAATGAAAAGTTACTTAGATACAAGTATAAAGGTGAGCATATAACACAAAATAATTTGACATTAATGTTACTGTGTAGCTGTGAGGCACAGAGGTGGGATAAGAATCCTTTAATCAAATAAATATTTCAAGAACAAAAACATTCTTTGGGTTACATATTTGGCCTTGATATCAGAGAGGGGACAAAGTTACCCTTAAATAATAATTGCCAGAAACTAAAGAAAGAAATATTTGTAAAAACTGCATATATGAAGCAAATATTAATAATTCTTTTAAAAAATTAATGTTTGAAATGTACAAAGCTTCCCAAGTACTGTTCTGCACCAGTACATGGCAATTATATTAATATGTGAAAGGACAAAAACAAATTGATGATAAACAAGATGTTGAAATGTTATTGATGAATAAAGAATGAGAAACTCACTCAGGTTAAAACACAATATTCAAGTAACATCTCTCTCCTACATATATGTCTATTAGAAGAATATGTACTGAATAGAAAATGCAGAGACATGTATGTTATATGCAAACTAAATTAAAAGTTGAAGATAATGTTAGATGAAAAGAAACTAGAAAGAAAAGTGTGAATATGAATACTGAATATGATGATTAAATTTCACAAGAAAAGAAGATTAGGGTAGATGAAAGCAAACTATTGACAGGAGCAAGTATTTTTTTTCTTCAATATTACGCATGCAAATGAAATGGCGATCCGAGAGATATTCCATTACTAATCTCGGCATAAAGATACGTATAAATGCTGTGCTGTGTGATTCAAACTTACCTTGGCCTACTGGTATTAATAACGTTGTTAATGTATTAATCATACACAGATATATACTGTAAAACCGGTAAAACCCTAAATTGATAATGATCGTTAACAAGGGGCGTTTTGAAGGCAAGAAACTTTTGAAAATTTGCAAAAAATTCACAGGATTCACTTTTGAGAACATTTTTTTAAAAATCATGGTGGCACGAATAATAGCTACCAGATGCCTAATGTACAGCATCAATAACAAAAGCAAAGTACAGCAATGCCATGGGCACGTGCATGTAATCTAGTATCTAAACCTTTATAACAGAAGTACATCAACAAAAACTATTTCTTGGCATGAAGCTTCATGAAGCTGACCAACTGATGAAACTTGTAAGTTTTCTGGACACAAAATTTCCTGGTTTTTACAGTATATATAAAAGTGTAATTATCTGGTTACAATTTAGCATCGAGGTAAGTTTAACCCACACAGCACAGTATAAAGCGATGAATAAAACTTCAAGAACAGAGCATGGTAAAGATTCTAAACGGCAAGAAGCAAAATATAATAAAGATAATAGCATGCCAATAAACTATGTTTTTTTTCTAAATATCCAACCACCAACAGAAAACGATTTGGTTCGGCATACTCTGTTCTATCAGCCTCTCTCGTATGTGTCGTCGGCATCGGCATCGGCAGCCGAGGCCGCGTAATTGACGGAGCCGTTGAAACTGTGTTCAAGCGACTGGCTGCTGCTGGATATCCTATCCATCTCAGAGGTATAGTAATTGAGGCCCTTGTAGTCGGACCCGCTAGGAATCACGCGACTCATAAAGTCCTTACTTTTCATGGGAGGCTCGTTCTCGGCATCCTCCAAGATCTTGGCCACCTGGTACTTCTCCTGAAGGAACGAGATGGAGAAGAAAAAAAGGAAGAAAATGTAGTATCTGGAGAACACTACACTGTATTTGCATGATCTTGGTAGATACAACATATTTTACACTGATGAATGAAGACAAAATAGACCAAAAGGAGTGAGAAAAAACTTTCCCTATAGTTCAATATTCATGACAAAAGCACTTACTCGTATTTTGTCTACCCTACCCCTTTTTTTCTTCTCTTTTTTTGGACAAATACATGAGAAGAGCAAAGAAGGGAAAATCAAATCTTTTTGGGGACTTAAATTAAATTGGAGTTTCAGGGTCACTAAAAAAAAATTTTTCTTCCGTATATTTTAACATTTCTAATGTCCAGTTACACATGATCTGCTTGAATCCTATCTTGCACAAAGTGAGAAAAAGTACACTTGCTATAGAAACAAATCATTAATGGGGCAATTCCGTGTAATATTTCCCGTGTGCCATATGCCTATTATCCCTTTATTTCATCCAAAATTTAAAAAAATCTCTGGATATGACAACTGCCCAATTGGCAGCGATACCAAAAAGAACCACTCTTCAATGGGCTTATCCTGATACAGCAAAACCTGTATATAAAGACCACTCAAGGGAAACATGAGAAGTGGTCTTTAAAGGCATCGTTTAACAATGTTAAATCTGAGATGCATGGCCCTACGTGTTATCAGTGTCTGTGATATGGTGTAATATTGAAGCCCTAAAAAAATCGCGCTTCAAAATGATCAAGAAGTGCCTCAAAAAAGTAAAAATCTTTGAGTGACCAGTTTTACCATACTCGTTTTCCCCAATAGACTGTAGTGTTATGAAAACCGTTAGGAAAACGCACAATTTGGTTTCAATTTCCAATCATAAATATCATGATAATCAGACAGGTGATCGGCTTGTAAAAGTCATGGGGTTCCTGACTGACCTAAAGGTTTATAATTATCATTGCAGCATGAGCTAAATCCAGGATTTTGTTTCAGAATCTGAGACAAAGTTTAAAGGCAGGTGGTCATTATGTACAGGTTCCTTTAGTATAGGTTCCAATGAGAAACCATATTCAAGGGAAATGAAAAAATGCGGTCTTTTATAGACAGGTGGTCTTTCTATAAAGGTGGTCGCTAAAGCAGATTTGACTTTCTTTTTCGCTTTTGGATGACATGAATGGATAATAGTGGTACATGTAGGTCATAGGGGACGCAGAGTGGGGAATCGCCCTATGGAGAAAAAACTCAAAACTCACCCTCCTCATGGCGAGTGCTATATCTGACGGTACATCAGGAATGATGTACATGATCATGAACTTCACTGCAAATACAATGTGCTGAAATGAAAGAGAGAGGGGGGATAATATCATTATTGGTAGTAGTTAGTATACAAATATACAATACCTTTCGAGGGTCTAGCAAAAACTATGAGTTAATGAAGAGGCATATAAATAGTAACTTTCCCGAGAGCAAATTTATATCAAATTTACTATACCCGAGGCTTGCCGAGGGTATAGTAAATTTGATATAAATTTGCCTCGAGGAAAGTTACGTGTTATGCCTCTGAATTAACTCATAGTTTGCTAGAGCCAAGAAAGACATTGTATATCTGTTTTATATCCCTCATGAGACACGAGCATCTCACTATTACAAAGAAATATGAACTGTGAGTTTTCAGCGGCATATGCCTAAATTAAATAAAAAGAAAATGTAAACGATTTACCAGATTAAAATTCCTTCTCCTTAATTAGTCACGCCCGCCCCCCCCCCTAAAAATGACAAAATTTAGTCAGCGTACGGGATTTAAAATGCCTCATATGCATAGCGGGCAACTCCCGCGGTGCACTCACGGCTCTCAGGCCGTGCAATTTACGCAGTGCAGTAACTGCAATAGCACAACACTACTGCAGTACCGTACAGCGGCGCCAGCTAAACATTGCATCCGTCAATGTTTCATTTAATTGAGCCGTGCAATTTTCTTGTATTTCTTATTTTAATGTGATGTGAATGTGAGTAAGGTACATGTAATTACAGAAGTGTCCAAGGAATGATTGAGGTGAAAGGGATATAATAATAAAACAAATATACAATGACTGATTCTCGAAACTATTAAATCGCACTCGTACTCAAGATCAAGAACATCAATTTCGATATCGATCGCAGAAATATTGGTGATCGGTGGAAAAAGTGGATTCCGGAATTTACTATACAACGCCAAATAGTAAATGTTCTCACTCTCTCAAATTTAATAGTAAAAATATCCCTAGTTCGTGCTCTGTACAATCGCAATGCAAAAAACTATACATGAGGGATATAATATGCAACAACTATATAATTAATGACTATCTTTACAACTATTTTCTCAAAAAGAAAGAGTGGTTCCTTTCAGTGGATATATTGTTGTTTTAAGCCAAGCAGAAGGACTGGAACACATTTTTTGGTTAAATTTGTGGTTTTGATTGCTGAAATATATATACATTCTCTAACAAGTACAATTTTATATGAATTGAAAGGAAAACAAGTTGTACAAGTGTAGTCGGAGCAATGAAAACCTTTCAAAGCAGAAATTGGTAATTGTTTGAGGCAAACCAAAAAATATGGTGCACTTTTTATGTTTTTTAAACAAATGTTTTCTGAAAAAAGGAACATTCTTAAGATTAGTTTGAAGTTTACAAATAGGAATCATTTCTTCTAAAATAGGAATGGTTGGCAGAGCTCTATGACATTGGGAAAAATTTTCTGGAGCTCTACATCCACTGTTCATGCATCCATCCTGCCCTTCTGTAAGACGCATGACAGGGTACGCTTCATGATAAAATGTTGATAACACTGAATGTTTAGGGGTGCTTAAGTACCATGGTGATTACACAATCACAGAATTTGAAGAGAAACATAAAATACATAGACTCATAAAATAAGCCTATCACATTATATTACTCAGGGAAGAAAAGTATCTATTAGGGGATCTCTTGATAAGTGGCAAGACGGTGTTATTTCTCTAATGCAAATGTTAAAGATGATTACCTCGAAGCCTATGACAATCCAGAGCTTTTCCACATTACTGTACTTCTTGCCCCACTGAGCTGTGAATGCAATGATGAAAGCATTGGACACCACACCGGCAAAGTTGATGAAATCCAGGATCGAGAACCACATCCCTAAATGAAGAGAGTAAAAAACAAAGCATATCAATCAAACGCCCAGGGGATGGATATTCATATAATATTGAATGGCCTTGAGTGGGATACAAGGCTTTATATACCTCACTTTAGAAATCTAGCCATCTGAATGGTCGAAATTGGAGTCGTGATTTTAGCCATGCCCGCCTACCAGTCAATAGTCTTTAAAAAAGTGCCCTCATACCCGCCTACCAGTCAATAGTCTTTTAAAAAGTGCCCTCATACCCGCCTACAGGTCAATAGTCTTTTTTAAAAATGCCCTCATGCTGCGATCCCCATTGGTTTGCATGTTAAAATTGTCTTTGTGCGAGCGCTGACACCATACAGTGCTCTTTGACTGAGATTCCCAAATGATTGAAACTTTCAGTCATTTTTCCAGCGAAGATTTATAGACAGTGTCTCAGATTTTTAGTGATGATTTAACCAATTTTTACTCAATAAAAGGATAAGGTAAGAATTCTTGGTAGATTTTTTGTTTCAATTTGGCATATAAAAGACATATTGACTGCTTTAATATTCGAGGCCTGGCTGTTGGCTCTCGGAGACGATGCATCCTCCCATTGACCCCGAGGCGCGCCACCCACCCAGGCGCATGGGTCATGGGAGGATGTGCAGTCCCCTTGAGCCTATAAAACAGCCAGGCCTCTCAAAGCAGTCAATATCTCTATAATATGCCATATGCCAGCATAACAAGTTAAAATATGCTCAAGGCAAGGGCAATATACCCTTGTATCACAAAAGAAAAGCCATTCAATATTATTATTATTAATTGTATGAAATCTAGGACCTCAATTTTCCGCATTACATTCTTATGTTTTTGTATTAACTTTAACAAGGGTATATGCCATATGCCAGCATAACGAGTTAAAATATGCTCAAAGCAAGTGCAATATACCCTTGTATCTCACAAAAGAAATACCATTCAATATTATTATTATTAATTGTATGAAATTGAAATCTAGTACCTCAATTTTCCACATTACATTCTTATGTTTTTGAATTAACTTTAACATTAAACCCAGAGAGCAAAATATATTTTGTCTTTGGCCAACCATAAACACAAAGTTTTATACTTAATGGTGCATCAAAAATTCTCAAGAAAATGAAGAAATCCAACAAATCTACTTTCCAAAGCTTTGACTTTCGACAACACTGATGCAGGATGATCCACAAACAAATATTCAAACACATAAACATTGCAACTCGTAAGGAGTATGAGCTGATGTGCGCAAGGTCTGAAGCCTCTTGTGGCTGGGCTTCAGGGCCTGCATGAAGGCTCTGGAAGCTCCTAGATGCTCTCAAGTGCAATCTGAGACATGTTCTTAAGCATTTTCAAGCAAACTTTACGACTAAAATTTCATAAATAACTTTGTTCATAACCTGTTATTTTACAATTTAAACCTGTTGCTTTGTGGGCCACAATGACTGCTGCTCTTTTCTATTTCTTTGACATTTCCCTGCTCTGCACGGACCATTGATCAGGTAAAGTCCTGGACTTTTCTTAAAGAAGTGTCATACTCGAGTGGTTTAAGCACTTGACTTGGAATTCAATGGTCGTGGGTTCGATCCCTGACACGGCACTAATGTCCTTTGGCAAGGCATTAATCTACATTTGCCACTAAATACCCAAGAGAGAAATGGGGACCCGGTAGGATGACAAAAGCATTTGTGTTTACCATATGCCCTCACGGTGACCATATGGTAGGAATACTCCCCAGGTAGTGGAGATGGTGCACATTGTGCGTGAATGAATCCGATGACCGGGGTAATAATATCTGTAAAGTGCTTAGAGACGATTCCGTATTAAGTGCTATATAAATCCAGATTGTTATTATGTTCCTGTATTGCTGAAGTACCAATAAAGTGATGTACCAGCATCCACTCCTATGCATTATGCCAGTATTTCAGTCAATGACTTACCTATGCTAGATGCAATGAAAGCCACAGGTCTCCTGTTAAACCAGAGTAATCTCTTCGCATCTATCCTGATATCCAGTAGCAAGACAGTGATAGCGATGAGTGGGGCAATGGGCAGTGCAGAAGAAAATATCTGTTTCACAAATAATGAAAGCATCATCAAATAATATTATAAATAAAGCGAAATAATACAAACATGTATCATTGTAACATTCTCCCCAAGCACTTCATATCTGTATTTAATTCCTATAGCTACTTGGCCCGCCAATACATTAGTTTTTTTAAAGGACCTTAAAGAACTTAATATTACTTAAGATTATTTTCTTTGAAACTTGGTGTACTATATATCTTCTATGATGTCCAGGATTGTGGCACGACTTAGCAATTTCAGATGAATGTTTAGAACACACACAAAAAGATCTCAACAGTTGAAAATAAATATTGTAAAGACATTGCTATCCTTGAAAACATTATAATAAACCATGCTGAAATTCACCTTTTATTTATCTACTTTATTTTTATTTTATTTTTTTTAACAGGGTTGCCCAATCGGAAGCTATATTTCTGTAGTGGTTGGGGTGCGGTGAAATATTTTCACTTCTAAAAGAATAATATAAATCGTAGTCACAACATGCAGAAGAAATGTCACTTACCATTAGGAAGCCATAAAGAATGACCTTCTCGTTGTATTCCCCTAGCGTAAGGTCACCTACAGGGGGCTTATTCCTCTCTCTCATGAGATACTGAGCATGAGGGCTCATCTTCTCCATGTCAAGGTCTTTGACCTGGCTCTTCCGACAGCATGTCCGCTTCCTAACCTTCCTGATTACATATCTGCAAGGTACCATTCATTCAAATTACAATTGTTTATTCTATGACCTTTCCACTAGTAATATCTCATGAATTATAGAGAAAAGTAACTGAAATAGTGTTTCTCAAATAGCCTTGATGCTAATAGGCAAAGATGAACTCTATGTTCCGTGCAAGTGATAAAGTAGAGATCCTTAGAAAAAACACAACCTCAAGTGTTGCCTGGGATTTTCACTGGGCACCAAAGGCTAGTCCAGAATTGAATCAAGATGACAGAGTACTGTCAAGAATACTTAATAATAGAGTTTAACATCATGAATTGATATTATGTACCTGGCTCCAGCTACATGGTTACCAAGACTTGAACACACAACATGGAGTTGTCACCTACAGGTTCTGATATCAAAGAGTCTTGATTCTTTGTCTTTACTTACGGAAGTATGACATCCTTGAGGAACTTGGGAACTGGTTTGACCAACATGAGCACAAAGACTTGCAGAGACAGCATAGACATACAGTTGTTATCTGTACAGGAATCCCTTAAGCCCTCGATGCCAAGGAAAGAATCTGAACTAGATTGCTGAAAGGGAAAAATAAGTTTTGGGGTATGAGGATTATTATAAATCAAGTTTCAGGGGACAAGGATGGCAGACATGTTTTAACATCAATTATATACCTCACTTTAGAAATCTAGCCATCTGATTGGTCGAAGTTGGAGTCATGATTTCAAGCCATGCCCCACTCACACCCACTCACAGGGAATAGCTAGAGCCCACAGGGAATAGTTAAAAGTTTCTACCCTCATCCTCATCATCCTGCGATCCCCATTGGCTTACTTAGTTTGTGCGGAACGCGCGCGGCATTCCATACATTTTTTGTGCCGCGATTAATTTGGTTGCTATACAGTACAGCGCAGACGACCGCCGATCTCGATTGTAGCTAGGCCTAGATCTACATGTAATGACGAGATGACGCCCCTTTGGAAATATAGAGATAAACCTGCTCTTTCATATGACACCTCATTTTTTGAGTATCACCTTCAGGATCACAAGCAATGAAGGTTTGAATCTTGATTTTTAATTTATTAGTTTGACCAATTTGGCATGATATCGCGCAATGCACGTAAACTGCATAGGCTTATAATGCGTACAATCTCAATGGCCAACTGAGCTATCTAGTACCTGCAATTGCAACATTGCAAGTTTATCAACACAGATTTGATCACCATGATTGACCTTGTATTCTATGAACCTGTTTTCAGTATATAAAAGTTATAATGACTGCTTTAATATTCGAGGCATAGTTGTTTTTTTGGCTCTCGGGGAGGTTACATCGTGCTATCACCCCTCGGCACGCCTCGGGTGATAGCACGATGTAACCTCCCCTTGAGCAATAAAAACAACTATGCCTCTCATAGCAGTCATTATTACTATACTAATATGACAGCTAAGGAAGATGGGGGTTTTGAAAATCATGATTTCAATGCTTCAACATAACAATATAACGGTTACAGTAAAAGCCGGGCTTTAGTGCTTTAGGGTCACAAGAGTTTCATGCTTCGAAATGAATGCATTACAACTGTCACAACAAAAAAGTTTTTTTGCATGATTATAACACTAACTTTGCAGTTTACACTAGTCACATATCTTGAACAAGATATATTGCGGTATAAATAAGTTTTAAACAACTTACATCTCTGAAAAAAGCAATGTAGAAGAGGGAAGAGTAACTGTTGACAAACTGGAAGGCAAAGAGTTTTACAATGAGAGCATTCTCGTATGTACTCTTTGTTCTGTGGTTCTCTGTGAAGACATAAAGAGAGAGAAAAAACACCTTTGAATATTAATTTTTATTCCAATCTAGACTGAATTTAGTCATACGTAAGATAATGCTAAAGTTCTTGTGAAATGGAATAATTGAGAAATGGCCTATATTAATTCCACATCTGGAATGAAATAAAGAATATTCTACTTACCCCAATTATTCAGCTTGACTGCTATTTTTTCATATATCTGGAAGAGGAAAGAGAGAAGAAATATTTTCATTGCCTATAAAACTTCGGTTTCATTTGAGAAAGTCTACAACTTTTGTCTACAGCATTACAATTTTCGGCAATGAATACAGTTAATACCCATGCAATTTTGTTTTGGTTTAATGGGTATTAGGCATTGCTGATTTGCAATATTTGTATTCTACTACAATCACTTTCTCCATAAAGATAACAATATACACAGCACTGACACTATGAACTACATATTATACTTTGCAGATCTTTTTTCTTCTTCATGTTTTAGTGAATAAAAAACAGCAACAACATAACAGCAAGAATGACAACTACTGCTACACTTTGTGTGAAGTACTGATTATGAATAATATCAATAGAAAACTCCTGGCTTCGAAATAAAAGAATTTAATTTTGATAATTTGGTATTCTCAAATAAGATGTGTCATTTAATAGCCGAATGGTATAGAGTATAATGACAACAACATCAACAACAACAACTAAGATAAGAAATGTAATTAATAGGCGAAGGAGAGGTGATATGATTGATGTTTTAAGTATTTAACAGGAGTATATGATACACAACCTAATTTGTTTCATTTGAACAGAAGAGGTCAAGAGGTCATAAATGAAACTAGACAAACTGAACTCTTGGCTTGATATGAGGAAGCATATCTTTAGCAACAGAGTTGTGGGTTTGTGGAACAGTCTTCCTGAATATGTTATCTCAGTAACTTCTGTAAACCGTTTTAAGAATATACTAGACAAATACTTGTTTAAAAACCATGATCTTGTCTATGACCCTGTATAAGCTGTATATTGATATTGCAAGTTTGCCCACATTTTTGTCCTTCCCCACTTATTTAATTATTTAATTTGAAAAGACAAGGATAATGTATAACCACTGAAGAAGACATCTACGATCGATGAACAGGCATGGTCCTATAGCATCGCTGGATTAAAGTAAAGTTAAAGTAAAGTAAAATAAGTCAACAGGCACTTACTTTTCCCAATATGAGAATGGATATTGAGTTTAGAAGAGAAGAGATCAAGACAGAGACGAGGAGTTGAACCAGACTGTCCGAGTCGGAGAGAAGAGCCTCTGTGAAAAGTCTGTAGATAATCACGCTGATCACACTCATGATAACAAGCAACGCCTGCGAAAACAACAAAGGAATTCAGTTATTCCGCATTGAATGATTTTAATGATTGATAAATATTGCAATTTGTTTGACATGCTGCAGGGGCAATAGGCCATTTTCGTAATGTAACAAATTTAATGCATACGTCTGTTTAAAGTGCCTGCCTCAATACAAACTATTTCATTCACCTGTTAAGAATAATGGTATATCAAAAGTCAGAATGCAAACTGCACAAAAATATGTGTTTTTAGGTAGGGCAAGCCATGAAGTTTTTCCTACCTAGTGACAAATACTGTACGCAATTCGCATTCTAACTATTGAGATACAATTATTTGTAACAGTTGAATGAAATAATTTGTATCAAGGCACTTCACAAAGACGTATGCATTAAATTTGATGCATTAAATTATGAAAATAGCCCATTGCTATGTGGTCAACTATTGACACTAATATTATATTAAACTTTAATCCCAGACCAAACACTACACCTCACCTAAAACAAAATAATTATCATTAACAAGCCTTAATTTGGTAAAATAGAGCTTAAAGCCTGTCTGCACTAGTTTGGCCAGGAGGGATTAGACCTCCCAGCGAGGTCACTGACAGGTGGTTATCTCATCAACTCAGCTCTCAATTAACATAAGAAAAAGAGGATCATGGCGACCAATGGGCACCGCTTAGGCATTGTTTTCTATATAGAGGGAGCAAGTAGCTACAAGTAGTGCAGTGGGGCTTTAAAACACTTTTTTTCCCCTTTTTATTTTGTCCAGAGGTTTTATACACAATTATGGAAATAAATATATAGCAATTGATTGTACAAAAGGTCTCACTATAGATGCAAGCAGTGTGAACCTTGTATCAAACAGGGATATACCAAATGATTTTACTTATTTATCATTCTGAAAAGTGTTTAAAAAATGTTGGAGCAACGTGCGTTCTGTACAATATCAAATAGCAAGCAGAGAAATGGCAGGACCTAAAATCTGGCAGGTCCAATTTTAAAAATCAAATGCAAGTACTTTAATGACAAGCCACACCAAATTTAGATAAAAACTGGTTTGTTTTGTCCATAACAATCATAACTTTAATTAAAACCAGCCTTGACGCCTTTTAAAAGGTTTGTTTGGATAGTACCTGCAAAAAGTAAAGAACCCTGGATCTTACCATAAATATGAGGATGCCAAAAGATGTCATGAATTTCAAGAAGCTTTTGTAGAAAGGATAGTACCAATCTGGTAGGTCTGATACAGGATCCTGTATATGATTCAAGGTAACAAAACAACAATGATAACCACAGAAGGTTGAAATATATAGGCTGGATAACCACAGAAGGTTGAAATATATAGGCAGGATAACCACAGAAGGTTGAAATATATAGGCTGGATAACCACTGAAGGTTGAAATATATAGGCTGGATAACCATAGAAGGTTAAAATATATAGGCTGGATAACCACAGAAGGTTAAAAAATATAGGCTGGTATTCATAAAAGCCTACTAACTTTAATCCAGGTTTATGTGAGTAGAGTTAATCCACTGATTTTATGCAGTACCAACTGTCAACCTCTTCATCCCATTAAAAAATCACCATGATAGTGATACCGTAAATCAATAAAGAAACAAACTATGTCCATGCAAAATAAATTTATTATTTTCAATTCACAGATTCACGTCTTTCATTCTCTTGTCACAGAATTACAGTAATTTGTACAGAAAATTAAAAAGAAATAAATTTTTTTTTTAAAGTGAAATAAAATTAAAAGTGAAACATAAACTTGCTGCTCCATAAATCAGTAATTTATTTATTAAAAAGATAGGTTAATCAGGCTTAAGTCGTTCTGCCTTTAAAAATACAAGCCATTTTCGAAACATACTTCCTATTCATTTAAGTAGACACATAACTGGAAAACATTAATAGAGGAAAATGTGTACCCTATTATATATATTTTTGTCTTCATTTCTAAATATGATAAAAAGGGGTAAGGTGTAATTTCAACCAAAAAGTGAAGATTTATACAGTTGAATGTTTGAATGGTGTTTTGTCGGTAGTATCATGCCTGCTCGAGTACGAATTTGATTTTGGGTTAAAACATGAATAAAGAGATATGAAATCAGTACCAATTGTACCTTTGCTAGCGTACATAAGAACCATGATACCACATTGTCATATTGGTGCTACCCATTCTCTACTCATAACGGAAACATTCTGAAAAAAACAAACAAACTAGAGTTGGGTTTGACCTCTGATGCCATATTTGTGAGCTGGATATATATAAAAAGGGCTTACCGGTCTCTCTTTGGTGCCATAGAACTCTGGTCTGTCGGGTTCTGACATATCATAGTTATCGACGTCCCATTCATAGGCCAGCTTCACTCTCTTTCTCTTCCATACCTCCTGGAATATAGTACCTACAAAGGTCAAAAGGTCAAAGGGCAGATTAAGTATACATTATGCACCCGTTTCTGAATTAACTAATAATCTAGCCATGTATAATTAATGTCATCAATTATGAATTTAAAAGGAGTGTAAGGCCGATAATACATTTACAAATTAAATATGAAGTATGAAATATGACAAATGAAATTTGAAGTATTGAGGCAAAATAACCATGTAGTGTAGATACATGTAGCACTGAATTTAAAATGGAACGTAAAGGTCTGTTCTTGTAAGTTCAGCCAATTTCCTAATTTCTGCAGAGTTGGTTTGCTTTCGATTTCCTGAAAACAAAACAGTAAATGATTCAACCCGAAAATAAATTCATAATAAGTTAAAATGGTACACAGACCTTACTTTTATCATATGGAATTTGAAGTTGCACCAGTTATTTAGATGAACTTTCCACTTTACTTAAACAAAACTTAAACTTAAACAAAGTTTGAAGGTTTAAAAGGTAAAACACTTTTATCATTAATAAATGATAATGGAAAACATAGGTGTAAGAATCATTCATCAAAGAGTTAGTTTTTTTTCAGAAAGTCTTTGAAATCGCAACTGCAAAAAGGAGAAGATTAAGGGGACTGCTTCATGTAAATAATTGAAGGATGTCATTTGAGAAGATAGGAATGCAGACTGAATTCAAACTTACCCCAAAGACAAATGACGAGGGCATAATATGGAGTAACTTCCGAGTCAAAAGAGTTCTTGAACACTGTTAAGCCTGCATCTGTTATCCTGTATTCATTGAATAATACACGATGTGGATGTTCAAGAAAAGAAATGATCATTCCTATGTCGAAAGGTTAATGTAATCCAGTATTTGTATAACATATTCAGAGAGGATATTAACAATTTGACCTTTATTTTGTTTGGTGATCTGTATATTTCATTCTGCAATCTTAACGTAAGAATCATATTTAATGAAGTTGATTTGACAGCTTCAATTACCATGCTGATATGAAAAATATGAACAAGAGTTTGATGCCCTTATTCTGTATATCAAAAAGCAATTCCTGGGGAGTGTTTCACATAGACTAAGATCGACTTTAAGTTGGACTTAACTATGGCAGGCCGTTCATGCCACTAGTTCCTCTAACCATTCCTGGCATTGGTTTCTCAAGGGACGTACAAATCGTGGTCACGAAGCTACAGAACTTACATTTTTTGATAATTCATTATTGAAGGAAAAAATATCATCTAAAGATCATATTGGTGAGAGCAAACAGTGGCATGAACGGCCTGCCGTAGTTAAGTCCAACTTAAAGTTGATCTTAGTCTTTGTGAAACACTCCCCTGATCTGGAAATATCCAGTAGTGAACAGGGGACAACTGTCCATGAGCACATTAACTTGACAAGAGATAATGTATTGCTCTACATAATACAGGGGAAGGGTGTTAGGATGTGACACTGGCTTCACAACAAATTAAATAAGGGTTGAAATAGGATTAGCCAAGAAGGCAGAGATAAGAATCTCATCAGACATCCATTATTCAGACTTTGATTTTGAAGTGCCATTTTAATAGGCTAATGCTATTTAAATAATTTATTGGGCAATTACATCTAGGCAGCCTGGTCATTGTTCCCCAAGCATGCAAGATAACAGAGATTTGTCATATGCAACTGCCCGTATTCTTTGGTAATTAATTTATGATTCTTACTTCATTACCCTATAAGATTGAATAATAAACTCCTTGCCCTGTTATTGTGGAAGAGCTACATTAGACATAAATCTCATCAACTTTAAAACCGACAAAGCATGGTCATCAACAGCTTTCACAACGTCAGAGACCCATTAGTAGGAGTGTCGTGGTCGAGTGGTTTAAGGTGCTTGACTGGAGATGCGAAGGTCGAGGGTTCGAATCCCGACACGGCACTAATATCCTTTGGCAAGATATAAACCTGCACTTGCTACTCTCCACCCAGATGTTAAATGGGTACCCGGTAGGATGCGACCGTCATTGTTGGTCAAACAGTTTTGAGCGTCAAGTAACGCCTGGCTGGAATACTCCCCAGGGAGTGGAGATTGTGCACACAGTGTGTGCGGGCAAGTATTGAATCCAATGACCGGGGTATTAATATATCTGTAAAGCGCTTAGAGACATCATAGATGTATTAAGCGCTATATAAAAGTGGAGTTATTATTATTATTATTATTAAGAAAATGGCATTTCTGCTTGATCACAGGTTAAGAGGCATTTCTTGTGAAGTACTTATTTACAATGTAAAACCGGTGCTCAGAAATAAGCTCTGGGGACAACAGACCGGTCTACTAACATATTCAAATTTTATGAATACTATTACTTTTCAAACAAAGGTTATTCTTGGCAACCTAAGAGCTTGCTCGAGGCTTGCCCGACTTAGCAACAAGTTATGTATGCAGACTGGATTCCAAGTATTGTAGTTCAGTCATTAATAACAGGTTAATGGAATACCTCATCACTAGGTCCCCAGGTAAGAAACATCCATAAATTTGAATACACTGTAGGTTAGTTAACCGGGCTATTGCTTTGGGCTGGATTTCATCAAAGATATAGGTTAAGTTTTAGGTTAGGTTTAGGGTTACGGTTACAGTTAAATACAGTGTTTGATAAAAAGCTGAAGTAAAGAATTTGGTTGGTGTAGAGCAAATGCCACTAGAGCATGTGTCTTACAACATTCACATGGTAAAATGGGATACTCACATGGTAATGAGAGACTCGTCCTCCAATTGTTGAGTAAGATTTGCTAATAGACTCTCGTCTGATTCACTCAGATTGTAAAGGGACTTATTGCTCTCTAGTTCTTTCATCAGGTCCCTCTGCCTCTCTTTAGCATCCACTCCATGTTGGTAATTTTCAATGCTACAGGGTGGGGAGGGGTAGGGGGTAAAAGGGTTAAATATAATAAGAATGGGTCAAGACATTCCAGGAAACTCTAAGGCCCAAATTAATTTGCGCTAATTTTAAACCATGGGTTATGTAAATGAGGGTTTAAACCATGGGTTAAATTTAAACCTCCTTTGTGAATTCGGGCCTAAATGTTTTTTCTTTATTCTTTATTCTGACTACCTATACACTATATGTACTTGAATGTGTAATAAATTAAAGTAATTCTGAATTTTTTCTTGATTTTTTAAAACTGAACCATTCATATTTATTAAATGCAGGTAAACGAACCATGTAGAAAATACCATGGTTAACAGGCTTAAAATTCATAAACGTTAAACATTAACAAAATTGATCGAAGATATACCGAGTTGGGGGTTTAGTAGTTACCTGAGGAAAAGACCATAGCCCCAAATCGCCAGCCCCATGAGCATAGGTATCCAGAGATAGGTGGCAAACGCTCCTGCCCACGCAAAGTAGAAAGCGATCTGCTCCCCGTAGTAGTTCCTGATCTTCCACAGCGGTTGGTACTTGGAGAAGCGCACCCATGTTCTTTGCATATCCTAGAGTAGTAAGAAAGGTTTGGATTAATTGCTTGCTTGAAGATTTACCCAACAAAATATGAAAAAAATTCCAACCTCAAGAACTTTTTTCAGAGGTTAAAATAAGCATTTACCTTTCATGTAGTAGATGAACAATCAGCAACCAGGAGGTAAAAAAATGATATATGCAAGAAGAAGAAAGATAAAAGAAAGGAAATGAGGAAATGGAGCATGAGAAAGAGGGGGAGGAAGAGATAAAGAATTTTTGACTGATTGCTAGATTTTCTAAATAAAACCAAGACAAGGTTAGTTTTTTATTTCAGTTGAGACTCAAAAAGCTTGGAAATCCTGATTATCCAAAAAAGTTTCTTTTCTATCACTGAAACACTGATGCAACTACAAATGCCTGTACCCCCCAAAAAAAAGAAATCCTATCTTCTCTAGACTAAACATTTTCAGAGATCTAGAATAATCTACCCATTCTACATAAGTATGAGTACATGTAGATCCGGTGTCAACTTCATTACTTTCAAAACAAATAGGATGCTGGCACAATGCATATGAAACAAACTCAATTACGGTAGTTGTGACTCTCTTGTAATGTACTATAGTACTACATGTCAGACTGAAAGAAATTTGAAAGGTACACATGGTGTTTTAAGAATGGAGGAAATTAACAACTTTGAAAAATATCACTAATTTCTAGTTTGAGAAATGCAAAGATCTGTATTTTGCTCAAATTTTGCTCAATTTTTGCAAACCTGAGCCATGAACACACTTAAGACGCATTTTTTGCAAAGTCTCTATCAATAAAAAACAATGTTAGTTTCCATTCATCGTCAAAAAAATGCATAACAACAAATGCCCAAGAGAAAATTATGCAAACTACAAGTAGATCTATTAAGTATTTATCAATATTTGATTGGAATACAGTTTTCTTTCATATTTGGGCTCCACCCTATCAATTACATGTATAAACAAACCTTAATTCTAACCATGACAAAGCGTTCAAATTAAAAAGGCACAATTGTATTTGACAATGATAAATAGGATAATACAACTGTTTTAACACAACTGCGCTACACGCCTATTCTTAATGGATACTAAAGGTTAGTAAAACACATGCTTTAGAGAAAAGAGAGAGGTAAAAACAAGGAAAATATCAGTCTTATTTACAGCAGTTAAATAACGGTAAATCTCAATACAGAGTGCTGACCTATTTTTCAAAATTGGAACTTGTATAGAATTGTTCCTTAAATGATATGAGGCTAACTAAATTTCATAATAAGAACTGAATTATCTAAAGAATTTAGGATTGAACATGAATATCAGCTGGTATTAGTATAAAGATTAAATGCTAGAACTTTCAAATATTGTGATATATTCCCGAAATTAATTCGATTCATAAATCAACCATAACCAGGCACATGCAAATGCATCTCTATAACTAGTCTCAAATTGTAAGCAGTAAAAACATCATTAAATACTATTGGTAATGTTGTGAAAATACTTTATATCTATTCTGATCTTCCAAAGGTCCCCAAAGTAACCATGAGTGCAATCAACTTGACATTTTGCCAAGATGCCCTTTTTACTGGCCTCAACGCTGTTCTTAAAAGGGCAAAGTTTTAGGCCACTTTGTTTACTATAGTGAGCAGGCATTATGGCTACATGAAAAAGCAGTGGTCTTCTGACTACAAGGTTGTGGGTATAAAACCACTTTTGATGCGCTAGTCCCCTTTCATAAGGCACTGATTCTCAAATACCAAGTCCCTCAGACAGGACTTGAAGATGTAGGTCCATTGTTTGCTTACCTACAAGCCAATTTGCTGTCTCAGCAGTCAGGCAAAATAAAAACAATCAATCGATTTTGTTCTCACAAAAACTGTTACTTTTGTGAAGACAGATTTTTACCTGGTATGTACTTTCAGTTTTTTCATGCAGTTAGTCTTTCTCTTACCATCAAATCAAATACTGTTGGCATGCAAGCATTCTAAATGAACGATGGGGTATGTTAATGCATGAGAGTAATAAGTAAAAGAACACGCTTTTATTTTAGTCTGATATGACACAAAATGACTTACAAATCTGGTGTCTCGACGCGTAATGTTAAAGTCTCTCTGTATAAGCAAGGAACACTGAGACTGTTACACAGATTCACAACAAACAAATTTACATGGACAATACAACACTTGACAAACAAGTCCATTATGGGATACGGTTAAATGAATAAACAATAAGTCATACACATGTAAAATCCACAACAAAATTAGACGGGAGTGAAAATAGACTTCGTTTCAAGGGCAATCTATTACCTTGATAGTATGTTACTCTGATCTTTAGTCATGTTTTCAAACATTTCACTTTGCTAAAAAAAGGTAGAATTTCCGTTTAACATTGATACAGATTGTTTCTTAACTATAATTAATAATTGAATATAAAAGATGAATATGCTGGGTATACAAATAAAAACAGCAACTTTAATTTCATGTGTATTAAAAGACAGGTGCAACAACAGTCCACAAGACATTTAACATTAATGTGTGCCATCCTTGCTGAAGATAGTCAATCTAAGAAATATTCTATGGTGTACACATTATCTAATGGTTTGATAGTTGGTGGGGTACTACCAATGAATACATAATTCAGGTAAAACTGGTTAAAATCTCCACCAAAAAAAATTCAAGTGCAAGATTGAAACCAGTTACCCAATTCTTACAGTGTATATATATATATCCAATATTTTGGGGGCGAAACCAAGCTTCTGTTTCTTAACATTAAGAACGGGTTCATGGATTGTGAAGTTAGGCATCGTGGAACGGTGGTGATGGTGATGGTGGTGGTAGTAGGTAGTGGCACTGGTTGTGGCAGTAGTGGTGGTAATGGTAGTGGTAGTGGTAGTAGTAGTAGTGGTGGTGGTGATTGGTGGTGGTAGTGGTAGTGGTAGTAGTAGAAGTAGTAGTAGAAGTAGTAGTAGTAGTAGTAGTAGTAGTAGTAGTAGTAGCAGCAGTGTAGTAGTAGTCGTAGTAGTAGTGGTAGTAGTGGTAGTAGTGGTAGTAGTAGTAGTAGTAGTAGTAGTAGCAGCAGCGGCAGCAGCAGCGGTGTGGTAGTAGTAGTAGTAGGAGTAGTAGTAGTGGTAGTAGTAGTAGTAGTAGTAGTAGTAGTAGTAGCAGCAGTGTAGTAGTAGTCGTAGTAGTAGTAGTAGTAGTAGTAGTAGTAGTAGTAGTAGTAGTAGTAGTAGTAGTAGTAGTAGCAGTAGCAGCAGCAGCAGCAATAGTAGCAGTAGTAGTAGTATCTACCACAAAGCTAATCTGCCACAAGGTACATTTAAACTAGGTTAAACACACACTTTCTTGCCCTTTACATTCATACTTAAATGTACCATAACATACCTCTCTATGATCCAGATTAGGTTGGAAGTGTCCCATCTTCTCACTTTCTTTTCTCATTGCATCCCTCTCATCCTCATCCAGATCTTCATACAGAGACTCATCATGGAGGATGAATCCATCTACATAGATACCCCTCAGAATCATATAAGGTAACCCTAAATGGACAAAGAGTGTGAAAAGATATTCTAAACATTTTTTCCAAGCTTGGAGTCTTAAGAAAATATTTGCAAGTCTTTAAATAACAATTGCTTGAGTGCTCATCCAATATTCTTTAGCTACTGCACCAGTTAAAATAATTTGAACATTTCCACCTACTGAATGCTCCATCCCCTTTTGTAACACAATATCTGTAATAACCATTGCGAACTTTAAAGTCTAAAGTTGAACTCTACAAGGATGACACTAAATATTTCAAGAAAAGTAACCTCACAAGAAGTAAGACACCTACATGTGCATGTATGAACTATAATGTAATGTACTGTAATATATATTTGAACAAAGTGAAATGTCCTGACTGTACATATGATTAAAAAATGTATACTTTTTTTTAGACAGAGCAGGTGGCACCGTGAGGGAGGGTAGTCCTCCATGCCCAAAATAGCTCTATTTTATACGCAGCTAGATGGAAATAAAAGCTGTATCATAACCATACTGTACATTTATGGATAACCTTACCTTTTCTCCTCATCGAATCGTTGTCCCTCTTATCTCCGGATTCTCTGACGTCCATATTGATCAATATATGATGAGTCTACGCAGGACAAAAGAGAAGAAAAAAACAAAGATATTTTGAATATTTCTCTAACACATGGTGGGTGATTTTCCTAATCGAATATCAGAGACTATTTGAAACTAATAGGTAACAGTCTATATTATGTTACACATGTACAATTCAAGTCTTACAGTATGTATGAAAAAAAGAAGAAAAGAAAGAAAAAAACATGTATGGTTTTATGAACTTATGTTTGTGATATATGTTTGTGATACATGTTGTAAAAGTTTGAAATCATGATGCAAGAATTAATAAAACGAGAGTTGAAAAAGACCAAAAAAAAAACAATGATGATGTTGTTGAAGATGATGATGAGGATACTTTCTTATAGAGTGTCTGTATCCAAAGTTCTTAAAACATAACCATGAGTCTAAAATATTCCTCTCCCTTGGCAACCCTTTCAGCTGATTTGAACATGAGTCTGGTTCCTCTATGCGATCATTAAGCATGTCCCTCCCACTATTATCAGACCCATTTAACTCCACGACCTTTATGATAAAATCACGATGGTGAGTCTCTACCAGTCTAAAACATTCCACTTACCAGGTAACTCCTTGTGGCTGATCTAAAGAATGTCTCTTGGTTATCAATCCCGTCAAAGACATTCCTCTTCTGAACACAGAATGGTGCACTCACAAAGTCCACTGTGACAGTACAATAAAAAAAAAAAATAGATCATAATTTGTAAAACTCAAATAATCTATACAAAAGTAAAACATAAATGTATTCCCAGGGGAAGAGGAGACACTGTTAGTTGAGTCAACCCCTAACATGAAGCAACTGTCATAACCTTTGAAAATATTACAAGCATTTTAGAATAAATGTTGGTATAGAGGTTTGTTTTGAATGTTACATGTTGATTTGGTGCTCTGTCCTGAGCAACTACTACCTGTTCCTGTCTTCATGTTGTAAAAGGAAGTAAAATGTCTTTTGGTTTCTGTCAGTAGTTTCGATTACAGGAAATAAATTGTCTGGACAAAAAGGTCACGGATATACAAGTAGACCTACAAACTGTGAAAAATATGTATCATCCAGTTAATACTCTTATTATAATAATTGCATTACCTAGCTTAATATGCAAATTTTTAAAAACGTTTTTTTTAAACACTCTCTAATGTATGCATGATTTCAAGACAACAGAATTACCCATTAAAGTCTTTAATTCCCCCACTACGGCAGTGAGAAGCTAAGAATGGACTGCATGGAAATACTCACATTCATCATCGGTCTTTAATCGTTTCTCAATTCCAGCTATGCACCCTTTCTTCTTGTTAGGAATTATTGCAGCCTGCATGAAAAGAACAACAAAAACAACAAGAATATACATGGATGTATAGTCAACAACTCAATTATTCATATCCTTACCAAGGTTTGTAATTTTTGAGTATATTTGAAAAATTGATATGTCACAATTTATGTTTCTTGAGAATGTAACATATTAAAGCTTACATGTATGCACATCTAAAAGCATTCAACAAAGGCCCTAATTCAACCAGTCCACCTTTCATTCTCTACACAACAAATATCAAATTTACAATGGGTATGAATGATTCAGTTGTTAAATATATATCTACATGTATATTGGTGAGGCTTTCTATTCATGTGGAAAATGAGCTCCATGTATAATAATCTATTATCGGTACAATAATATATTGATTCCATCATTCACAGTGTGAATATATCGTCATCAGTGGTATTCTGATATAAAAAATATTCTGTTTAAGAATGTTCAAAGGTCCTATCAGGAAGCAAATCAAATCCCCTTGGGTGTTATGAACAGGATACTGCTGTATAGAGATCTACCAACCATAAAAATATCACCAATCCTAATAAACTATTGCCAGAATTGCACTACTAGAAACTACTTTCCATAAAGTAACTTTATCTGCCATTGGCAAAACAACTGTAATGTATACACATCAAGTAGCCTTTTACAATATATATTTCATTTTGTATGGCAATTATGCACAGATATTTCCTTTGAAATTATCTTCTACTTTCCATTTCACTGAAAAAGGCCTACTCTATTTAATCATGACAATCAAGTCTCATAACGAGGAACTAAACTACATGTATATTCAAGAATTTTACTAAATTTACTTCAACTTCTTAATTTGAGCGTTACACGGCAATTGGAAATTAACAGGTCCACAATGTTTATTTCTAAATACACAATGGATTCATTGATGTCATTCCTGAACAACATGTACTGTATATCAAATATCAAAATCTTACCCCTTTCAGTGGCATCTCCAGATTGATGTCTTCCGCCTCCTTGCAGAGCCTGTTGAATGGGGTGTGGATCTTGACGTAGGTGTGATTCCCGACCGTCTCCTCCTGGACCTCCAATCGCTCCTTGCTCACCATGGCCTCCTGGAACCGATCACGGAGCTCTTTCTCCCTGCTGTACTCCTCATAATCATCCACGGATTCAAAGGAATGTTCTTCGCGGTGCTTGTACACCAAGACATAGTCTATTCTCTTGGTTATGGTTTTGGCCTCGTGCGACTTCCGATGCTTCTTCTTTTTCTTTTTCTTCTTCTTTCCGCCATTCATCTCGATTGGAGCCAGATTGAGGGCCTTGCCCCCGTAGGTCTCATCATAAATAGGTTCCATTTTTTTGATCCAACAGATCAAATCTTTGAAGGAAATTAAGAATTGCATAAAGTATAATAATAATAAAAATGGTGCTTATAAAGCGCTTACCACCGAAGTCTGTAAGCATAACGTATGTTGACTGTACACATACATCACATGTATGGCTTTGGGCTTCTATAGATTCAATAACTTTGTACACCGTGTGCAGGGGCGAATAGCACACAAGAACTCCAAGAAGCATCCTGGCCAGGATATGCCCACATTCAGAAACATTGTGCATCTTTATACAAACAAAAAACCTTTTAAAAAAATGTTCCAAAGGCATATATGATCTCAATAGTAAATTATATTCATATCAATGTAAATTGACCGGATATAAAATGCTCCTGCCCCTGCTCTGGTCATGGTTACATGGACACAAACATGTAGAATTAATATACTGTCTTGTTTTTCTGTTGATGGCCACAGACAAAGGAGTTGATTATCATGTCACCAAGAACAAAAATAATACTTATCACCCTATCTGCAATTCTGCACCTTGCCGACCAGAGAGTAGACCTAACATTTGTAAGGGACAAAATCTGATGATTTGGTTTAGACCTTGTCATCTACATCTAGATCTAAATTCTTAGAACTTTCCTATTTTAAAGTCCCTCTGCACTAGTTTGGCCAGGAGGGATTAGATCTCCCAGCGAGGTCACTGACAGGTGGTTAAATCATCAACTCAATATAGAGGGAGCAATTACATGTAGCTACAAGTAGTGCAGTGGGGCTTTAATGTTGCCAGACAAGTCTTGATAAATTTTGAAATAGAGTAAGGGAGAGGTTTGGCCACTTAAAACAAAATCCAATATTTGAAAATTTTATTCTAGCATAATTTTCATTTCTTAATGAAATCACGGAAGCAGAAGTACAATTTGTTACTGTTTCAAAAAAGAAAATCCAGAAAAGAAATTGGCGATATCAATTTTCATTTCTGAAGTCTCGGTTTTGTTCTTCTGACCGCATGTACTAATTTGATGGGGAGCTCATGCACACGCATGGCGCATGCTGATAACAAAACAACAGCTTGAGCAAATATATGTATGTAACTATTGCATGTGCCTCACGCATTGACCATCAATGAATGCTACGAGTGATGCAACACTTTTAAGCCTACGAAACACAAAAAAGCCTGATCTAAAACTTAAAATTTCTTGAAATAGAGGTAAGTTTTTGGAACCATGTTGCCTTGCAGATGTGAGTTTTCAAATTTTTGATGCGGGCCAGAGGTAAGATTGCTAAAAAGCAAAGTGTGACATTTAGACCACTGATACTTTTTTCATTGCTAAGTCTGTTTGTGTGTGACTTTGGAATGTACTGCGTGTGTGTGATATGATATGATATTGATGCTGTGTTAGATGGTTTTGAAAATGCTGATGGTGGACTGGCCGAAAAAACCACTCCCGGCTGAAAACCTGACGTTACTCTACACTTCTCTCCAAGTGACAAGTCCAGAGCTACCAAGTGTCACGCATTATGCGTGACAGTCACGCATCGAGGGTCTGAAAACGCTCTCACGCATGCGGCACGTGATTTCGAAATGTACGCCAAACGCTATACCCTCGCCCGCCGAGTCATGAAAATGTCACGCACAGCTGATCTTTGAACTTGGCATCTCTGCAAGTCTGACAAAGTTAGGGACATTATTTTTTCTCAAATCAAATTTTTTTTAAAGACAGTAAAAGACGAGTTACAAAATGACACCTTGGTATTGATACGCCACTGTCAGATTGATTCAATGGAGAACATTGATTGTGAATGACACATTTAACAATTTTGACAGTGAATTTTTCAAACAAACATTACATTTACATAGTTACAGGTCTAGATCTCTACATTAGTATTTAGTACGTAGACTCGAGACTACTAGACTCTAGAGTCTAGTAGTGACAGTACTACTAGTACTCACTACTAGACTACTATATAGTCTACATCATTTACATGGTTGATGGAGATTGGGAAGAGAACAAAATCTGCATCAATCTAACCCTTATTCATATTAACAACTGAATACTTTGCATTTATATTCCTCATGGTCATAACTATCTAATTTTTAGGTATACGTTAGATGGCTAAAACATGAACATCAACAATTAATGTAGACCGAAGATTTCTGTCTCTTTCGTTCGTTAGCCTCTGATTTGGGTAGGGTCGGCTCCTCTCTTTAGAGACAGAAGCCGACCATAGCGACTGCATTGCAAACTACTGCTCGCGTCCGAGCATCGTCCGAGCAGTAAACTTACGCCCAAATTACTACATTTTACCCGATGCATATCCGATGCATTTATTATTGTAAATTAGGCCAAGGCTAAACTACATCGGTTCCACTTACCAGATTGACTGTATGATGCGTTTGAGGGTCTTTTCGGATTTTCATCGCGAAAATGAGCTCCGTGTTGAAATTCTTGCAGCCGTATTTTAAACTGTTACTGCGCATGAAGGAAGATGACGTCATCCATTGACAGTAACAGTTTAAAATACGGCTGCAAGAATTTCAACACGGAGCTCATTTTCGGCGATGAAAATCCGGAAAAAAGACTGGTAAGTGGAACCGATGTAGTTTAGCCTAGGACTAATTTACAATAATAAATGCATCGGATTAGACAGAAATAACCATCTGGTATGGGTCATTCTTTAATAAAACTGACATTTGTTGACATTCCCCATACACAGACGGTACCCCGTACGCCTCGCACCACGGGAGAGATTGCGCCGATGTGACCCACTTTTACCCCGAAACTTTCTCCCACGATTTTCTTTATTTAGATCTAATTTTCTGATTTATAAATCAGATATGTATAAATCAAATCCTATGTACAGTTCTCAAAGTTTTATTACCTATTTCAAAATGCGAAATTTACGGACTTACGTATGAGTTATCCATTTTTTATCTCAGAACCAAGGAAACGGTACGTTCATGCATTCGAACTGGTAATCTATGACATGACCCGCCCGATAGCCAATCAGAGCACATGTTTGATATTGGGCTTATGAATATTCAAACATCACCGGCTCAAGCCGGGCTTACTCATACGTAGCTATTGGACATTCGAAAAGAAAAAATGAATATTCATCAACTCAAACCAAGATGTCTGACAACAAATCATGTTGACTACAAGACTTTCTCGGATTTAATTTGGGATCTAAATGAGCAAGCTATCGTAAGTCAAAGTATATATTTCCGGTTATTTCTTATTTTTATATAGATTCAGTGTAATATTGCAGCCAAAGTAAATATGTGAAGACGTAAAGAGTGAAAAATCTCGTTGCATATCGCATTCATCTCGGTCGGCTACACCGAACCATTCGTTCCGCACACTACCGCATAGCCGTACTTCAGTCTATGTATAGAGGCGGTCAGAGGAGCCAGATGCAATCTCAGCGTAACAACCGTCGATATCAGAGACTGAAGCTTTCGTCTAGCATCGGATATGCATCGGGTAAAATGTAGTATTCTGGCACTTTGGGCATAAGTTTACTGCTCGGACGATGCTCGGACGCGAGCAGTAGTTTGCAATGCAGTCGCTATGGTCGGCTTCTGTCTCCATAGAGAGGAGCCGACCCTACCCAAATCTGAGGCTAACGAACGAAAGAGACAGAAATCTTCGGTCTACAATTAATGTAGCCAAGCGACAATGCCGAGGCCGAGCGAGCGAGCGCGAGCGAGCCTGGCAAAGGCATCGGGTGCCGGGTGCGGCCGCGTCCTGGCCTTGGAAAGCTGCAGGTGCATAATCGCATCCTACCACCATGCACCAACACAACAACACTCGGCAAAAAGACACGACTCACAGTCACACTCGAATATCTTCTTTAAATGAAGAAAATGTTTGAAATAAAAATGGTTTCTAACATACGACTGCATAATATACTTTACCTCTCAGACTACGAGAACCATACAAATCATCACTGAGATCTAGATTTAGTTCAAACACTTTCCATGTTAAATTCAATCACCACTGAACGCAGCCATATTGAAAAGCAAACTCTCCAACTGCGCATGCGGAAAAGCATTGTGATGTCATTAGAAACCGTTGCCAAGGCGCAGAGGCGTATTCTCCTTTCGGCAGCATGCAAAGATGAGATCTCTTTCTTTCTTTCTTTCTTTCTTCCTTCCTTTTTTTTTTCTTTTATGATTTCATAATCAAAGTTTTAGAGCTGTTGATTGTCTTCAAGATAAGTTAGAGCGATGGAAGTTGAAATACCGTCAGACACGACACCATTGCATCCAAGGTTGGCCATAATTATCATCAACAAAAAAACTTTCTTTCTTTCTAACTTATTTTTCATTATTGGTTCGTTCTTTAATTTTCTTGAATGTTCTTTTCTTTTCTTTTATTTTCTGTTCTTTTCTTTTCTCTTCTCCCTCCCCTAATTTGTTAAAGATAATGCAAAGATTTTATGACCACATATCTAGGGCCTATGTTCGAAAGCAGTATAAGCTGTATTCCATTATGCTCCTTGACATATACTATACCATTATGATGTAGTACTTTCGTAATTCCATAAAATATAATTTTTTATATACCTCACTTAAGAAATCCAGCCATCTGATTGGTCGAAATTGCAGTCTTTGTTTTAACTATTCCCGAAAATAAACGAAAAATGCCAAAGCCATGTAATAGTTAAAAAAAATAGTTAAAAAATCCCGGCAAAATTCCAGTTACCGGGAAATTAGTTCAGTCTTGCTAGCTGAGCACGGACACCTTACATTAATTTTTTTTGTGCGATAATTTCATAGTCGCTACATTTTAGGTTTTTTAATTGCTTGAAAATTTCAGTCACGTCATTTTGCTAGCAAAGATTAACAGACTCGACAGTGTCTCAGATTTTCTGTGATGTTTTAACCAATCTTTACTCAATAAAAGGCTAATTAAGGTAAGAATTCTTGGTAGATTATGGTGAAAAGTCATAGCGACTGCTTTAATACTCGCGCACTGGCTGTTTCTATACTGCCATACTGGCTTGCGAGAAAGTTGAATCCCCTCACCCCTCGGCGCGCCGCCCGCACAGGCGCGCCTCGGGGTGATGGCAGGGGATTCAACTGACAACTAGACTAGGTCTAGGTCTAGGTCTATCTCTTGAGCGTATAATAAAAACAGCTAGTCCTCTCGTAGCAGTCGATCACTATAACTATATTTTAGATTCGGACTTTAGCGTCATTTCCTCAATTGTAACAAGGTAGATATCATCAAGCATGAAGATTTTTCCAACTCGACGAGAGTTTTTAAGTGTTTTTCAGCAATGCTTAAACAGGAAGGAAAGGGAGTTGTGACTCACAAACCAGTCCTGTTCTACCAGTTGATTGGTAATTTGACTCTTTTTTCGGCATATAAAAGTATTAATGACTGCTTTAATATTCGAGAAATAGTTGTTTTTATACGCTCTCGGGAAGTTACAATTGGGCTATTGCCCTCGGCATGCCTCGGGCAACCCTTACAAAAAAAAACCATGGTACTACCATGGTAGTACCATGGTAGTACCATGGTAGTACCATGGTATGGTACTATACCATGGTACACGGTATTTTGGCCACGGTACATAACCATGGTACTATACCATGGTAGTACCATGACAATTATTACGGTAGTACCACGGTAGTACCACGGTATAGTTTCACCGAGTATACTACCACGGTACTGTACCACGGTACTGGACCACAATACCGTGGTATACCATGGTACTGTACCATGGTAGTATATACCACGGTACTGTACCACGGTAATACCGTGGTATACCATGGTACTGTACCATGGTAGCATACCACCGTACTGTACCACGGTAGTATACCACGGTACTGTACCACGGTAATACCGTGGTATACCATGGTACTGTACCACGGTAGTATACCACGGTACTGTACCACGGTAATACCGTGGTATACCATGGTACTGTACCATGGTAGCATACCACCGTACTGTACCACGGTAGTATACCACGGTACTGTACCACGGTAGTATACCACGGTACTGTACCACGGTAATACCGTGGTACAGTATCACGGTAGTATCGTGGTACTACCATAGTACTACCATGGTAGTATCATGGTACTATATGATAGCACTGTACCGTGGTAATACTACCTTTGGTTACCATGGTTCTCCCATACCTTCGTTACAATGGTTCTCCCACGTACCTAGGTTACCATGTACTTGTACTACGATGTTACTGCACGTACACAGTCGCCTTTCCATTCTGCATGTAGCTAAATAAAAAGATAGCATTGGTTACATTGCATGATTGATTTATTTAATCATTTACAAATCTACTACCTTAAAGCACTTTCAACACAGTATTCCTCATAATATCTGCCAGCCCTTGTTTATTTAATTTTGAAAGAGTATGCTAGTGGTCTGAAAAGTAGACACAAAAATGACAGGAGCTGGCATGGAGTCCACTTTCAACACAATTATCCATTCAGCCACTTCTCTCGCAAAGATGATCTGTTTACAAAAGACATCACAATCATGTTGATCATTAATGTTGAATGATCATATGACGTATCAAACATCAAACAATGGAAACAATATGTTTACTTTTTTAAAGCGTTTATTCAAACGTGCTAAAATCTAGCTCGCGTAAAATATATAAAACAATTTACAGTCGAAAACTGATGTCTATTTCTATAGCGAAGACTGCCCAAGTTACATCATTATATACATGAAACTATAAACACTTTCAGCACACAATATTAATAAAGTGGCTAGTCTATTTCTATAGCGGAATTAGACTGCCGCTCATATTCAAATTACATAGTACATTATACAAACTGTCCTTCCAGCGGAGGTGCGAGATTCGTTGACGATGTCGTACTTGAATTTAGTCGAAAGACAAAATTCGAAGAAACAATTGGTAGCTAGGCCTACTTGGAAGATCGTAGATGATGTCGGTGATCATAGTACAGTTCAAAAATGAATGATGAATGAAAGTCAAGAGTCGGCGATGCCGATCAGATGCGGAGTCCGTGTTCGGCAATGGTGAACGCGGTATAGAGTTCAACGTCGTCGGTGATTGAAGACAGAACGAAAGTCGATAAGGTCATCATTAGTCGGAGTCAGGATCAGACTTGCAAACGATGAAACGCAAATCGAAGACGAAGAAGGTAAAAAGGAGGTTCTTACCTTCAATCAAAGTTCGACGTCGACGGTGTTCAAAGACAGAACAAAAGTCTATAATGCCAATATCCAATTCATTGTTAGAGTTCGCAACAAACTTCAAAGTTCAAATGCCAAAACAGAGGTCGACGACGAAGACATGGTGATGGTGGCGTTGATGTATTGGTGAAGATGATGATAAAGAATGACGTCGATATGGAAACTACTCATTTGTCATGTTGCATCTATATCTGTAATTTTAAAAAGACAATTTTGAATTAGAGTCTAGCTATAACAAAAACAAATATGAATATCAACAACTGTCAACATGAAATCACACAGTCACAGAGGCAGACATGACATCGTTTAGATTAATTAGTTAATATGCTGGGTTTTTATGCAGTATTCTATTTATTTTCTAAAAGAATAAAACATTCAATCTTGCGAACAATGACACTACTCACAGCAGAGTTAATGTGTATGTAAATGGACAAACTTTGCTTTGAATGATATGCCCCATAAACCCATCAAGATCCTACATCAAGTTACATACATATGGGATCATACATGTTCAGTCTTATCCTGTCGGAGGATGTTTTAAGTCCCAGTTGACACTGTCATAAATTACCATCTAGACATCGAATAGATCTATGTACATATTGTAAATGAAGTAGATGATTCTTAAGCTTACCCATACTGTTGTAGATTATCAGGAAAACTGAGTATTCAGCATTATTTTGCAGAGAAAACACCAAGATTCAGTCTAGCTCCTGTCTAGGTAAAGCTACAATATGAATAGTGCACACAGTAGCTGTATATAGCTATGCGTACACTATCACAATGCGAGCTTTGTACAGCGATCCTTTGACATGTACACAGTACACATAGCCATTCAAAAAATGCACGTTTCCAAAGGATTGGTTGTAATTGTGTGTAAGTGTGTATATGTGTGTATATTATAAGGGGCTTGTAGGTATATAGTCTTGACTAATGCAGACCTTCTTTATGATATTTCAAGCTGTACTTTGCACAATTTCTAAATTTACACACCATTGATAAATGGCCAAATGAAAGTTGACAGTTTTCCACTCCTGCTTTCCCCTAATTATAATTGCACATTGCATTGTTTTAACTACATTAATGCATTTGTTAAAATTATAAATTAAAGTCAGATTCCTAGCTGTACTTTTTAATTGTCAGTTTTTCATTTCAACTAAAATCTTAGAAAACTTAAGGACTATGAAATTACATAAATGTACTAATGATTCTTATTAAAAAAATGTACAATTCTTTTTTTATAATTTTTTCAATAATTGTTATAATTGTTTTGTATTTTTTCTTCATGATTCTTAAAATACTTTAATTATTATCTTTGTCTTAATTCTTGTGTTTTTTTTTTTTTTTTGGTTTCATGAGTCTGGTAATTTGTTGTTGTTTAATTATGTTTTCAAAAATTAAAGTCCATTCTATAAAACAGATGTTGGTAAATTATTTTCTAAAGTATACAGCAATGACAGTGGAATTAAATAGCAAATTAGAGGTGAGAGAGTAAGCTAGAAACTATGCCTCATGTACCATGGTACTACCATGGTACTACCATGGTACTCATGGCTCCACATGGAACTACCATGGTAGTACCACAGTAACCATGGTACTACCATGGTACTACCATGGTTTTGATGGTATTACCATAGGAGAATCATGTGTACCATGGTAGTACCATGGTAGAATCATGCTTACCATGGTAGTACCATGGTTATTATGGTAATACCATGGTAATACCATCAAAACCATGGTAGTACCATGGTTATTATGGTACTACCATGGTAGTACCATAGGAGAAGCATGTGTATCATGGTAGTACCATGGTATAATCATGCTTACCATGGTAGTACCATGGTTATTATGGTAATAACATAGTAATACCATCAAAACCATGGTAGTACCATGGTTATTATGGTACTACCATGGTAGTACCATAGGAGAAGCATGTGTACCATGGTAGTACCATGGTATAATCATGCTTACCATGGTAGTACCATGGTTATTATGGTAATACCATGGTAATACCATCAAAACCAAGGTAGTACCATGGTATACCATGGTTTTTTTTTGTAAGGGAATAGCACAATTGTATCCTTCCCTCGAGCGAATAAAAACAACTATTTCTCTCAAAGCAGTCATTAATACTATAATACCAAATTTGTTCTACTCAACATGCAAATAGCAGTATTGCCAATTTAAATGCTATCACTCCACGACAATAACTTTTAAAAGATACATAACCTCGTCTGATAACCTATATCAACTCTAAAAAGTGGTTCTATGACCGATGCCTTGCGGTTTTACTACTAGACATAACCATTTTAGATATAATCAATATGTGTGTGCATTTTCATGATTCCATGACTGTGCATTTCTGAACATTATTCAAGAAAAATCAATTAAACTTTACTACTCTGCGTTCAGAGAAAAGTCTGATCTCCATTAAAAACTTTTTTTCTTTTGCCTCTGCCATGTACATGTATATAACTGCACTTCGTTGGACCAGGGAGGTGGAATTTTCCAAACTAGATGATCACTGTGATATCAGAAACTATCTCCGTTTGGTCTGACAATTATTACATAACACTTTAGATTCTGGAGTTTGAGGGACTCCCCCAAAAAAAAAAAAAAAAATCATCAGAGTGGAAGGGATGCCCAAAATGTGAAGGCTCTTTCCCGTTTTTATTTCTTCTTGCTTTTCAGAGATTGTGGAAAAGGTGGAAAAATGAAAAATAAAATGATGTGAGTACCTTTTCTTTCATTGTCAGACAAATGGGACTAACGTACACCTCAAAATCCCAGGTAGAAAAATACATCACTTCATTGTACCCGGTTGAATTTAAGCTTAAACATAAATTGCAATAATAAAAGGAAAAAAGTATATTTTCATAAACTGTTTAGAGAAAATTTTCATATATAAATATATGATCAAAGAATAGTATACTTGAGAGAATTTGTTTGTCTATTCTCCCACCCACCGCCCCCGTTAAACATACTCCCAACACCCTCATCCACACACCGATATATATACACACACACACAAACACGTACACACAGACACACAAACAAAAAAGTCACGTGTACCGAATGCTGCATGCATAAAGTGCATTGACATTGATTATCGATGCCCAGGGTCGCTCCTCAAGTTTGGATCGACGCGAAAAAAATCCTTTGAAAATATATTGGGAGTAAGACTATACCCATATTGATGAATTGGGGTCAATATTCAAATAAAATGCTGTCAAAATTAATCCAATAGCAACAACCATCGACGGATCTAGTCTTGTATGGCATAATTCGACAAAATACCTGACACAAATTATTATATGGTTATGAGAACAACACAAATTATAATGGACAGGAAGCCATGGAGAATAAAGTAAAGATGAGCCTCAGAGAAGATAATCATGGTAATGCTGTTGTTGTTGTTGTTGTTGTTGCTGTTGTTGTTGTAGTTGTTATTGTTGTTGTTGATGGCGATGATGATGATGACGATGATGGTGACGATGGCGATGATGGTGATAATGATGATGGTGTTGATAAAAATGCATGAACTGATAATTCCAATGGCATGGTTATGATGATGATGACAGGGGCGGATCCAGCCGGCGGCGAGAGCGGGGGCCCAAGGGGAGGGGCAAGGGGCCCAAGGGGGCAATTCTTGAGAAAATATTTAGCGGCGATTCAGCCAGCCGGTGAATAAGCGGGGAGGTGTGAGCACTATTTTTTTCTCAACACCCCTTGAGCAAAAAAAAAAAAAGGAAAAAGGAAAATTGTGGTTACCATCTTTTTTTTAAAACTTTTTTTGTTGTTGCCAGGGGTGGGGGGCCCGTCTTTTCTTTTCTTTTTTTAAAGGTAAAATTGTGGTTACAATTTTTGTTTTTACTTCTTTTTTGCCAGGGGTGGGGGCCCGTGCCCCTGTCCCCCCTGGATCCGCCACTGGATGATGTCGCTGATTAATAATGACGGAGATGACGATTTGAAGAGTAAGCCTATATAATAGGGGAAAGAACGGTTTCAAAAGCCTTTTCGTTTTTCTTTCAATTTTTGACGAGTATGCATAATTATAATCCCACGACAAAGTTGTTTTTGTCTCTTCGTTATATTCATTGATTCCGTGACGATGCATTTTCTAAATATCATATCAGATTTTTGTTTTACGATCACATGACAATGCATAATAAACAAAATCCTATAACTAGGCTGATCCAATATAAATAACGAAGTTTAATTATTGATTTAGTACAAACAGAGGAATACCCTCCCACTCCCCGCCCCTATAAGATAGAGTTATGGTAATTGACTGTGAAGCGTCAACACAGCAATAATCAAATTAACATATTCATTGTGTAAATAAAATAATGCGGGTTGAAATTATATCTGTCGAGTTAAAATATTTATATTTTTCGGTGTTTTTTCTTCTTCTTTAACTTGCTGATCCAACACAAAATTTACAACGATGACGAAGTTTAATTATTGATTTAGTACAAAGAGAGGAACAGGCGCGGATCAAGGGGGCAGGGCCTTGCCCCCCAAAAAAAAAGAGAGAGAGAGAGAGAGAGAGAGAGAAGGAGATCGGGGGGCTGAAAGGGCCTTAACTCCCAGGCTGTTGCCTCCCCCAGCAAAAAAGAGGGAGAAGGAAGGAAAGGGAAAGAAAAAAAAGGAAAAGAGGAGATAAAGGGAAGGAAACTAAAGAGGAAGAAGAAAAGAAAAGAAGGGGGATATCAGTTGTGATTTTCCCGCCAACAAGTTGTGGATCGGGGGTCGGGCCAAAAGGACCTTGCCTCCCCGCAAAAAGGGGGAAGGGAAAGGCAAAAAGGAGAGCTAAAAGGGAACAAAAAAGAGGAAGAAGAAAAAAAAAGGATGAAAAGACGGGGAGATCAGTTGCGATTAATTCGGCCAACAACGTGTGGATCTGGGGACCGAAAGGCCCTTGCCCCCAGCAAACTTAAAAGAGAGAGAAGGAAGGGAATGGAAAGGGAAGAGGAGAGAAAGGGAAGGGAAAAAAAGAGGAAGAAGATAGGTGGGGGAGATCAGTTGCGATTTTCCCCGCCAACAAGGTGTGGATCGGGGGCCGAAAGGCCCTTGCCCCCCTACCCCCCTCGGTAAAAAGAGAGAGAGAGGGGGGGAAAGAGAGAGAGGGAGAGAGAGAGAGAGAGAGAGAGAGAGAGAGAGAGAGAGAGAGAGAGGGAGAGAGAAGGAAGGGAAGGAAAGGGAAAGAGGAGAGAAAGGGAAAGAAAATATAGAGGAAGAAGAAAAGAAAAGGGGGAAAATAAGGAAAGATCAGTTGCGATTTTTAACGCTTCTTCTATCATCATTGTACAAATGTAGATATTTATTTATTTATTTATTTATTTCTGTTTGATAACAATAATATGAACATAAACTCATAATAGCAACAAAACAAAATGCAGAAGAAAACTATTTAGGCAGAAAGAAACGCAAAAAAGACCATGCATTTGCATGTAAGTGTATCATTAGAATTATTTATATTGTTTCATTACATCTTGTGAAATAGTATGCATTCAAGCTTTCGGAACTTTTTGTGTGTATTTGTATGAAAGAAAGCGATTGGAACTAATAATGCGAATGATGCAATTTCAGGTGCAATTTACTGCAGTTGCCCCCAAATAGAATTTAAGCATGGTTTATTTCTAATTCGATACTAGTGATTTACAAAATTTGCTGAAAATGACGAATTCCCAAATTTACAGTCAGGCAAGAAATATGCTTATTTAGCGGCCTACATGTCAAGGCCTGAGGAACGGCGGGCTCGGGGGCTCGAGCTGCCCCCTTGAAAAAGTATATTAAAGAGAAATAGAAAGAGAGAAAAAAGAAAGAAAAGTGACCTGCCAGTGTCACAAAAATAATGAGGTATCAAAATATGCTCATCTGACCGTGATTTAATACCTAAAACCCCTGAGCTAATACGGGGACTCTGCCCCCTGGATTCCACCTAGGGCCCTAAGGTGGGCCCTTGGATGCTAATCTGACCGTAATTTAATGCATAAAACCCCTGAGTTTCCGGGGGCAGACCCCACCTAGGGCCTTAAGGCGGGCCCCTGGATGCTCATCTGACCGTAATTTAATGCTGAAAACCCCTGAGCTTCCGGGGGCTCCGCCCCCTGGACCCCACGCCAATTAGTGACCTGTCAGTGTTACAAATAAGGTATCAAAATATGCTCATCGGACCGTAATTAAATGCCTAAATGCTCTACCTGATTGTAAAGACTTTAGCCTCCCACCGACCACTTTGAAAAACGTTCAGCAAGGCCTGAATGTAAGAGTGGTGGTGATGCGGATTTTTCTCCCCCAAACGATTCTTTAGTGGTCACCATTACGTACCAATATTTGGCTCGCACAATTTCAAATTCGCCCCCTAAGAAATCCTGGATCCGCGCCTGGAGAAGAATACCCTCCCACTCCCCGCCCCTATAAGATAGAGTTAGGGTAATTGACTGTGAAGCGTCAGCACAGCAATAATCCAATGTACATATTCATTGTGTAAATAAAATAATGCGGGTTGAAATTATATCTGTCGAGTTAAAATATTTATCTCTTTCGGTGTTTTTTTTTTCTTCCTCTTTAACTTGTCGTCAAATCTTTTGTTTAACTAGCAGGGACCTTCATCATAAAACGTTATCATAAAATTTGTACAGTTCCTGAAATTGTGTACATTATTATTGCTACAATATAAACGATGATAAAAAATAATAAAGTGCATAATAATGTAAACGATGTGAAAAGAGCAAATAATATCACAGCATCATTATGAAGCCCCAAACTGCGGTGTCAGTTTTATTTAATCACAGTAGATGGGTTAAACTTCGACAGGTTTTGATTTTCTTCTCTGTTTCGAATTTATTGTATGGCAATTCTCAGTCATATTTACGATGCCTATATATAATTCTGCTGCGTATGCTGATAGTGCTAGAAGGAATCTGAAACCGTGGTGTATTCAGACTAATTGGCCTTAGGAGGGGAAAAAAACATCTCAACTTACCGTGATCTATTTTAGGGAGTAAACCACTTTTGCTTGAGTGGTTGTTTTTATTTATATTCCATGCACAATTAACAAAGCATAATGCATTTTACAAAACGATTAAAACTTCTTTAAGTAATATGGAAATAAATAATCCTGAATCATAGTAATTAATAATATGAAAGAACGTTCTGTAAATTATTAAATACGGTAATGAGAAGTGAACCTACTTAAAAGCTGCATGGGGTTGTTGCGTATATAGGTTCACTGAATTAAACTACTGACTTTATAATGCAGAAAAAACTGAAAATTATTTTTAAAAAACACTAGACTGAGACAAAAAGAGAAATGAAACGAAATACATCATGTTTCGGCAAAAGGGTAAAGACAGAAATAGAGGGAGAGAGAGAAAATGGGATAGATAGATGGATAGATAGATAGATAGATAGATAGATAGGTGGGTAGATGGATAGGAAGGGAGAGAGAGAGAGAGAGAGAGATGAAGCGAGAAGTAAAGCGAAGGAGAGAGATAGTAGTAGTATTATGGAGTATAAGATGGGTATTAGACATGCTAGGCATGGGAGGTTCTGGTTTGGTTAGGGGGTTACCGCCTAAAGTGACTTATTCTGAAAAGAAGGACAACATGAATTCATATAAGAACGAGTCTTTAATCTGTGCGTCTCTCGACTAACACAAAAAAATGAACGTGCTAACTGCTCAACAAGTGGCAGTATTTCATTTCCTTGATCGAAAATCTGGCAGGAGGGGTAAAGTGCCCCCCCCGTTCTTCCTTCAAATGTACGCTAGTTTACTATAGGCACGTGATCATAATGAGGTTTATCTGGGAGAGATTTCTGAGACAACAATATCACGTGATCATAAATGGGTTTATCTGAGGCAGATTTAAAGAGACAACAATATAAACAGGCTCTATCTTCGCCGATGGATCACAATCTACACAAGTTCCTCACCATATAAACTTAGAGTATAGACAAGATTAGTGTTTGCATGCACATAACGTCTGTAGCCTACGCGAAACATACCCATTACTTCAATCTAAGCTGAGGTAAGTTGTTTTCGATCAGATCAGAGCTTTAAAAACAATCATGTATCTGCTCCAGTAAAGTTTTTGTTTTAGTGTCATTCTACATAAGCTGAAATTCAACCTTCGATAAGAAGTGTATACGAAACGGATATATGTGTTTTTGTTTTGTTTCGACGAGACGAGACAAGATTAGTGTTTGCATGCACGTATATCTAAGCTATAACTATATGGTAAGTTGTTTTCCATCAGATCAGAGCTTTAAAAACAATCATGTATCTGCTCCAGTAAAGTTTTTTGTTTTAGTGTCATTCTATATAAAGTGAAATTCAACCTTCGATAAAAGAAGTGTATACGAAACGTATACTGTGTTTTCGTTTTGTTTTGTTTCGACGAGACGAGACAAGATTAGTGATTACTGTGCGTATCGTCTGTAGCCTACGCGAAACCTTAACCATTAGGCCATATACAAAAATATTCATGTTTAGCGTCCCCGCCCGCTTCCTTTTTGGGGCCGCCTGCCCTTTTTTTTTTCCTTTTTTTTTTTCAATTTTTTTTTTTTTCAATTTTTTTTTTCTTCAAAAATCTTAATGAAAAAACATGAAAAACATACTGCTAAAATGGTCTTTTACTGAATTAAAAAAAAAACACATAAATGCTGGCAGCCATCTTGAAAAATAGCCCTAAAGGCTGCCCAGCCAGTCTGGGAAAATGTACGGAGCGGCCATTTTGAAAAAAAAAAAAAGGGCCTCCTCCTTCCTATTTTTCAAAAGGGCAGGACGCTAAACATGTTTTTTTTTTAATGGCCTTACTTCAATCTAAGCTAAATTAAGTTGTTTTCCATCAGATCATAGCTAAACAAAAAATCATGTATCCGCTCCAGTAAATCTTTTATTTTAGTAAACATGTAAAGGGAAATTAAACATTCGATAAGAAGGCTACTTAACGGATACTGTGTTTTTGTTTCATGTTGTTATTTTTTTTTCTTCAAATTATTTTGAGATCAGTATCCAAATTTGCGAATAGTGTCACTTTAATAATATTATTGTAGAAGAACTCTTCCAGTTGCACTTGTTTACTCACAACTTCATTTTTTGAATAATATTTGTAATTCAATCGCTAAATGGGACCTTCTTTGTTGAACGGAAGGTATTATGACAACATCCCACTTATAACTTGAGTATAGCCGGGGAGGGGAGGGATTTACCGAGGAAAGAAAGAGGAAATTACTTATTTAAGACTTGATGAACAACAAATTGGAGAGTTATCCCCAATTCAGACGTGACTCTTTGCCGAATCGGGATTCACACAGTCTAACTATTTAGAATTTTTTTCATAACTTGTTCTACAATATAAAGTTATTTTTGTAATAAACCACCTGTCAAAATATCACAGGTTCGTTTCCTTGATTTTCTGCTCTCACGCAATTGCATTGTATACAAAGGGTGGATTTCCCGTTTAATAATATAAACTTGACATAATTTTATGACTCCATAAATTATAATCGTTTTATAGCAAGGATATCATTATATGTGATGGGATGTCCTCGACTAGTGTGTCCTCGATTTTTTTTTCTCAATATTATTGTAACAAGTTGACGGCGGAAGCCTAAAATGACTGTTCTAAGCCAATTCAGCCAATCGTTGTTTAGTTAACTTTTGACATTTCCCGGAGAATTCGCCATGTATTGAAGACCATTTTCTTTGGATTTTTTTTTAAATATTGAAACCTCTCGTGATGTTCTAATGTAGGATTTCAATGGGTCTCAAGCAGAGCGCCATCTCTTTATGGGAAAACGCTTCCTCAATCGTCGTGATCATATTAATATTGAAGTGATTCTTGTTAGAAAATGAAAAAGAAAGTAAGAAACCTAATTAATGTGCGGAAATTTTGAGGGAGCTGTATGTTTATGAAAGTACAGACCATGCATAAAAACTATTTCTGATTATTTCGCTTGTTTATCTATTTTTGTTCAACATGATTGAGCTAATGACGACATAAATGTATTATGTTAAAGCGGGACTGCACTATACTTGTAGCTATACTTGCGCCCTCTGTATAGCAAACAATTCCCAAGCGGTATACCCGTTGGTCCCCCATGATCTCCTTTGTCTTATGTTATTGAGAGCTGATTTGATGAGATAACCACCTGTCAGTGACCACGCTGGGAGGTCTAATCCCTCCTGGCCAAACTAGTGCAGACAGGCTTTAATTCCCTATATATATATATATATATATATATATATATATCTAAAAATAGACCTACCATACAGTTTGGATCTACACTTTGAAGGGAGTGGAAATCCATGTATTGGTGTCATAATTTTATTAGCGATCACCCCCAAGTTATAGCGAAATTCACTCCAAAGAAATGTTTAAAAACCGTCTTTGTTGTGTCTAAAAAAAAAACATTATCTGTAGCTTTTCCATATTTATATGGCAGTTACAGATGAGCTTAATTGGTATAGAGATAGAGGGGGGAGGGGTGGGGGTAGCACAGTAAAGTCATGTATGATGATTAATTTGTTACATTTTTATACCCATTATTCATATTTTAAAATCCATTCCTGTTTTTTTTTTTTAATAATGTTCTTTCTGCTGTATATTTGTCAAGTAGGCCTATGTCTTTTTCTTGTATGCCCTAGCTGCATCTATACCACTAATTTGGTTTTGTCCTGGGCTATTACATCTCCTTTGTTGTGCAAGTTTGATCAATAAATTATCGATATGGGGGGGGGGTGGTAAGAGGTTGAATTACTTTGTTGAGAGTGGATTCCACGATTTTTGAGATTCCCATCCAAACTATAAGTAATCCCTAATGTGATTCCCATACATATAGAGTTACATGTTACTCCATACATAATGCTCTCCACGAAGTGGATTTTCACTCCTGTATATTATAACAAATTGCAACAAAATTACAATAAAATGTCCATTCATAATGGGACAAGAAGATTGATGGAAGAGTTACTTTTCCAAAAGGAGGCTTACATTTAAATTAAAGCAATGGTCGAGTCTGTGATGGTTATCCATCCAAAGTGTTTTGTACATGAAGATTTTAAGATTCAGATTCAGATTCAGATTAATTTTATTGGTCCATTTGGAAATTCATTTTGTCGGCATTACACATAGAGCACATGAACAATATACAATAGAAAATATAATACACAAATAGATAACAACAGTAGTAAATTTACAATGGCATATTCAGATGGAAACACGGATATATATCGTTTTTACATCGTGGAATAATATAAGAAAATAAATGGATTTACAACAATTGAAAATGTACGATTGATTGCGTAGAATTCGGAAAAATATTATTATTATTAAGAGAGAGGGAGAAGGACAGAGAGAGAGTGAGAGAGAGAGATGACAAGAAATAGTTGTGTGTGTGTGTGTGTGTGTTTAGCCGAATTAAACAAAAATGGTTTAATGTTATGAATTTTCACGCTTTGTTTGCTTTGACCAAAATAATGAAAAGAGGCAACTTTCTCTTTCAACCCGAAACCCGAAACTTTTAATTTTTCCTTTGCAAGTTTTCAAGCAGTTAACAAAAATCTTTAAAGGTAGGTCTATAGACCAGTTTTGGAAATGCCCCCTCTCAAAATGAAATGAAATGCCGGGAAACCGCCTATTAATTGATATATTTGTTAATCTATCCGGTCCGTAGGGTAGTCCCATATACATCTTTCTGTGTACAGTGCTTGTATCTTTACCAAGACTGGGCCAAATTTCTTATAATTTTCATGATTCCAGAACCTTGCAGTACACACCAATACTTATATGCTACATGATCAACCCTTTTTTGATCGATTCCACAACGTTTTTTTCACAATGCAATCGCATGACCAGAACAGTACTGGTCTGTACCTTTAACAGTAAAATCAAGGAGTTACTATAGCACAATCGATGGTGGTAGAGAAGAGGCTTTATACTTCTCAAAATATGCACGTTCAACTTCTCTTTTTGCGTTCTATGATTAATTACGATAAAAAACAGCAAAGAGGGGTGGATATTCCGGAAACATCGAAACCTACATAATCATTATATTTATTGACACTAAAATTGACAAAACTCACGACTGATAATTTTGGCGGGACCCAATTTATTGAATCAAAATGATCAAAAGGCCACCGGATGAAAACAGAGGCATTTTGTAGTAGTTTAACACGAGGCTTTTGTTACAGTATATATACATCATGATTGTATATACCCGTATTGATCTATAAACCCCTAAACACGTTCAGTTTTCCAATCGACATCTCGATCAAAATACAGAACAATACACAGTCAGTAGAAGAAGGCCCTTTTTATTATATATTCATATCACCAAACATGTTTATTTGGGGAAGAAATTAAAGGGGAAGTTGGAATGGATGGAGTGAATGGAGTGACATTCCATTATATACCCAAACATTATTTTGTGTGAGCAAGCAGTGCGAGTTAGTGATTTTCGTGATATTATGTTTTATAATCGACAGTTGCAGTGGTTCTGGTGCATTTACTAAGTGCTATCAATAATTATATGGATCTTCTAGTTTCACGATGCTCATGAGGAGGAGGTTGCAAACTGTTGACCTTGTACCCTATATAGATAACCTACACTCTAAAAAAACTGAAATGTTAAATCTCAATTCAAAAGGGCCGAGGAGTGACCACTCTTTCAAAATGCCAGATTGTAACTTTTAACATGCTGGATTCAACCTTTATAGTGTTGGATCCAACATGTTCAAAGTGTTAATCTACCATTTAAAAAACGTGGTCACTCCTCGGCCCTTTTAAATGGTGATTTAACATTTCAGTTTTTAGAGTGTATATACACCTGAAGTCATTAATCCCCTATACTTCTGCAAATGACTGGGTTCCCGGAGTCGAGGCCATGTGAAGACCCCAGCTCCCTAAAGGGTCTTTCTCGGGAAACCTACCTGTGGCTAAATCGATAAAATTCCTATGATCAATAACGGTACATAGTAACTTTATAAAGCCTTCTATTCTTCATTGATTAGGCCTTGCTGCGATAGTAGGCTCTAGAATTCGCAAAAACATCATGTTACTATTGATTGTTCTATTAATTTTTACTTAAAATTTCTGTGAACCCAGTGCGGTAATTTTAAATGAAGAACAGCTTATTATCACTCTTATTGCTGGAAACATTTCCCTGGTGCATGCATTCCAGTTCCATTGCGAGATGCATTTTCAATAAAAGTCTTTTGTCTTGGACGCCCGGTTCGTTCGGAGGTGGAGGAAAGGGAAAAGTCTTAATGTAAACACGCCCGCGCGGAGTTATTTTCTGGACCGTGCATGCTCACACAGGGAGATGATCCCTGCCCACACACAATCTCGATTGCATTGCGACGACACCACACACACACTTGTTCTTTGCATGCTTGGAGGTGCTACATCCGTGTCGAATCCTACATCACTGACGACGTACATGAATTTGTGTGTATATCGCGGGATATTACCCACATATTTTTAATTTTTTGTTTCTTACTGTGCTTTCAATTGTGTGCATGTACGTACGTAGGAGCCGTATGCCAGTGTGCGCTGTGCATGCAGCATGCTGTATGAACTTGTGAAATCACATTTATTGTAATGTGCTAGGCTGTACTAGACTACGTATTAGTGTGTACGTGCACGCCATATATCGCACTTTCGATTCGACAATATATGAGACTGCCTAGCTGGTAACAACATCTTCCACAGAGACGGGGGCTTGCACGATTCAAGCAAAATATATTCTCATTTTTCTTTTTATCCCAGAGGACAGAACAAAGGGTAAGTGTGATTGAAATTTCATCATTTTATTGTACAATAATGCATGGTACACATCTTTCACGTAGCACCAAGGAGCGGGCGATGCAAGAGAAAGAGCCATACTGATTGGAAGAGCGGAAGAATAAGAGTAAATAAAGAAATAAAACTAGAAATATGCTGGAGATATTGCGTTAGACATATGACAAAGGAATTCGGACACTCACTTCTCCTGTATTTCCACGTGGGTTTATGAACACGCTGAACCTTCGTGATGAGGAAATTATTATTTCTCTTTTTGCACGCGCGCTTTATCACGATCTTTAATTTTCAGTGTTAATGTTAATAAGCTAGCTGGGGAAAAATAACACAGAGAATGGGATGGGAGTAAGGTAGAGAAAAGAGTTACATGCGTGTATATGCATATAGGGTCTATGCGTCATCATCCAACTATGTTGTAATATGCGGAGACTCCGTGAATATATTCCTTCATACATCTACTGTAGTTGGATGTGATGACGTACGGAGATGCTTCATTTCGAAGACCGGTACGGTAAGCGCGTGGTCTTGAAGGCCATGTTGGCTTTTGTGAGTGAATGAATGGTTGTGCATGTAAACGTGACTCGTGCGTTTCTGAGACAGAAATGGTCTAAAACTCTATGGCCCGTGAATGTCATTTGAAAACGGTTTCATTCAGACGAGAAAATAATGTACATATGTACTTGGTAATACCATAAAGCGTATGACCTTATGGCGATCCGGGATTGCGATCTGTCCGGCAACATTGCATGTACATCGAGTAGGAGTGTAAGACGTAGATCTATGAAGTATAAGTCTTTTGTCAGTCGATCACGCCGCGCCCTGTGTGGGGAGTCGCACACGATTATATTGTCTTGGGCTCTTGGCAATTGTCTTAGGGGGTAATTGTCCAGATGCTGTTAGCTTTCCTTGCTCATAATAATAACATAAATAGGCCTATTCCATTTACTAAATATGCATGGTTGGTTAATAGTGTTAAAATTTTTACCTAGGATATTGGGAATTTTTATGACACAGCTAGGCCTGCATTATTCATATTTATAGACTACCATCATGTAGGTTCTCAGCCCAGTTCTCAGCCCGTAAGATTTTGATATTTCGAGGAGTCCAGGCTGCCTGACTTCGGCAAAATCAAAGCATAAGCGCAACAACAAGAAGAAAGAAGATTGTTCTTCTTTTCTATTTTTTGTTTGTCCATTTATTCCTTGTCCTCCTTGCGCCCTACAAATGGTAATGCCCGAGGGGGCCGAGGGGCCCCCATATAATATTATAGGCCCGCCCTCCATTTAGCATTCTCTGTGTAGCTCACAATTTTAAATTATATTGCCTCATAAACTGAGCAGAGGTTTTGTCCAGGTATCGATTATAAGCTTCTTTTTAACTGATTTCTGCTAATTTTTATTACACTATACTTGATTAGCACATATGGCTAAACATTAACGTGCCTTCGCATTGTTCATCAAAATGTCAAGATTTCATGCTGATGTTAGCGAGTGTTAAATTGATAGTCCATTCTATTGACTTCCTTGGAATAATCTCTAATGTCTATGGACTAAGGACAGTGTTGGACCAACCGAAGATGTTATCCTATATGTACCATTCTATATAATCTGGCAATCTGCTTTAACCTCCAATTTAGATTACATTGTAATAAAGTAATAAACAATTGTTCAGTTCAGTTTAGGTCAGTTTATTTTATTTTTGCACGGCACCCACTGTTCTTAAAGATCCAGAATAATGCTGATTTGCAATTTTTCTTGACGAACCCAGAAATGGAAGCCCACAGGTTCTTTCACACAGATAATCATCATCAGTTTGAAACCATGGGGTTGTTTTCAATGGAACTCAGATATCTGTGATGCAGATGGCTGAAAATTACGTGTAGAGAAAAATAAGGGATGAATACGAATATGATTATGATCAAAGATTTATGCGAGAAGCATATTTTGCTTAGAGATTGATCACCTATATTTGCATTTGATATCTAACACTGGCACAGGAATTTATTACGTCACGGTATTATCGCAATTTGCACTTTCCACAAGATGGTTTAGGACTTTATGACATGTTAATTGATTGATGGATTTCTTCGGCAACAAATGCAGTTCTATACGTTTTTGTTAGTAATTGCCATATGCCGTCACGATGACCATAATTTATGGTAGGAATACTCGCCAGGGAGTGGAGATGGTGCACACTGTGCGTGAATGAATCCGATGACCGAGGTAATAATATCTTTAAAGCGCCATATGACATAGGCTACTGCTATACGGCCATACTAAAATGCCATACTATTAAAGCAAAATATGGAAACATAGATGATCAGAAGCGAGAAAATAGAAATAAAATGTATGATGTTGTAGGCCTATAATAACAAGGATATGGTAGATTAAAAATAACATAGTCTTTTAATACTCCCAAACCATATCAAGTATCTTTAATCTGACTTGGTTATGTAATAGTAGTTTATAATTAAATTAAATTACTGTTTAAATATATACAGTCATGTACACACCCACACACACACAAATATATATATATATATATATATTGTATGCTTCTTCATATCATAATTATCGTATACACAATACGTCATGTGCCAAGAATTTGTTGCTATGATACATCCAAGATGTCTACCCAAACTGTCAATTCGTCGCTGAAATATTAGCAAGCCAAAAGAAGAAACATTAGAATTTCTATTTGAAGTTGAAATAAATTATATCGGAGAAATAAGTAGAGAATACAATCATGATTTTGGTACTAGGGGATTAACATGGACATAATGCACTTGTTTATATGACCACATTATCTCTTATTCATTCTACCTCCAATGTTTTCTGACGCTTTTCAAAACAATATCATGTTTGTCGATCATAGTTCTATGTAGCTTGATGTCTCATGGTATTTTAAGCAATCTAAGCAACAATTTCTGAATTTTAGCGACAATCATTCGCCATTACTGCTCTATAATACTATGACGTGCAGTAACAAATTGAAATTTCAGGACTCATGATAAATTCCTTTCAGTTGATTGACTTGATTCCACTTGGTTGATTGAATTGATTTTATATAATTGTTCGGATTATTTATCAGAGCGAGATAGAAATTGACATCGTCATGGCTTACGACTTTGCATTAATATTCATCGTCTCTACAATGCTATTTGAACAATATTTGGTGACAAAAGACGGCATTTCTGTGTAGCGTCAAAAGCCGTCAAAATAATAACAAAAACATGGCAGATAAAAAGATCCTCAGTACTGGGTCTAACTATTTAAAGAAAACTGAATTTGAAGCCGGCCATATTCTGTCTGTCTGTCTCTCTCTCGTTTGTCATTGCCTTCATTTTCCCTCGTTTACTTCATTCTTACCACGGAATATGTAATGTGTATGTGTATGTGTATGCCTCATGTCAATTAGAGTCAAAGGTGTAACTGGTTGTTGTCCAGGGTCAATGGTCAAATTGTCTCAATCTATCTTCCATACATCCATAATGATCAAGGCTAAACAGTAGAAACTTGACATATGGATAGATCATAATGGGAGAAGCATTTTATATAACAATATGAAATCGTGAAAATGCATTCATCATTATGTAAATCATTAGCATACGTATCACCTAATTCGTCAAAGTGACGAATTCAAGTCTAGTTATTATTATAATACGTCAGAGGTTAAAGATATCGGGGTTAATATGACGTTAAACCATCGCGTTCACGACGCTATACACAAGCATTTAAATTTGATATTTTTCTAGCTAGGGCTCACAAGCACTGCTAGGCACATGGAGATCGGATGCTTTCCGTGATAGATGTTGAGACACCGTCAGACACGTGTTCTGTCAGCTGTTCTAATTAGCTTCTAAGTAGACATATTTTATATTGCTTGATAATTGATATCATTAATCCATGTCTCCGTTAATCTATGTCACTCTACCAGTATCTTGATAGTTTATTCTAAAGGAAATAAGGGATACATGTATCCCATGTGGCCATGTCAATGGTCTTCCAGGTTCGTTGCTGTTTTTGAAGGGGGTAGGGGCACATGTGGTCGGATCAAATTTTCTGACAAATCAGCGATTAAAAAAGAAAGGAAAGAATAGATATATATTATATAAATATTAAGAAAACAACGACAAGAAGGCTTTCATCTTTTCAAATTTGACATTTTCTCCCAACAACTCAAACATTTGGATTTGCCAATAAGGAAAACAAAAACAAAACTAGATGGAACTTCAACTGCGCGCAGTCGAAAATGATGCCTCCGCCATAGAGTAATTTTACAAACCAAAATGGAAGCAATTTTTAAAATTCAAGTTTGATTGTAATCCATCTGTTGGTTCTAATGATAACGCGATCACGAGCTATTTTGAGATACATAATGAGCCCTGTGACCTTTGACCTCGTGACCCCAAATCTAATCAGTTCATTGACTCTGCAAGATACATACATGACCCAAGTTTGGCGGTAATCCATCAATCGGTTCTTGAGATAACGTGATCACAAGCTATTTTGCATACATAATGAGCCCTGTGACCTTAGACCTTTGACCTCGTGACCCCAAAATCTAATCAGTTCATTGACTCTGCAAGATACATACATGGTCCAAGTTTGGCGGTAATCCATCAATCGGTTCTTGAGATAAAGTGATCACGAGCTATTTTTGCATACATAATGAGCCCTTTGACCTTTGACCTCGTGACCCCAAACTCTAATCGGTTCATTAGCTCTGCAAGATAGTTGAAGATACATACAGGACCCAAGTTTGGCGGTAATCTATCAATCGGTTCTTGAGATAACGCGATCACGAGCTATTTTTGCATACATAATGGGCCCTGTGACCTTTGACCTTGAACCTCGTGACCCCAAAATCTAATCACTTCATAAGCTCTGCAAGATACATACATGACCCGAGTTTGGCGGTAATCCATCAATTGGTTCTTGAGATAACGCGATCACGAGAACGGGACGTACGTACGTACGGACGGACAACCAGAAAACATAATGCCTCCGGCTACTTTGTAGCGGAGGCATAAAAAAAAACGAATTTGTCCATGGAAATTATTAATTGAGTGTCTCCCTCTACCCAATCGACGCCCTTTTCACCCCAGAAAAAAGAGGGGGTTGGGGTTATCGTTTTTGTACTTGCCAATAATCATAATTCTCGGAAAATTTGAAATTGCAGTATCACCCTCTACAGGTGCGCCCTTAGAAGGGGGTGTCACCCCAATTCTGGCGACGCGCCCGACATCCATCACGGCCCCTTGTTCGTTCGTACTGTCTCCTTGCAAGCTGGTCTTTCCAAAGATAGTGAAAGTCACTATGTAAACATGTGACAGATGTTGTAGTAATATACTAATAATACTTGACAACAAAGGTTAATGACATTTACTTTCATTGGCAAAGTTTTGTTGTTGATGTTGTTGACTTGGTTTTTAAAGGCGTTTATCGTCCAATGTTGAAACATTTGCGCCTCAAGTTCAAGTTCAAGTTTAAGTTTCAATTTTAGTTTATTTCCACATGTGGTTCATAAAAAAAAACAAATATACATACATGTCCAGACATATAAACAAATCCAAAGTAACAAATTTAACAAATCAATAATATTAAGTGGAAAAAAAGACAGTGGACAAATTAACACGAACACAGAACAACTAAATAGATATTTAAAAAAATCATGTGGGGGACTAGCAAAGCCAGGGGCCTGTCGAGGCTAATCCCCAGTACAAAAATAGACATTTTTGATATTTTGTATTAAGAAAAGCACCAAACCCCATCAACAACATGACAGTCACAAAAGTGACTTACAGTACATAACAAAACAAAATCAAGTTGGCAAATATAACAGGCAAAATATTTAAATATTGTACTATTATAAATCTATGAATTGTTTTCATGTAAAAATACAGTAATACGCCTGGTATGGATACCCCACCCCGGTCCCCCTTATTTATTATAACATAGGTTTATCACTCGACGAAAATATCGCATTTTGAAGTGAAATGAAAGTTTTTGAATTGTGTATGTAAAATTGTTTTAGTGTAATATGTGAAATGAGACGTCCTTTCGCTTTTTTTCTAAATAATAATTATCTAAAATCGATTCGTGAAAATAAGCGTACCTAGTAGTTCCTATACAAATTATATATATGTATATATCATATACATAATTACATACATAATATTAAATAAGGGAAACTCACTTGGTTTGATATCGATTTATTCTTAAATTTGTATAACCCCAAACGCCATTCATTACAAATCTAACGTCTTTCTTATATTTATGTTTAGAATGAAATGATTACCGGTATTTAATTTTTGGGCGGCTTGCCGAAAGTACACGGGCTTCAAAACAGCAGACAGCATGTGAAATAAATGTTATCACTTATCGGAATATCAACAATTATTATCAGTTTACTAATTGATAATCTCATGGCCGTCTACAGATTTATAGGTTCTGCGATGTTTGCTTGTCGGAAGAAACAAACACACACCTTTTTTTAAAGAGAAAATGTGATTAGTTTCGTCAAGAAGAATTGTAATAGAGTAAATAGACCATTCTATCACAGAAATGCGTCGTCATAACAGATAATAGGGACTTTTAGATTTACACGACGAGAGCGTGGACTGCCGCGTGTGCCCGTCACAGTGCCTTATAATGACGTCACACGTTGCAGTCCACTATGTCGACGTGCAAATCTAAAAGTCCCTACTATATAACTACCTACATCCATGTACAAAGCTTTCGAAACAAAACTACATGTACGTAGTTTTCTTTTAAAAAGATTCAGAGGTCTGTTAAAGGAAATTGCCCCTCTTTCTCTTTTTCTTTCTGTTAACGTTGTGTGTTCGAATGATTTTGTATCTCTTGCCTAGAATATTTAATATAAATGATGAAATGAAACTAGAATCGAATAGAATCATATTCGTATTAAAAAATACGAAAATTAATATCACATAATTGACATAAATACGTCTAATCATTGTTTAGTTACGTTTCTTACAATGTTCATTAAGTTGATTTCAGTTTGTTTACCATGTTTAGAATTTTGTTTTTAATTGTTTATATATTTATACATTATTTAGGAGTCCATGGAAGAGCAAACTATGTAGTTTCTCTCTCTGTACATCTGAAATTGGCTGTTTGCCGTATTTGTATCTTGAATTACACCGTCACGTGGTGTGTTTTTTTCATTGTAGAACAAGAAATTTAAAGAATAGCGCAGACAGAAATTTGAGTCCACGCCATTATCATGATCACAATGAGTAGCACAGTATGCAATTAATGAAAGAATGAATAAATGAATGTCTTTTGAAGAAATAAATAAATAAGTAAAGAAAGAAAGATAGAAAAAAGAAATTTATAAATTTATTAAGTCATGTAATGTAAAATCGGAAAAGGGTGTTGTCCCCAGACTCCACACATAACAAAAATTCACTCGTTTTGCAAAGTTGTCGATAGTTTGCATATAATTTAGTATACTGTAGATGGGAGCACAACAGGTCAACAGTACTGTTCACCATTTTGTCTTTCAGGTTTTTTTTTTTTACTGCATGCCATTATATAAGTCGTGCACAATAAATAATGACGAAAATCACAAAGGAAAAGGTGGCAGAATAGGCCTATTATTTATTACTTCATCATGTTTATTTAGGAGATTTACAATGTGTATAACTATAGGACATTGTAGATATAGCTTTACGTTTGCACTTTAGCATATATAATGCAGTTGCCTAAATTGTTAGCTCGAGACCAACTAAGTTGCATTTTGCTGGACTGGATTCAAATTAGTAATGACATGGCCGTGTGGAAAGCAGACAAACGGACATAAATTGTTCTATATAAACAAAAAGGTCATCGCAAGATTAATCCCAATTGGTGCTAATTAAAATTGCGCGCTCAGCCTCTCTAATCATGCTCTTAAATCCTACGTACTTCTGTTCCTTTTTTGTTATAATTACACTGTCCTTCAGTCACGCGGTCCACATCCACTCACCCCTTTTCTATTTGTATAATCTTGTCCATGTAGTTCATAATTCTAGTATTCTACCCTTGTGTGTGTGATTGGGTTTTTACAGACGTGTATCAATCAGATATGATTGTTTTACGTCTGGGGACCGACCTTTAACGTCACCATCCGAAAGACGTGACTCAGTTTCGAACCTGCGTCCTCGGCTGAATCAGTTTGTAACTTCCACTGTTAGCTGGATTACAGGCGCACGCCACAACGCCTTGTGCTTCCACACTGCGTCTTATATGTTGATAGATGGGACCCGTTTCAATAAACTTGTCATCAGTGACACAATTACAGTTTTTGTTATAAGCTAGTGAAATCCTTGCTTCTGATTGGTTATCAGCAGATTTGTCACTGATTTTTGTCATTCGTCATTGAAAAAGGGCTTTGTGAAACGGGTCCCTGTTCTCTTCAGTAGTCTCCGTAGATACAACACTTTTTTATTTTTTGTTGTGTTATTGTTAAAGAGAAAGACCAGTTCTGGTCATGCGATTGCATTATGAAAGAAACGTTGCGGAATCGATCAGAAAAGGGTGATCATCTAGCATATAAGTATTGGTGTGTACTGCAAGGTTCTGGAATCATCAAAATGATAAGAAATTTGGCCCAGTCTTGGTAAAGTTACAAGCACTGTACACAGAAAGATGTATATGGGACTACGCGACCACGTGCGCGATATCTATTTGGTCCCAATAGATATAATGATTTACCAAATATATCAATTCGTAGGCGGTTTCCCGACTTTCCCGGCAAAATTTGTATCATCACGTATTGGTCAAAACATATTCTTTCACATGATTGGTAATGAGAGCTTCCATTTCATTTTTTTGAGAGAGGGGCGTTTCCAAAACTGGTCTATACCTTTAATTTGTTATAACATTATTTGTTGAGGGGTCCACACTCTACAAGCTGCGCTTTTTAGTTGATCCCTCCATTTTCACTTGACATATAAATATACTGCAACATGTTCATTTTTCTTCTTGATTTAGATTGTATTATAATTATGATTATCTTATAATTCCTTGTAACTTAAAGGTACTATGTCCCATTTGAAGGACAAAAAAAATGAAAAGTTTAAATTCCAACGGCATTTGAAAGAAAATACTAATTTAGAACTTCCCTAAAAAAAGGGGGAGGGGGTTGAAAATGTCTTTAAGTGGGAAAATAACGACTATTAGTTGTCGAATCGACTTAGGAGCTATAGAGCCAGTAAGTAATAGTCTGATTTTTCAGACCATTGTACCGAATGGTCGTACGTTTTATGCTGTACAAAGATTCAATCAGTTTAATTTTGGCCATTACAAGAAGTGGGTTATTGATGTAGAAAAATGCTCATGTACCCTTTACAGCTCATTTTATGTATGTTATTACCAAAGATGAAAAAAGCCAGTCAGTCACTCAATAGTGTCTGACAGTGAAGTCTAGCAAATAAACGGGTTTCCTTGCATAATTTGAATATTAGACACTGCTAACGTTTAAATTTCACAGATAGGACATACATGACATATTCATAATTCTTGCAAAGTTCCACAGAATTTGATGTTGGCTGCAAAAGGGACACAGTATCTTTAAGTAAGAATAATATAAATATATGTTTGTTGTTATGCAAAGCATGTACAATATTGTATAATTACTGTTGTATACTTTGTAAAATGTTGTTTGTAATTTATTTATTGTTCATAATTTGTATTTTTCTTGTTGAAAATGGAAATAAAACTTGAACTTGAACTTGAACTTGAACTTAAACTTGAAATTGATAAACTTTTTCATCGGAGCTTCAAAATAATAAATAAAACTTTACTTTGAATTTCTTGATCGAATCATTCCAATTCTTTTTCATCACTTTGAATCGTTATTTTTCCCTTGATTATAAGAATGGGAAATACATAAATAAAGGAAAAAAGTACGTGCCAACCTGTAAGAAGCCTGCAATCGCACCGTTCGCACAAAGGTAATGGTTCAATCCAGATGAATTAGTAAATTTAGTACGCCGGCCTAGCTCCAACATTTGTCAGAATATTGTGCACTTTTGTCTAAAGTCAACACATTTAGTAGAGTTGTGATATTATACATTCTGAACAATGTTAGATATCGAAGCACTTTCTAAAACGACTTATACAGTAAGTTTTAAAGAGAGGGTTGAGTTCTGGGTAGAGGTGAAAAATAATTTGTGAGCGTTATTATTGTTATTATGCAAGTGTGGAAGAACATCAGAGAAAAAATGTTCCCTGAAAAGCATGGCTCTTCAAAGTTCAAATGCCTTAATATTCTAAATATGAAAAGTAACAGCTTAAAAAAGGCCCGATTTTTATGCCACATGTTTGTGTAGTCCCATAATACACCTTTCTGTGTACAGTACTTGTTACTTTACCATGCAAGACTGGGCCAAATTTCTTATCATTTTGATGACTCCAGAACCTTGCAGTACACACCAATACTTATATGCTGCATGATCAACTTTTTCTGATCGATTCTACACCGTTTCTTTCACAATGCAATCGCATGACCAGAACTCAACTTTATCTTTAAGGAAATTGTAATGGTAAAACTTGCCCAAATAGATAACTCGGTCACCTAGATCAGAGCTTCTCAAATTCCGGACAACGGTCCGCATCCAGACCGCCCGGGACAGAGTCTCCAATTTCCTTATTTTAAGGAAAATACGGAATTTTGAAAGTGTGTCAAGGAATTTTAAAGGAAATTTAAAAAATGTAAAAGAGAGGAAAAGGAAAGAGAGAGAGAGAGAGAAAGAAAAAAGGAAGAACATGAAACTTAGATTTACACATAGAAATTACATTTCCGATACTGTTGGCTCGACATGTGCCTAAGAAGACTGCAGAAGAAAGAACAACAATACGAAGAAAAACAAAGTTCCAGACAGTTGTCTCTGAGAGAAAGAGAGGTCATTTCTGAAATGAAATGAATAGGGGCTATGTGACTTTTCAAGGAGGAAATCAAAATTTTTGTCGCTCGTGACGGCCATCTTGAATTTTTTCAGTTGTTAAAAGTTCAAGAACTTCCTGGGGCTCCACCCCCTTGACTTCCGGCAAGGGCTCTGCCCCTGGACCCCATACATAAAGATAGAAGTGGTTCCCAAGACAACTTTTTGTTGTATAAAATTGTCCTTGGGAGAGGGTGCTTATTTCATGAAGTCTTACCTACTATCAACCTTAACATTTAGTAGGCAAGCTTTCGTCCACTCCTGTGGACTTGTGACTTTTCAAACAATTTCTTGCTGCCAAGATAGGTAACAATAAATAGTGACGGGTTATTCTTTTCATCGAGATGAATTCTTTCACCTTTGGGCCTATGAACTGAACAATAATGCGCGGACAGGGAGAAGATTTTAATAAAGGGAATAACAAAGAAGACGTATTGAAGTAGGGATTAATCGATTGTTGTCGCAGAAGAAACTCAATAGTCAATAATCCCCAATCGCCACTCTCCACCCAGTTACGGGTATCTGGCAATTGCGGGGTATACGAATTTGATGCATTCTTCTTTCCTTGAAGAGTGAAGGGCTACTGTGTAGTACACTGCATAACAATGCCAGTACAGTGCTTACCACTGCATTTTGTAATTTTCACTCTTGACCCTGCCCCTTATTCTGATGTACTGCTGCTCACCCCATGGCTGCAAAATCATAACAAATATGGTATCATTTAAAGAGGAATAACATACTTTCCAAAGAATGATATACTGAACAAACAATATTTGTCCCATGACAAGAGAGATACAATCGATCAAGCTTGAATTCCTTAACTTTTTATAGGGGTTCAATTCAACATTGAAAAGGAACGAAAATTCAACGAACCCACCTAACCAGAAAGTAGGGCACTACCAATATATAATAATAATAATAATATTTCTTGTTAACCCAGGGTAGCCTCATCAACATTATTTTATACTGTTCTCCATGAGGGCCCTGCAATCATATTATTACCCGGCTTTAGCCGAGCTACCATGAGAAGACGCTCAAGCATTCAAGGAATTTCTTCCTACCGGGTAGACAGCGTGTCCACACACAACAAAATTTATCCCGAAACTCTATAACGAAACGTCGTATAAAGAATCATCGTATACATTTCAGGGTGTCCACACACAAGAAACGTCGTATAAAGAATCATCGTATAAATTCCAGGGTGTCCACACACACAAGAAAGTAATCCCGAAACTCTACAGCGAAATGTCGTATAGGTGCGCAGTTTGCTACTGCGGTCATGAAATGGAAGCGGAAATGAGAGGTCAGGTCTCCTTTCGCGCGCGATCCGACGTTAAGCCCCGCCCAGTTAGACTAGTTCCGTCCACACACAAAATTTCCGTGATTAAGCGTGATTAGGCGTGATTAGTTATTGAGTTCTAGCTCGAAACGATGCCCAAACCTGCGTTTCGTTATACGACGTTTCGTTATACGACGTATCGTTAGTAAGCGTCCACACACACAATTTCATCATATTATAACTATCGCGAAACGGTATAACTATCGCGAAACGGTATAACTAATCACGCCTAATCACGGAAAATGTTGTGTGTGGACAGGGGGTAAGTCGGGTACCTATTAACCTTACCTGAGTAGATTAGTGTCTTGCCAAAAGACACTGGTGCTGTGACAGGTATTCGAACCCCGTACCTCTTGGTTCACATTCTGGAGACTTATCCACTGGGCCATAACACCTCTACATCTATGGGTATCATTATGATATTTTAGGTCCTCCAAAGAGGAAAAGACTCTACTGAGTCATACATTTTGAAGAATTGACATTTTGACATTACCCATTGAGCCAATTTGAAGTTCCCATACGTATAATAATTACGACTTTGAAAAATTCATAACTTTGTTTCATACGATTTTGTTCAAACTTTCACCTGTCTGCTTCTCTGATTTTTCTGCTTTTTTATACTCAAAGTTATAGACTAGTTTGCTATAAAGGTAGGATTTCCATTTAAAGAGAAGGTTGAGTTCTGGTCATGCGATTGAATTGTGAAAGAAATGGTGTGGAAATGATCAGAGAGGTTGATCATCTAGCATATAAGTATTTGTGTGTACCGCAAGGTTCTGGAATCATCAAAATGATAAGAAATTTGGCCCAGTCTTGGTAAAGTTACAAGCACTGTACACAGAAAGATGTATATGGGACTACACAAACACGTGGCATAGAAATCCGTCCCGATTTTTATGCTGTTACATGCCATATTTAGAATGTTAAAGCATTTGAAGAGCCATGCTTTTCAGGGAACATTTTTTATCTGATGTTCTTCCACACTTGCATAATAACAATGATAACGCTCACAAATAATTTTTCACCTCTTCCCAGAACTCAACCTTCTCTTTAAGCTCGAGAGTCTATTGTAGGTCATAGGTCACTTAAACAGAGAGGTCAAATGTAAATTGCAATTATGCTGTATTTTAAGGATTTTAGGCCCGTTTCTGACGTGATATTTGTGTTATATAGGGAGGACATAAACATATTAAATATTACAGGCCAGAGGAAAGTGTTATATCTTATGAGAGGAGTGGGAATGCGTGATATTTTTTATCAACGTGTGGGCCTGTTTACGTCACAGTCGAATGGTTTGACCTCAGCTCCAGACACATACATGTATATACATTTCGTACATTTTATCCTATTTAAAAAATCTTTCTCCAACACTTGTTTCAATGGTTTCATTATATTCACCAATACACTGGTTTTACCATATATTTCTTATTGCAATATCATATGGGCTACTCATAAGTGCAATACTAATCGTATATTAATGTTACAGAAAAAAGCAATTCGAGTTTGTACCGATGCAGGTTATCGCGACCACTCTGACCCTTTATTTGCCACATTAAAAACTCTAAAAATAAGTGATATCCACTACATGCAAAAAGCTCTGTTCATGTTTCGGCTTAAATCCGGCATTCTTCCCCCATCACTAGTAATATTATTCCAACATAATTCTAATTTTCATTCCTACCCAACCAGGCACTCCAATGACTATCACCTATTTAACGCCAAAACCGCCTTAGCTCAAAACTCAATTAGACATTCTGGCCCTGATACCTGGAATTCACTACCCCCTGAAATAAAAAAGATGAATACAATGCTATCTTTTAAAAGAGCGGTGAAAACGTTTCTTATTGCTCATTATCTTTAAATCCACCATCAAAATTTGCTTTCCTTCATTCTTCATAATCTCTCTTGGTGCGCCTGCCGTTACAAAACTCGATAATTTTCAGTATTCTTACTTTTTTGCTTCCATTCATTGAAACGTTGATTATAACCTTCCATGACCTGGTATGAATAAACGTATGGATAAAGAGTGGCCTACTTGGGATACTGACTAAACTTACAGCCTTTTCACATTCTATAAACATGATTAGTATAAACGTGTTTGAAACGTGTTTAAACTAATCACGAGCCTTTCACACATAGAAATTTCGTTGCGATCGTTAATCGTTTCGTGATTAACTACTGCTTGTAAAATGCGCAGTAGTGCCATTGCGCATTGAAGGTCAGGTCATATCAAACAGAGCGGTCGCTCCATCCAGTTTAAACACGTTTAAACACGAAAAACCTTTCACACACAAAATGTCAAGCTCTCTCGATACGAACTTCGTATCGGCAGCCTGCAGGGGCGTATGCATCGCGACTTCGTATCTATCCCAACATCGTATAAACGATGTTCACACTGGGAAAATTTTCTATAAACATGTTTAAAACTGTTGAGTTAAACACGTTTATACTAATCATCTCTAGATACGATGAATTTTAGCTGTGTGTGAAAAGGCTGATTGTTTTGTATACAAACATTTCAAGGCTCCGAGGTTTTAGTCTTCACATACCAGCTCGCTGATCTCACATTCTTATTCTTATTGTCCAGAAACCTCGCGAGTCTTCTCATTCTATAATATATCCCAAGCTGGTCACCCAATATTCAAATGTGCATCTTCTTTTTTTTTTTTTTTTTAAATCCTCATATATATATATCAAATTGAAATCCGTCTACCACATAAATCTGTGAATCTTGATGTACACCCCTCCTTCCCTTTTTTCCCCCTTTTTTCTTTCTTTTTTCCCTTTACCAATATTTTGTTTTCTCTATATTTGTATTATGTATCCATTGAGGGTAGTCATGCTATCAAGCTTTGCTTACTTTGTCAACCTTCCTGTTTGATGTTTTCGATTAGTTACAGCCAACCTTACTATGTTTTACATATACTCTTTTGTCATGTATAAAATGTTCAATGATTTGTTTCTTATATATTTGTAAAACTGTAAAAGAAAAAGAAAATCAAACAGAAATAAATAAATCAAATCAAATCAAATCAATTGTCCTTTAGTTTAGTCTTTAACACAGACAGAAACTAAATAGTTAATTTATTAGTGCTTTGAGGACGAGAACTGGCATAATAAATAGATCACTCAGTGATCATGGTGTCGTTCAAGGATATCTCCTAGAACATAATTAGTTTCATATCTCAGTCAAGCTATCATTTAGCTTTGCGATGTGCATGGAGAGGAGAGGTTTCGGTATGATTCGATGTCTCTATCACCTGCTTATGGAGTGTATACATTGGTTGTAGGAATTTACAAACCTGTCTTAATAGTCACTCGTGGGTCTTAGCCAGTGGTTTATCTAGGAATTGTAGCACCCGGGGCAACAAACCACCCCCCCCCCCTCCACCTTAGCTAGTCACCTGCAAAATAGAACCCATCTTTTGTCTTCTTTTTTCAATTACGTGGAAATTATACTTAATACCCTTAACTATATAATTATATAACTTTATTTATATTATAAATGTAAATTACATTGAATATATGTTTGTTAATTTGGTGAAATGAAGGTCAATAAAATCCCTGTGGAGGGAAAAATATGGGGAAAAAATAGAATAATAATTATCCTCAATTTGGGAGCAAAGCGACCGAGCAGCTGATTGTTTTTTTTGTTGGTGTAGTTGCCATACATACATTTTCAAAGCAGCCGCACTGCAACATTACTGATCGTTAATTTCTTTCCAATTTCCAACATCGAAAAACACTTCTTCATGTATTCAGAGCGCAAATGTAATTAGGATTCTTTCGAATGTTAAGTCTTTGGAGATGCTAAGTTATTCACTTTATCCCATTTTTGGTGGCACAATAAGATTTACATATGAAACTTGTATGCTTGGGAGTAACGAGAGAGATTTATAATCTATACCCTTCAAAAACGCTATTCATGCACCATAATTATACGCCAATATTGGAGGCCTCGAAATGACCAGATCCAGAACAAACATATTACAAGAGAGCAAGGTGACCTAGTTATAGAGCCCCCTTCCAGTGCCGCCCCGGGCAAAAGCGCCCTCTGCACCACCTAGGGTGCGTTTATCGGGTCTTGCCATCAGATATGTACATATCGAACCCCACTATCGAACCCCACTATACGAACGTGATTCTCGGGATGTCGCGTTTATCGTCTCTTCACGATTCAAAATAAAGGCCTTGTCTGCTTTGCGCCGTTTGACCCTGGAAGCGGATTAGCCTGGGAAGGTCCATAGAGCTATATGGGAAGGTCCGATTTGTATGTGGGGTTCAAAACAGCTTTGCGTTTATCGTGTCTCAGAAACGTGATTCTGGCTGTATGTCACATTCAAAGCGCACCTTTTTCGGCGTTACAATATGCCCATATCTAAAGACGTTTGAAATAGGGCTTTGCGTTTATCGCCTTAAAATTTGCCTGAAAGAAGTCTGAAAACGCTGATTCTAGGCAAAAATTTGGTCGATAAACGCGACCCTAGATACGCCATTGGTCTGAGCATGGACTTGAGCTACTGTAGACGATACCCAAGGCTAATGGAGCTAGTTACTGTAGCCGATCCATATTTGGCAGGGCCAGTGCAGTGACCGGTAGATCCTGAAGATTGAAATATGATCTTGGGCTCTAGTAAACGTGTGCACGCAGTCTATGCCTGTACTCTACGTACGGCATACTTTAATAAGGGGGCAATTTTTATTCTTTAAAAGTGACTCCTTTCGAACTTGCAAAATTGTTGTTTGAATCCTCTACAATTCTGTAATCATTTTCTGCACAGAAATTGGCATTGTTTTATTCTACATTTTACATTTTCAACAACGAACTATTTGAGCACAGTGCCGATCATATTCAGTAATTTATATTATTATAAACAGGGGGGGTGTAGCCCGCGTAGATGTAAGTTAAAGGTAAAGACCAGTTTTGGAAACGCCCAAGCTCTCTCAAAAAAATGAAATGGAAGCTCTCATTACCAATCATGTGAAAGAATATGTTTTAACTAATACGTGATGATACAAATTTTGCCGGGAAAGTCGGGAAACCCCCTACTAATTGATATATTTGGTAAATTATTATATCTATTGGGAGTTTTTGGGACCAAATAGATATCGCGCACGTGGTCGCGTAGTCCCATATACATCTTTCTGTGTACAGTGCTTGTAACTTTACCAAGACTGGGCCAAATTTCTTATCATTTTGATGATTCCAGAACCTTGCAGTACACACCAATAGTTATATGCTAGATGATCAACCTTTTTTGATCGATTCCACAACGTTTCTTTCACAATGCAATCGCATGACCAGAACTGGTCTTTATCTTCAATGAGCAAAAGAAAAGGAAAGAATAGAGATTTTCCTACATCAAATTTCCATAAGTAAGTTGTTTGCTAATTCATTCATTCACAAAACAGTGAGAAAGAGATACGAAATTGAATTTGTGTTCACATGGATTACACGATTTTACTTTTTCATTTAGAGGAAGGATCCCCCTCCAAATAAAAAAAGAAGGGTGGGGTGGAGGAAGAAGGAAGAAGCATAGGATGATGACCCTACAGGTTAAAGGTGCAAAATAGCATTCTGGTGTTGATAAGATAAAAAATAAAGCTCAAGTGAAGGCTGAAGAGGCGCCCCCGTGCCCCTGTGCTCCCTCCCCATTTAGCTACACCACTGATCACAATATTCTCTGCTGCATGTCGGCCATGATTATTTTAAGACAGTTATTGCTGAATAAAAAAAAAATACAACAACAACAACAACGAAATCCTCACTTATCATTATTAATGGGCATTACTATAATTATGCTTATTATGTACTTAGAAGTCTTAGAATGCAGGTCTTATACATTTTCGATGTCGTTACAACTTACAAGTACAATGAAGGCTTTGACACTTCATAATCGTGTTGACACCAAGCCCCCAAAATAAGAAAAATGCTATACTATTTACCACCACCCAACCCTAAATAACACCATGAATACGCTAGTATAGCCATGATAAAACTAACTGAAGTACACATTTTGTATCTAATGAACTTCAAACTTTATTGTATACCGTGATTTTCCTCCCGATGTTTACCCATCAACCATGCAAGCATGATGGATTATGTGTTACAGTTCACTAGATAAATAAGCAAAACAAATCTAACGTCATTGTAGATAGATACATCATGGTTGGATTATTGATGGTACAAACATAATTATATTTTTTTATATGATGGAGTAGGCCTATATTATGTGAAGAGAAAATGGGCTGCTCCGACCAAACTAATCTAAAGTATTGGCCATGAAAACTGTGTTTCGAGGCAAAATTAGCATAATGTATTCTGAATTGTATCATTAAAGGGCGTAGCTTAGTTCACTCATCGATAGGGGTATTGATATCAAGAGGAGGGGGGGGGGGGCACCGAAATATTTGATGAATGAAATGCGAGAGAATATAGAATGAGGGGAGGATGTGGGGCGGTCACGTATTATCTTCTCTTCATGCTGTCTTTCAACTCGCCCTCCTTTTTTCTCCCCTCACTTTTTTTCCTGTTTACATTTATTTTCCCCTTTTTCGCCATGGAGATAGAGTCGTATCATCTCCATTTCATGTTTACAATGCCCCTCCCATCTCCCCTTCCTTTTATATCTCTATATTTTTCTCCTTTTCTCGCCGTTTGATTTGGAGGGGGTATGTAACCTATGTAGCTATGCTTCTGAACGTTTAGTAGATTGATTTAACAGATTGAACAACATAATTATGCATCCCTTAAAAAATTAATGAATACCTCCTGAAAATCACATTCACAGAAGAAAAGAAGCGTGCAACACACATGCGCTCACTGCTTTTTAATGGGATCATGTGTTCTAGCTGTTGCTCGACACAGAGGTTGGAAAGATGAGGTTGTTTTTCTCATCTTTCCGCGCTCATTACTTGGCTATTTAACATTTTACACCAGATCTATTTCGCAGATATATTTTTGTCATTCTTCAACATGGTTTGATAACACAATCATCGACCTTGACGATAATTACCCCCGGATATCTACTTCCTTCGTTACTACCATGCAGGTAGTATTGTCCAGAGCTGCAATTTCATTTTGTTCCTTCTTTCTTGTGATTGAGATAATCTACTCCCCTGAAAATAAGATATAGTATGCATAATGATATTGTACTTGACACTTTATGAAGTCGGATCATGAACTCCAATGAATCCGAAGAAAATGAAAGAGTTGTGAAATGATGTCATCAAATTTAATATCGCCCTCTGGTGACAAGTTGTTTCAAAAAGCTTCCTTATTCCTTGCCTGATTCTGTTCAAATCTTTTAAACTTTACAATAATAGTAACTTAGTATGAAGGTTTTGGTTCCCTTTAAGTCAAGTCTAGCATGAGATTCCCCTTACGCCTGATCCGAAACATTTCCACTATTTTGTTTTCAGTCTGACGAGATTTTGTTTTAAAGCTATATCGAAGCAAGTCCTATACAGTACTGGGGAAAGAACTCAAAGAAGTACATTAACCCTTTTCACTGAATAAATATTGTTAAATAATCGAATCCAAACCAAGTACTCGTCGCGACTCCTATATGGGCAGAAGATAGCTTTTGGGGAGTTTGAGGGGAGGGGGGCTTGAACTTCTTGAAGTATTTTTTGAGCCCCCAAGCCCCCTCTCATTCTCATTTGTCAATTCTTTTAGCTGGTTAGGCAATCAACTTGAGAATAATAGGTTGATCAGTTTTAGTGGATTTATTGATTCAGGACAAATCTATAGGAAATGGTCCGAAGACACGGTGATCTAGAACCACTATAGTACTGCTCATAGGCTAATCGGGTATTCTCATTTGTCAATTCTGGTTAGGCAATGCACCCTAGAATAATATATAGGTTGGTCAGTTTTAGTGTTGATTCCGGACAAAGCTATAGGAAATGGTCCGGAGACACGGTGATCTGGTTTTCAAAAACTCGACCATGACCATCTGTCGATTAACCTAGGATTAGGAATCATGTTGGCATACTTTGCATTTTTGCAATATTGTAGACTTATACGTCATGATTGACGTCTTTGAAAGCATTGTATTGTAACTATGTATGTCAGATAATATAAAAGTGCAGTAATATCATTAAATAAGTGCATATCTAATTATCTATGCGAATCTCCATGTCAAGAGTCAGGACGACGAAAACATTTCCTGTTAAATACTATTGTTCACTAACGCCCCTCTGGCTCTCTCTCTCTCTCTCTCTAAAAAGGGGGAGGGGGAAAGAAGAAAATATTCGATAGTTATTTGACGGGAGTATTACAGTTACCAAAGTAATTTATTTAGTGCTGTGTCGGATCCAGGACTTTGGTTTAAGTAGGGACTTCCGCAAAACCAAAGTGCTTGCGATGGGGTATACCCCTTCCTCCTGAAAAAAACTGACAAAAATAGTAATAAAGGGGGCGCATGCCTATTGAGCCCCTCCACTCCTCTCTGGATACGCCACTGTGATGTAGCCAGGAAGTTGATTATTCCAGGGCAAACTTGTCAACACATGTCAGAAATGATAACAAACTAGTCATTATGAAAGTTAGCTTCATTGGTAACATTCGGTCAGGTAATTGTCAAGGTCGTTGATTGTGAATGAATTTTGTCACTGTATTCAGATTCAGATCTATACGAAAATCGAAATGCAATAAAAAATATTATACAAATATTGGTCTATATCTGGCTATAGTGACAGAGCTCTTTGTAGACCAGGGCCCCGTTTCATAAAACTTGATATCAAGAACACAATACAATATCTGTTATAAGCTACTGAAATCGTGGCATTTGATTGGCTGTGAACAAATTTGTTATATAGAAATGTGCCTCATCGATACAGGCCTGGCACAGTTGCCCTGAGGGAGATTCGCCGCTACCAGAAGAGCACTGAACTTCTCATCCGAAAATTACCATTGATAATAAAAATTTTATGAAAAAGGGCCCAGATCATCTCAAAATCTTTGTCCCACTTCCCTATAAACATTGATTTGCAGTCAAACCATCGACTTCAGGCCAATATTCATGTTATAATTCCACCAGTCCTGGGGGTGTTTCACAAAGACTAAGATCGACTTTAAGTTATAACAGGCCGTTCATGCCACTGTTTGCTCTTACCATTTACTGGCATTTGTCTTTCAAGGGACGTACAAATCGTGGTCTCAAATCTACAGAGTTTACATTTTTGGATAGTTCATTATTGAAGGAAAAAATATTATCTAAAGATTATAATTTAGAGACCAATGGTGATAGCAACCAATGGCATGAATGGCCCGCCATACTTAAGTCCAACTTAAAGTCGATCTTAGTCTAAAAGTTGTGAAACACCCCCCATTACATGAATGACATAAAATATGGTAGGAAAATTGTTTCTTCTGATTAATTGCCAAATGAAACCAAACGGCAGAAGTATTAACAACCGCAACAAGACCGATGACAGCATCCTATATTTGAGGCCAGCATAATTCAGTGCGAACTTTTTTCAGGTGAAGTTAATTTTCCTCTTGTTATGGAGGCAGTGACAGCATTCGCCTTTACATGTCGACATTTAATATCATAATTATATGTATATATGATGATAGCCTGTCCATGTTTATTATCCTCACTCCTTGGGGGTAGTTACGCAACAATGATTCAAGCCAATATTCATCGGGGGAGGGGGGGGGGGCGGCCTGCATCGGCTCATTTCGCTCCGAGGCCAAGAATTTAAATATGTAGCATGTAATTTGAGAATACGAAGTGCAGTATTATTATCATCATTATGTTGTCACTTGTTCAATTGGCACGTGAAAATTTAATACTCGAGTTCAATCACTTTATTATGACTAGAATACTGGGCATCTTTTTGCGAAACCGTCTTCAGCAAAGAAATGTTCAAATGTTCTTTGACAGGCAGATGCGTATATAAAAATCAGCACGCGTTTCAATAGGTTGTCGGCGAACTTGGCAAAGTCAAGGTCGGTGCGCGGAGGCGCAGTTATTCTGCATCGACTAAACCAGAGTTCTATATATTTTGTTAACCATATTTGTATTTTGATGAACATCCTGCACTTGGGTTACTTTCACATGCTTGCCTGCTGTGTGTGTGTTCTTTTGGTGTTTTTTTGTTTATTGTTACGCTCTCTGCATGAATGGCCCCGGCTAGTAATGATTTATCCAGCTGTCTAACATTATAATGTTTGCCCTATTAATCTTGACCTGAGAAAAAGTGACTGTCAAATTCTGTCAAAAAGTACATGATATCGTTAGGTGAGCTAGGTCACACGTGTCATGTAGGTATATTCTTCCTTTACGGATTTTCCTGAGGTTGTTTTACCTTTGACCTTAACTTCATTCTGTTGATGTTTTTTTGTTGTTTTTTGTTGTTGTTTTTTTAAAGTTTTTTTTTAAAACTCCGGTTAAAATATTATCTGCTCGTGGGTGGTTAGATGCGAGAAGGAAAGATGAATTATTATGTACAAAACGGATTCAGACTTATGATACAACGAAAGATATGTAGACAGATAAATAGAAGAAAGGAAAGAGTGATATACGGACGGAGAGAGAGAGAGAGAGAGATAGGAGGGATACGAAGGAGAGGTAATAGTGCGAAGGGAGTGAAAATTGATTGTGATTTTTAACTAATTTCCGATTGTTCTCTTCTTTAAATTAACCAGTTTGGGTCTATTTTATTCAGAAATTATTCCTCAAAAAAATGTTATATACAAGATCACTTTTCACGGTGATAGCAAACTTGTCTAGAATAAAGCAGAAAAATCAGAGAAGCATACTGATGAAAGTTTGAATGAAATCGGACAAAAAATTAGAAAGTTACGAATTTTTGAAAGTTGCAATTATATTACTATAGGTATGGGCTCTTCAAGTTGTCTGATCTATCTGATGTAGTGGCAGACAACTTTCCCATTTGCTCCCATATACAAAAGGACTAAAATTTCAACTTTTCATAAATGTATGACTCGGGATGGTCTTGTCTTTTTAGAGGACCTGTAATAATGTACTCTCCATGATATATTTTGAGTAGTGCCCCCAGGGTGAAGGCACTTGTAAGAAAAACAGAAATAGGTGATATTTTTGTACGCGACAAACGGGAGAGTAATCCGTCACTACGTCACAATCCAATGACAAAATCGCCGATTTGAGATTCGCACAGGTGTAGTGGAACTCAAACACTCATAACTTTCTTAATATTGGTCCGATTTATTTCAAACTTTCGCCATTCTGTTTCTCTGATTTTTCTGCTTTCATTCAAATGAACTCAATAGAAGGGTTGGATTGCCCTTTAATGTTGTTATACTTACAAACAATAATTTGCTGGAATTTGTCACAAGCTGTTGCTATACCTATTGTGGATGTGTGACCCTTATGCCCTTATGCCTACTATACAATGTACATGCGTCTTTAACATAACTATTCAGCAGAGCTTTCACAGCTACATGTATACTTGGTTGGTTGGGTGATTGGTTGATTGATTCTATCTTTCTTCCATTGCTGTTTTTATTTGTGTGTCTCTCTCAATTGTGGATAGTGGATACGCCAACGAGGGGCCCTAAAAGTATCCTTTAGAAAGCGTACATTTCGTATATTCATAATGACGATTATCTATAAATAAAAATAAAAATGAATTAAAAAAAAACCTTAGTAAATGATATAAAGGCTGAAATGTAAACACCATATGGCATGGTTAATCGTTTATGCTCTTTCAATATTTCATTTTCAATACTCATGCATTCAATCGTAATTCATTCTCTTTCTCATATCACCCCCGTAATATATTTCCGGAGCTTTGAAAAGACACATCACAATGGGCCAGTATGTCATGTTGGAACGCGCCATGTCAGATTAAGGTTAAAGGGCACATTGGGCAATCTTTAGGAATGTGAAAAGGGCATATTTTTGTGAGAGTCTTTACTCTTAACAATCAAACGAACTTGGCGTACATACAGAGGAGAATTTTGAAAACTTTGTTCATAATGAAACTAGACGTTTATAAAGCTATTTGTAATATTATTGAATATATAAAATGTGTTATATCTGTGTGTGGAGAAATGTGAAAACTTTGTACAGATGAAGAAACAAAAGAACTGCTATGATTACCTTTTGTTTGTTAATTATCTGTAACAAAATGTCATTATACCTTGTGACGATGTTATTTCAATCAATTCAAATTCAAATTCATACAAACACCCGCACAAAATATAATAAACTGCTGTGACCCGCACCAAAAATAATAAACTGCTACGATTACTTTTTGTTTTTTAAATATCTGTAACACAATGTCATTATACCTTGTGACGATGTTATTTCAATAAATTCAAATTCAAATTCATACAAACACCCGCACAAAAAAATAATAAAGATTACTTTTTGTTTGTTAATTATCTGTAACAAACTGTCATTATACCTTGTGACGATATTATGTCAATCAATTCAAATTCATACAAACACCCGCACAAAAAAATAATAAAGATTACTTTTTGTTTGTTAATTATCTGTAACAAAATGTCATTATACCTTGTGACGATGTTATGTCAATAAATTCAAATTCAAATTCATACAAACAAACACTAAGCAAACACCAAACAAATTTTATTGAATACAAAAAACCAGCACAAAAAAAATAAAGCCGACACTTCATACACTATACACAAAATGTGTATGTTGACACTTGACAGAGAGGTATAAGCTTAATTGATGAACAGAGCGCGAGAAGATGATATACAGACTATCCAATCTACCAACCGATATTAGCATCGATTTCAAAGTTCGGATAAGGTGCACATGATTATTTGCACATGGACTATTCAACAAACTATCGGCTGTAAACTTCCTCCTATCATAATTGTTTAACGTAGTGCCCTTGATTTTTAAAACCCCTTAAAAGTTTGATGACTTGATAAATATCAAGTTTCAAAGTACATTTTCAAGGCTATGTCGACATCGTGACAAGCAATACTTTTAAGATTAAAGGGAAAGACCAGTTCTAGTCATGCGATTGCATTGTGAAAGAAACGTTGTGGAATCGATCAGAAAAGGTTGATCATCTAGCATATAAGTATTGGTGTGTACTGCAAGGTTCTGGAACCATCAAAAGGATAAGAAATTTGGCCCAGTCTTGGTACAGTTACAAGCACTGTACACAGAAAGATGTATATGGGACTACGCGACCACGTGCGCGATATCTATTTGGTCCCAATAGATATAATAATTTACCAAAATATCAATTGGTAGGCGGTTTCCCGACTTTCTCGGCAAAATTTGTATCATCACGTATTAGTCAAAACATATTCTTTCACATGATTGGTAATGAGAGCTTCCATTTCATTTTTTTGAGAGAGGGGCGTTTCCAAAACTGGTCTTTACCTTTAAACAAAACATTAACAGAGGAACAAAAACAAAATCCCTGATATTACTATTAGCACTCCCTGGGTACTGGTTATCATCGAACCCGTGATGGCGCTCTTAATTAATTATGACTAGACTACAGTGATCTATGGGTGCGTTTATCGGGCCTTGCCATCAGATATGTACATATCGAACCCCACTATCGAACCCCACTATCGAACCCCACTATACGAACGTGATTCTCGGGATGTCGCGTTTATCGTCTCTTCACGATTCAAAATAAAGGCCTTGTCTCTGCCCAGCTGCTTTGCGCCGTTTGACCTTGGAAGCGGATTAGCCTGGGAAGGTCCATAGAGCTATATGGGAAGGTCCGATTTGTATGTGGGGTTCAAAACAGCTTTGCGTTTATCGTGTCTCAGAAACGTGATTCTGGCTGTATGTCACATTCAAAACGCACCTTTTTCGGCGTTACAATATGCCCATATCTAAAGACGTTTGAAATAGGGCTTTGCGTTTATCGCCTTAAAAATTTGCCTGAAAGACGTTTGAAAACGCTGATTCTAGGCAAAAATCTGGTCGATAAACGCGACCTATATTGACTATATATACGGCACTGATGATGTACAGAGCCATGTCTTACAGAGAGTTTGGCCAACTTGGTTTCGGTTTTAAAAGCTCGATATTGCGTGGATTCTTTTGTTTTGTATTCGCGCAACAAAGCAACATACACCACATTCTGTCCAACTAGAACCGGGTCGGCTAAAATCTGATTATGAATCTGCTCATGTACCTGTGTCACTGTCTCACTGATATTTTATTATTTTTTATTAATATTATGATGATGATGATGATGGGAGGAGGAGGAGGATAGTTATTATTTAACCAACATACTGTCTATGTACATTGATTATTTATTGGTCTGTTCTGCTTTGTTGTACAAGTTTAGCCAGAAGAGATGTAGTAGTATAGAGGATCGCGTACTTAAAGGGACATAGTAACATTGTCCAGAGAAAATGGTGCTAAGGTAGTGACTTCAATGCTATAGATGTACAATTAAAGATGATCTAAAAGTGTGAGTGAAAACAGACCAATATTAATGATAAAAATTGGGAAAAACTGATCTGATCGATTCCTGAATTCTCCCAACTATGTTATAATAATTTAATTAAATTTTAGGTGAATTTAAATCGTCACAAAGAAATGAATTGGCTCTATATACCGTTCCAAACATTTAATTGTTGACAGATTTTAAAAAGCCTGTTTTATGTCTTATTTTCATGGAAAAACGTTTGGGAAAATTCAAAAATTGGTTGGGAGAATTTACTGTTAGAGGGTGTTGCACAGTGACGCCTTCAAAGAAAACCATAAATATCTTTGTGGTTTGAGAATGTTTTCATGATTTTTTGCATGTTAGAGGGTTAGTACAGTAGAAGGAATATAATAAGTAACATTTCATACAAAAATTCAACAACCTTCAACAACGTTACCGGTTCACTTTAATGCTTTCATCATTGACCCTACCACATCTTATCTGATGTAGTCTGTACCTTTGACGGTATTAGGCACGTGTCGAATTATTGAACCCCTCCCCTCAAAAAAATTAATAAATATATAAATAAATAAATAAATAGAATAAAAATAAAAGGAAATGAATAAATAAATGATGAAGGAATAAATGATACAAGTTAATGTAAAATAAATGGAAGAAATATAATGAAAAGAGAAAGAGAAGAAGAAAACTGGAAGGAGTAGAGGAAGGAGGAGAAAAGAAAGAGAAAGAGCCAAGGCGAAATGTAAAGATAAAGAGAAAGGGAAGGAGACCGGAAAGGAGGAAGAAGAAGACATGGAAGAGGTGGAAGAGAAGGAGAAAATGAAAAATGAAAAGGAGAACTAGTCGAAGAAAGAAAAGGAAAAAAAAAAGAATTATAAAGTAGAAAGAAGAGACAGGGAAATATTGATAAAGGAAGAGTAGAAAGAGAGGGATAGTAATCAAAATAAAAAAAAGTTAATTAAACGGTCCAAGTTTCAAAGGAAACTCAGATCCAACACGGCTCACATGATTATGCTCTAAATTCACAATTTTCATTTTTTCTTTCATGTTTGCACGGAATGATTGGAAGACATTATTCGTACATAATCTGCAATTATATGAAGAATGTTTTGCGGGGAACAAGACAAATATGGTACCTGAAAAGGGGAAGGAATGTTTGCACGCCCTCTCTGTACAACCAACCAAACTCCAAAGTACAAGGCAATACCCCCCTCCCCTTTTACCAGTCAGTAAAATCCGCAGAGTCCGTAACCAAACCTTATTGTACAGATGTGATGTATCGATTTCTCTTAAGCCAGTATTAATTTAGCTGAGGCGTGAGCACAATTGTTATTATGTGTTTCGCACTGTTCCGTTAAACAGACGGTTAAACGATGAGTTAAACTTGAGTGAATAAATCATTGTTGGACGACAAAGTCGACAATGCAAGCGATCGAGTATAGCCAGGTCCCTGTTTATAGCGGATTGGCATGGAATAATTCACTCCATTTATAAGTTTGACATAAGAAGTACATGTATCTTGCTCATCCGATCTGAATAGTTTTGTAGTGTAGAGTTAAATAGAAAACAAGAGCACTGTATCACAGGGAATGAGTTAATGAAATGATATGAAATGGTCTTTCAATGAGCACGCGTCCACAAAGCCATAGAGAGGAACACGCTTTTGATTAAATTGATCAAGTTTATTGATAAAAGAACACGAAACCACAACAAAAAAGTAGCAGCCGTTGGGATGAAATAAATTAAAATATATACAAAAGTATGAACATTAGAAAAATTCAAGCTTGTCAATATCGGTTTAATAAAAATAGACGATTGAAGGACAAAATCAATATAAAAGAACGCAGAAGAATATACAGACATCCAGCTAGATGAGAAATCAAGTTGTACTCCCCTTTCATTCATGAATATTATCACCTTAAATTGTCTTCTTGTTGTCTATATGAGCTTATAACAAAATTACCTCACATTATTTAAAAAACTTGTTTTGTTGATCCCTAAATAATTGTATGTGAAATATTATCTTTATGACTGATAAACCATCAGTTGTGTTTCCTTGGTATTGAAAATTCGCACATCTCGGTTGCAACGTCTTGTAATATCACGAATAAATTATTGTAACATATTTCGTGCATAAATGTATATAATATACCTAAATATTTATGTGTGTATTCGAGAATGTACGACAGACGTGCATGTAACTAAAATATGTATGTATTTTACTGCATAATTTAGCACTTAGTGTGTATCTATCGACCGTATGTTACGTAATGATCCCAATATTTCAGATTTTGTTGAAGAGCACTCTTTCGTATTGATTATCATTATTCCGTGTCAAGCGTCATGTTAATGGCACGTCATGCCTGTAGACTCTGATGACAAACGAGACAGTCGCTTTTAACTTATTACTTCCCGCTTCAAAATAAACCCGCGCTGGTAATAATAATATGCTCACCGATTTATGAATCATCTTCCATACATGCAAGGCGTGTATGGGAGAGAATAAATCCTCAAATGACACATTGCAAGGCGTGTTCTGTAGTGTTCCTTGATTAAAAATAAAGGGGGCATGAAACAGAAATACACGTGTTCCAGAATATTCACTCTCTCCGCGGGAGAAGGATTTTGGAGTTAACTGGCGACTGGTAAGAGTCTAGGAATATGTTCCATCCATAAAGCTAGATGATGGAATATTGACCACTTAACTCTTTACATCTGGAGTTATGATGACCATTCGGAGCATATAGGAATATTATTTGCAATTGGTATGGTGGAAGAACACGGACAAAGGACTTGACTCGTCCACCTCCAAACCTGCACTTCTGTTTGCATTGAACCGCTCAAATACCCCATTTATTGTAAAGGTTCAAAGGGAATCCTTTGAAATCTTGGAAGAATATATGGCCTAGGAATAGGGGATATAATTCGTTTGGACTGGACACAGAATAATACATCTTAGTGCACAGAGAGGAGAGAGAACCTCAATGCTACACTATTACGACTGCTGTATTAAACTGTAAAGAACTGCTGTCTTGGATATCTAACCGCTGAACGATCTGAGGGTTAAAGGCTACATTTCGACGGCTTTTTGAAGCTGCAAGAATTCCTGCCGAGCATCGAGCTTGATGATCAGATGGTTGACGTTTGGCAGCATTAATACTACCCTTTTCGACTGCCGTGTGAACCTGTTAAGGAATCTTAACTTGGACCTTTAATCGTTGGGTGATCTGAGGATAAGCATTTTGCCAACTTGAATGAAATATTTCCACTGCTGTGTGAAACTGTAAGAAATTCATGTTGGGCATCTTTAACCACTTAATGATTTGAGGGTTGACATTCGGAACTTGACTGCTGTGTGAAACTGAGGAATCACGATCTTGGATCTTTAACCGCTGGATGATCTGAGGATTAAATAGTCGGTAACATCACCATCGCAAAGAACAGTATTTACCCAAGGACTGTCGGGCACGATGATCAACTACAGCATGGAGGTGGTCGTATCCACCGATACGGATGATGTCGAAGACACCATGGGCGAGGTCAACCCAATCCCCATCGAGATCGACGACGAGGAAAGACTCCAGGTATCACCGTCGAGGAAGTCACGACTGTCTGCCTCTGACCTCATCAGCGTGTCCTCATCCCTACCGGACTCTGTCCTACCCCAGTACCCCGACCTCTCGATCGCGCCGTCGATCAGCAGCTCGATGAAGCCACAGATCTCCAAGTCGGTCGAAGACCTCCTGGTCAATGCCGACCTGGAGGACTGTCGGAACCGGTTGTCGAGACACGGGTACGACTCGATGAGGAGTCTGAGGCTGGCATCCAAAGAAGATTTAGTCGAGATAGGCTTACCCAGGGGCTATGCAGGACTTCTGGTCTATGCAGTAGCCCAGGAAGATAAGGGCCATGGTCCCGGCAAGGGATTGGCTCAGATAGAGTAAGTTTGTCCTCGGTCTTCAGTATTGGCAGAGACAAAATGCCGTGGTGCATCCTTCTATGGTTCTCAATATATCCAACGTCTTGTATGTGAAATAGCTGTCGGGATATTATGCACTTTGAACTTTGTCCTTATCCCTCTTTTGCGGGAAGATGTCTGTGCGCCCCATGCAGATTCAATTGATTTTGTTTTCATTCAGTTTTTTGAGAAGGAAGAAAAACTAATTTCGTGGATAATTCAGACTATATCAATAATTCAGTCCAGACGCTCTATAAATCAGCTTATTCTGAAAGAAAAACAAATGGAAAAAAAGGCTGGGAATTCTTTTTAATTACCTCGAGTCCTTGATGACAAGAAGTGGCAAAACTTCTGATGTGCAGATTGCGTGTTTAGTATACCTGAACATATGATGGGAAAGCTGTTTTTGTATAAATTAGTTATCACTAACCGTAATTACTCATTAAATGGACGATTTACATCCGGTGGCCAAGGCAACCGCTGAAGCTATTTTTTCATGTTCTGTGCGTACATCGGAGACATATATGTTCTATTTCAAGTGGTTGTTTACAGACGGTCAACGTGGATTTTAATGTATGTAACTAACAGTAGTTTTAATTTGCATTTTTCGCAGACACCTCTCGGGGTTGGGGATGACGGGAGAAAAAATAACGTGAACATGCTCTAATCAGAGAGCACATCTTCACAAACTTCTCAACGAATTCACAGTTTTACGCGGTCAAAATTTTTGTATTAAATTTAATATGAGTTGATTGCAATCGATCTAGCAACTGGTACCAGTCTGGTAGCGCATAATTACTGAAGTCTTGCGTCTTTCGAGGATTGTAGGATGTGAAAAGATGTAGAGAAGTAGGAGAGGTGTTTGTGATGGAGAGAAGGAAATGGGAGCAATGGTTCCGAGATACACTGTATATACCTAATAATCAGGATAATGTATGTCTATATATGTTTTTTGTCATTTCAGAACAATAAAGCTTGAAGACCAATTCCTGCCATCACAAGTTTTAACATCAAGCGAGGCAATCTCCGCCATGAGTGAAAAGGTTAGTTTAAAAGTGATGTTGTCTTGCCTCACCCCCCTCCTTCAAGCAAACTACAGTCATTCACGTTTTGGTAACTGTTGAATAAACCATTTCAATTTATGAGGAGATCAAGAGTCTTTCGGTGAGCAAAACAAACTAACGATGATGAATTGATGATGATAGACACAAAAATACAAACGTATCTCTGCGAAAATAATGAGGAAAAGAATGATAAATTATATGTTGATAATAACTGCTACTTTGTTATGCCCCTACCCCAAAATATAATTTTTGTTTAATAATTAAAAGGATTCAATATTTCAACTACTGATTGACGGGATGTGTATTCCTTACACTCTAAAAATTAAACATGGGATAAACATCAACCAGAATTCCACTCCTCCATTTTGTGATTAACTATTTCCCTTTCGAGATCGTGGATGATGACCATGTCGCTTTTTTAAATTGTCTACCAGGGCGACTACAAGGTGGTGCCGGGAGGCGGAGTGGACGATGCCGTCGTCGGCGGCAAAGACCTCGGGGTCAAACCCCTCGATTCGAAGACCGCACCCGACCGAGAGGGGTGGGGGAAGAAGTTGGATTTCCTGCTGGTCTGTATCGGCTATGCTGTCGGGCTGGGCAACATCTGGCGTTTCCCCTACCTGTGCTATACCCATGGAGGAGGTAAGACAAATTCTACAACTCTATACAAAAGAGATTAAATTTATTTGACCTAAATTCGTGTTTGTGCTCTTTTGCAGGTCACACGGACGATTTTATGTCCTTTTTGTGATTTTTAAACAGTCTTTTGATGATTTAATGATTTTTATTGCCTATTTAACTCTAATTAAGTCGGGCAAGTCCAGGGTATGTACACTGTAGTCATTTGGTGTCCTATCCTGGTATGTAAACACGGTACATGTATATTGGAATGGTGAACATAAACCCTTTCGCGACAATCATTCCACATTTTGTGGTTTGGCTCAATAACTTATGATTCAGAAACCTAAAATATATGCCAGATGCATGAGTAGAAAGGGCAAACATTTCTGCACACACCACATCCATTTTTGTTTCATGACTATATTGCGTTTGATGCCAGGAGCTTTAAAAAGAACTGTAAGCTTTAAAAACCCCTCAGTTGGCAACAGTTGAGAGATTCGAAATCTTCTTTTTTATATAATTATCAAAATGGGCCACTTTTTTCAACTTTTTGGCAACATTTGCGCCCATGTATTTTGTCTTCATCTCTTCATAGACATTCATTTTGTTTTAACAATGTAGCAAGAAAAAAAAATATTATTGTTGCCAATTTGAAGAACAACATGTGATCAATTTAGCCCTAGAAATAAATCCTGTATTGAAAGGGTATCATTTCAGACTCAGATTCAGATTCATTTTCTTATTTATTGACCCTTATTAAAAAAAAAAAAAACTACTTAAATTCGGCGTCCACTTGAATCCACTTGAGTTCACTTGCATAGCAATTTTCCTCGATATTTGGGTCTTACTCCAGCTCTAGTAAAGCTACTACTAGCCTTATACAATTGTTATCAGGTAAATATTTAACCTTGTCCATAACTTACAGGACAAATAGGCCGCCTACCCTCGATTTGTTTAAGAATGAGAAATGAGAGGGAGGGGGGATGGCAAAAAAAAAATCTTTTTCATGCTCTTCTGCCGAGTCATTTCATCCTATTGATAAGTTTTATGGATCTCTATGACCATCAGTCGACCCCAATTAACAGTACAACTTACACGATTCCTTAAAGGTGAAATTGAGTACAGGTTCTTGTCATGCACTTGCTTATAATGACATATCTAGAGGCTATTCTTGAATTTTGATTGCATTGGGTTAAAATTTTAAACGAAAATAAATAAAATGAAGTATTGTTTGATATAAAAGGTAATGCAAAGTTTTGGGAAATACTGAAAATTGGATGGATAATAATGTTGATATATTTGGATGCCCCTGTGGATGTATTATAAGCACTAGGAAATATATCCCCTAAAACACTTCTGCTTTCGAGCAAATTGAATAATCAAAATTAACCGGTGCTCCCGGTAAATTTCAAATATTTAAAATAGCGCCATTCCATGGTAGCTGCGACCATGAAAATCTCAGAATATGCAGTTCTGATATACAATTTCCAATCGGGAATAGCAAATCGGTCGATTGTAGTCAAGAAACATTGTTTTAAAGCAAAAGTAATATCAGTCTTGAGAGGGAGCTATACAACATAAAGAGTTATTATTTACAATGTCATCACTTTAGACTCGATTTCAACCGCGACAACGATCATTGAATATAGTAAAATCGCATATGCTTCCAATATGTTCATTTGAACCAATTTCATTACCCCATACCCAAACTTTTGTTTACCTTTAAAAAAAAAACACTTTGAAACACTGCACTCAGATATGGACACATGGGGCTACACAAACATGATAATTTTATGTAGCTAAAGTTGTTATATTTGAGAGGTAAATTACTTACATTGGGTCCATGGTGGTTATGTTTGAAATGGGAAATTTCATCTTCTTTTCAAAAGCAATGCTTTTCAGGTAATAATAATGCGCCTCGGAATAGAATTTCTAGATAGACGGCGCTATAGAAATGCCTATTATTATTATTATTATTATTATTACTCTATATTTTTTGTATCAACCTTTATTCTCTTTAAACTTTGCAAGGTACCATAGTACATTTATTGCCTTTTATCAGACAATCGGATATGATAATTGCCCGGGGTGTTTCACGGTTTATTTCCTGTTTAAGATTTATTGATGATTTGTGATTTGAAAAGAAAACAAACAAGATTTATGGATGGTACTCCATATAACCTCATGTCATGTTGTATAAAGTACTGCAGTGGCGTAGCGTGAGTTTAACAAAAAGATAGAGAGGGGCATCAGTATGACTGAGGGGGCGCTGATCTAACTCATGCATGGTATGCAAATACAAGAGGTCATTGATTAGGATGAGGGTGTATGAAGCGTTGTACCTATATCATCTTCTTTTCAGGTTTCCCATTTTCCTTCTTCATTTTCAAATCTCTTTTACTTCTCTGCTCAATGTTGTCATTCAATTGGGGGTTGAGGAGGAGGCACATGCCCCCATGCCCCCGTGCCCCCGTGCCCCCGCCGCTGCGCCACTAGTATAATGACACAAGTTCAACTTTTATCATGCCATAAACTGTTTAGCATCGGTCGATTTCCTGAACAGGGACATCTATGGGAATTTCATCTTCTTTTTGTCATGCAGTTTGTCATTTTAGAGTGTTAATTAATCCTAATGTAAAGGTCAACATGTAGGGTGAAATAAGAGTCAAGGAATTGGGGCAATAAACTTGAACCCGTGAAGCAGTGGCAGATCTAGGACTTTGTATTTAAAATTAAAAAAAAATAATATTAAAAAGAGGTTGGAAAATAAAGGAGTAAGTTTTGTGTGTCATTTTCAGGTATTCCGATTGAACTCGAAAGGGGGCACGGGGGCATTTTGTACTTCAAATACAATGTTTAATTATTAAAACTAGTCGTTGATATATATATAAATACAAAATAAACTAATATTCATTTTCAAATCTCTTTTACTTCTCTTCTCAATGTTGTCATTCAATTGGGGGTTGAGGAGGAGGCACATGCCCCCGTGCCCCCGTGCCCCCGCCGCTGCGCCACTAGTATAATGACACAAGTTCAACTTTTATCATGCCATAAACTGTTTAGCATCGGTCGATTTCCTGAACAGGGACATCTATGGGAATTTCATCTTCTTTTTGTCATGCAGTTTGTCATTTTAGAGTGTTAATTAATCCTAATGTAAAGGTCAACATGTAGGGTGAAATAAGAGTCAAGGAATTGGGGCAATAAAATTGAACCCGTGAAGCAGTGGCAGATCTAGGACTTTGTATTTAAAATTAAAAAAAAATAATATTAAAAGAGGTTGGAAAAAAAAGGAGTAAGTTTTGTGTGTCATTTTCAGGTATTCCGATTGAACTCGAAAGGGGGCACGGGGGCATTTTGTACTTCAAATACAATGTTTAATTATTAAAACTAGTCGTTGATATATAAAAATACAAAATAAACTACTATAATCTTCGTCACGTTCATGCTGCGATATGAATATCTTTTCATTTCCTTGCTGAGAATAAATTTCCGTGCCGAGACACTTAAATAATAATATAGATTTTTTGCTTATTGAATTGAAGAACAAAATCTGAATAATGGTTTGCGGTTTACCAATTTATAAGCCGGAAATGCGTTAACTCTTTGTACAATGATATGATTAACGCCATTAATTTCTTGTTCTTAGCAGATATTTCACTGTCATAATTATCATGAATTTTGCGTCATATTTCGTCCCTTTTTGTTTCTTCTTCTCCCTAGGGGTATTTCTGATACCCTATTTCATCATGCTGTTCTTGGCCGGTATGCCTCTGATGTTCTTAGAGCTGGCCTTTGGTCAGTATGGAGGGGAAGGTCCAATCACCATCTGGAAGGCATGTCCACTATTTTCAGGTGAGTCCACTATATACCTTATCCAGTTAGTTCAAAAATTAATCATAACCTTTCCGAAGCAGAGCAGTAACTTTATTCTAGAAGATGAAACAAATTGCTCTTTGTTTATATACTTTGCTGAGCTCACAGTCATATTTTGGTCATGATATTAATTTGTATATGGTTTAACAATAATTCATATTTAGTTCTGTATATTCAAAATGATGGGGATGGTGTTATTAGGAGAAATAAGAATAAAACCTTATACTCTTTGGGGTGACCCGACATTTGCTCCTGTGAATGCTTCAGGCTTTCGTCAAAAATGTAGGATGGGAGTTAGGGTTGCAATTGGGATTCTGATTAGGTTTAGGGTTCATAATTTAATAGTCCATACATAAAGTAAAGAACTCGGTTAGTGTAGGAAAATGACTACAAATTTGTCGTATAAATATTTAAGTATTTTTAAAAGAAATGTACAATTCTGTTCTAATTCAGTTTTGAGATTGTGTCATATCATTGATTATCAGACTTCGGCAAATCATGTTCCGAACTTTTTCAATGTCATGTTTTGTTTGTTGTTAATTTTTGTGTGTTTTGTAGGGTTCTTTTTTTAATGAATGGGTGTAAAATTTTCCAAATCACGTCACTTCTCGTTCAAAAAATACATGAAATGTTTATGACAATGGCTTGTCCTTGTTTTTGTTTGTGTCAAGTTCATTTTGAGATGAATGAGTGTAATTCCTTCCCAAAACTAGATGAACAGTTCAGAAGAAAAAAAGTTTTCGAATGATATTTTATTGAGAAACAAATAGAATATCACAATATTTCAAATAAACGCAATTGCCGGATCGAGTATGTATATTTGTTGAGCAAGTAATACATAATGACTAGCAGTTTATCGACCCCGTTTCGGGTAAAAAAAGGTCGATTGAAAAGCGTGTAAATCAGTGTCCTCCGGGCTGCGGATATTTTTTTTACACGCTAGCCTGGCCATTTTCGCCGTAATACTCGTAAAAGTGCGCTGGTGGGAAAGCCTACATGCACATAAGCATGCACGTAGTTAGCTAGTGCAGCGTGCGGGTGAACTTGGTTGCTCGCTTTATTAGCTGATCATTCGTTCGTTCGTGTGTCCTTAGATCAAGATTAATGTAAAGTCCCTAAATTAAATTCAATTAAGTTCTTGAATTCCATCGCCCGATGGCTGCTATGGCCGTCTCATTTACAAGGGCCACCTAAGTCTTCATCTGATGATTGCCATGCATGATCTACATGTATAATCATGGACCTTACTAGGTCCATGGTATAATGCACGCATGTAGGCTGCTAGACTCTAATATTAGTCGCTTCTATGGTATTTATCACAGAAATGGCCAGGCTAGCGTGTAAAAAAAAATTACGCTGCCGGGCTGGCATCTATTCATGAGGAGGGATGATGTGATTGAGTGCTTAGTGCTAACCATGTTATTGATTCTTATTATGAAGAAAGGACGTCTAGTTTTGAAGGGCTTTAGAAGCCAGTAATGTTTTGATAAAAATAGATGCGATAATTGATGGATGTTGTAGTCGGCATTCATTTCTTTAAGCTGTAATTTTACATTTCCATTGCACAAATGTAATCTCGTTTGCATCCAAACAATTTTGGTGAAAAGCTATGATTATACTTTGTGTTCAAATGATGAAATTTGCCGGTAGTGTTTTTGTCTTTCGAGTTCGGCAAACAGGTGCTGAGATAAACCATCTTC
>CP137680.1:14357324-14369824 GCA_037976565.1 Mesocentrotus franciscanus | reverse complement strand
CGTGCGCACCTCGACGCGCGCGTACGCGCGCATCAAAATTTCAAAATGCTCCAATTCGTCCCAAATTTTGTTTGCACACGTTTCAGGCCATTTTAAGCATTTTCAAAATTTGCGCGCGCGCACTGATACGCGCGCGTTTTCGCGCGTATTGGCATTTTGCAACATCAAATCGCCAAATTTTTCTGCATCATATTTGGCACATTTTTCCAAGCATTTTGATACCTTGTTCACTTTTTCTGACCAGTAATAACGCAATGAGCGTCCGTCAAAGTATAACAGCACCCGCGGACCGCGCTATCTCTATCCACAATACATAGGCAAAAACATGCCTATACAAAACTCATTGTAACTCTTCAGAATGGATGGATACCCCAATTTTTTTCATATTTGGATAGATTATGAGTCGGAGATATGATTTCATGTCTCATTTGACCCTCAATTAACTCATGACGTCATCATAATGGCCTCCGAACTCAAAATTTCAATTTGCATATTATGACGTCAGCATATTTTTGGAAAATTGATTGTATCTCTGTAAATATTGATCGATTTTCTTCCAAATTTTGATATGTTCTAGCTGAGACAATTCTCTACAAATGCAGTCACCACGATTTTTCATTTTGACAAAGGCATCATGGCGTATTTTTGCGATTAAAGGAGGCATGTCAATTTTTCACATTTTGCGTGTATTCTCTATGGGACATGACTTTTTCCAAAACTGGATTCTACATTCCCGTCTTTCGCGAGCAATATCTCCGTCGTTTTAGCTTTGTTTTCGCTGAGCTTCGAGTATGTTGTAGCTGAGACAATAAGCTATCACAAGTGTGCCCTTTATTTTTCGATCAGATGCCGGGATCATGCTCATATTTCACTTGCAAAGTGGGATTTGAGAATTCCATTTTCCGTTCACGTGTAATGTCTATGTGGATTATTTTGGTATAGTGGTCATAGCACTTGCCTCCCATTCCGGCGACCCAAGTTCGATTCCTGGTGGGTCATTTTTTTTTTTTTTTTGCCGTCGTTTTAAATTTGATTTTATGATCTTCTTCGACTATTATAACATATTATCATATACAATCACAAACAATGTAATAAAATGCCTAATTTTGCGTGTTATATCTATGGGAGAAGAATGTCAATCGTTTGAGTACAACCCTATGGGAAATCTGATTCCTTGTCGTGTATTAAACCTATAGGGTTAATCTCCCAAGTCTGTTGGAATATATCAAATCATCCCATTTTCATGATGTTTAGTCTCCTTCCCAGACGTTTATACTTTCCAGTTATTCAGCCCAGGTATATGCAATGTTTACGTCTCTCCCGCGGACATAGAATTGTTTACATGTCTATAACTTCTCTCTTTCTCTATAATATAGTAAATATTCAATTCTATTTATGCTGGAAATATTAAAAGCATCGTTCTCCATTGCATCTCTTTCTCTTGCTCTCTCTTGCTCTGTTTCCTTCCCTCTCTTGATCTGCCCTCTATCCTTCTCTTGCTCTCTCATTGCATCTCTCTCTCTACTCTTTCACTCTCTCCCTATCTCTGTCTCCCTCTCTTGCTCTGCCTAGCTCCCTCTGTCTCTGCCTCTCATTGTATACTCTCTCACCCTCTCCCTTTCCCGGCCTCTGGTTCTCGTTCTCCCTCCGATATCTATTGTAATTTTCTTTAATTTCCTCTAGCTCTTCATTTTGCCCTTTGTATTCTTATTTCACCCCTACCATGTCCTCTCTCCTTCAAAGTGTATGCATTCTGATTCCTCTTTCTTCCCTCGGTCCAGCTCATGTATTTTTACATGTCAATAACTCGTCTCCCTCTCTCCTTCTCTATATCTATATTTTCATTAAATTTCATTATGATCATGATTTTGATCATAATCATTTCTCAATATTTTGTTCATCAGTTAAGTTATCACTTCAGTTCAGGTCACAGTTCAATCTATCAGTTCATTCATCAGTTCATCAGTTTAGCTCATCAATTCAGTTCATTTCACATCAGTTCAATCTATCAGTTCATCAGTACTTCATTCATCAGTTCATATCTTAATACATCATTTTACATTAACATCATTAAATTGGATCATTGAATTGAAGATTAGCATGATCATAAGAATTGAAGACAGATCACCTAATTCGTCCTGATGACGAATTACTTTTCTAGTTCTTTATTTATTAGGTGGTCTGTCAACGACAGATCACCTATTGATTTCGTCAGAATTTTCTTTATTATTTTTATTTATTTATTTTTATTTCATCCGTACACTTTTTTGTGTAAACGTTTACTCGAAATCGACATATTCAATTTCCTTCGAATTTCTGTCAGTCATCAGGCCCTATAATATCAAGTTCAAGTAACTTCTCAAGGTCATGGGGTCATCGTGACGTCATCCAGGCGCCATTTTGTAAACATCAGGTCATTATCATATCTCGATAACGAGTCATCAAAAATCAACCATATTTGGTATACATCAATTTTAGGTCAAAGGTCAACAAAAATGTCGACAAAATCCGCGCGCACCTCGACGCGCGCGTACGCGCGCATCAAAATTTCAAAATGCTCCAATTCGTCCCAAATTTTGTTTGCACACGTTTCAGGCCATTTTAAGCATTTTCAAAATTTGCGCGCGCACTTATGCGCGCGTTTTCGCGCGTATTGGCATTTTGCAACATCGAATCACCAAATTTTTCTGTCATCATATTTGGCACATTTTTCCAAGCATTTTGATACCTTGTTTAACTTTTTCTGACCAGTAATAACGCAATGAGCGTCCGTCAAAGTATAACAGCACCCGCGGACCGCGCTATCTCTATCCACAATACATAGGCAAAAACATGCCTATACAAAACTCATTGTAACTCTTCAGAATGGATGGATACCCCAATTTTTTTCATATTTGGATAGATTATGAGTCGGAGATATGATTTCATGTCTCATTTGACCCTCAATTAACTCATGACGTCATCATAATGGCCTCCGAACTCAAAATTTCAATTTGCATATTATGACGTCAGCATATTTTTGGAAAATTGATTGTATCTCTGTAAATATTGATCGATTTTCTTCCAAATTTTGATATGTTCTAGCTGAGACAATTTTCTACAAATGCAGTCACCACGATTTTTCATTTTGACAAAGGCATCATGGCGTATTTTTGCGATTAAAGGAGGCATGTCAATTTTTCACATTTTGCGTGTATTCTCTATGGGACATGACTTTTTTCAAAACTGGATTCTACATTCCCGTCTTTCGCGAGCAATATCTCCGTCGTTTTAGCTTTGTTTTCGCTGAGCTTCGAGTATGTTGTAGCTGAGACAATAAGCTATCACAAGTGTGCCCTTTATTTTTCGATCAGATGCCGGGATCATGCTCATATTTCACTTGCAAAGTGGGATTTGAGAATTCCATTTTCCGTTCACGTGTAATCGCTACGGGAAATGTTTTGGTATATCGGTAACGCACTTCACTTCCGACCTCGAGACCCCTGGTTCGAGTCCGGGCGTCTTTTTCTTCACTTTTTTGTCTTTTGACCTTTCACTGTACCGTCTCCTTTGAATATTAAAACACGAAGAATCGCAAATAATGTAATATAAACAACAATATTTACTTTATTATTACCCTATTATCACTTGATCCATTACTTTTTGCGTGTAATCCCTATGGGAGATGACTTTTTCTCAAATCTGGATTCTACATTCCTGTCTTTTGCGAGCAATATCGCCGTTATTTCTGCTTGGTTTTTGTTGATTTTTGAGTATGTTGTAGCTGAGACTATATGCTATCTAAATGTCCCCTCATTTTTTCAATCAGATGTCAGGATCACGCTCATCATCATCATGATGGTCTGATGATCATCAACATCATCATCATTAATCATCTAACATTATCATTACCATCACCATCATGTTCATCATCATTGTTTACATGTCTATATAACTTCTCCCTTTCTCTTTATAGTAAATATTCAAATCTATTTATGCTAGTAGAGTGCCTCGTTATCAATTGCATCTCTTTCTCTTTCTCCTCTCTCTTGCTATGTTCCCTTCTCCTTTCTTGTTCTGCCCCTCTCTCTTGCTTTGTTTCTGCATCCCCTCTCTCTCTCTACTCTTCACCCTCTCCCTTCCTTTGTCTCACTCCTTCCTTGCCTCCCTTTTCTCTCTTGCGATGTCTCGATTATCTCTGCCCTTCTCTTTTTTCATACTCTCTCACCCTCTCCCTTTTCCGCCACTGACTCTCGTTCTCCCTCTATTATGTCTTCCAGTGTTCCCAAATCTTCTTTAACTTTTCCTTCTAACCTTTGTATTCTTGTTTCACCCCTACCATGTACTATAGAGAGAAACATGAAATGAAGTACATTAGTAAACAGGTCTATTCATTGTTAAAATCAAGTTCAAAGCACTAAACAAAGCTTATCAAACCAAAGTCAAAGCTAAATTGCATAGACCTATCTACATGCATGTAAATGACATTCTGCACCAAACTTAACATCACGCTATTTCCTTGGCTATCTAAAAAAGAACAGCAATGCAATATTACAAATGGTAATCACCTATCATCTTCAAACACATTTTAAAAGAAATAAATTTAAAAAAACAGCATATCCAATAAAATTTGATATACTAAAATAAAAGCACATACCCTGGTACTGAAAAGAACAGCCTTGTACAAATTTCTGAAAAGGGCATTCTAACATGTATATATATTTAACAGAAATGGAATACATATAAAACAGGTACATAAACAAGATACCTACTGACTATATGAAAGGCTCCCTACATAGCAAGTGAGATATAAGCTCAGATAAACACAATAACAATAAAACTAAAAACAATGTACATTATGGATAATCCCTAACAGCCCTATATACCTCTTTGTTACAACAAGCAACACAGTGCTATGTATAGTGAATGCAGTAGATATTGACAGTTGATCGTAAGGTACCACTATATATGGGGTAAATGTTGCAAATAAACTGACATTATAATCATAATCCAATATTGTCTATTCACAAACAAACTGGATATGTGACCTCTAATGACATAAAATTGTTGTGTACAAACATGTGCCATTGAAAATCATAAGCGTGTAATATATGACAATATAACAAATTACAGTGAATTGTCTTTCGCTGTACTACTAAGATCTGTTATCCTGATGTTAACAAGAAGACAAACAGTAACTGTTATCAATGATATCCATAAGATTCAGCCTATCTGTTTCATATATCAGCAACATCAACCAATATAAGAACTACGGTAATGCCAAGATAAGAAGAGTGACATGCATGTATAACTTCTTTTCCCAAGGAGCATGCATAAGATCTATCTTTACAATATATAACTCAAAACACTGTGTGAATACAAGGATTTACAAACTTACAGAAAAATAAACGTGTAAAATCCCCGGAAACGTGCAATGTATGTGCAAAGTCAAAACACAAATATAATAAAATACATCATGAATGGCGCTTTGTTTCTGCATCCCCTCTCTCTCTCTACTCTTCACCCTCTCCCTTCCTCTGTCTCAAATAAGATACAACTATAAAGGGATGAGAGCGTAAAAGGAATTGAACAATCAGAAACAAAAAATATCGTATAAAAATACATGTAGTTACATGGAAGTGCACAAAAATCCCAAAATATCTTGTGTGGAACAAAGGTATATGTTTACATTGTCATACCAGTAAAAATAAGACTAAAATCACACAGAAACATGGTATCAGAAAATAAATGTAAGAATCAGAGGTGGAAAATGGACATGAACACATGTTAGTATGAATAAAAAAAAAAAGTATGCTGAGCCATACAGAGTGGCATTCAAAATGTCTTGGTCGAGAGGCTAGGCATAGTTATCATCACGATTGTTGACAAAGGCAGGATTGCTGAGTGTATCTGGTGGGTGACCAGGATGACGCCAAATCTTTGCGACGTAGGAATGGCAGGGTCTGGGACGGCCATCACGTTTGAAGAAGCTGACTGCGTCAGTGTCAGTCCTGACTGAAACGATTGCAGTGGGACTGCAGATGGGGTGTCTGATCCAGTAGACAAGAAATGCCGAACTGCTGTACAAGTAAGGAGGGTAGAGCAGTCGGCCCTTATGTAAAAGACAGGATGATATCACCGGAGGGCTGAAGTCCTGGGGTGATGTTACCGCTGTGTGTTCGACGATGAGGACAGCCTTCTGACTCGAGGGCGGTAGTTTGTTTGAACTGGTAAACAAAGGGATATGGTGGTGCACTGTCATTGGTGACTAGGGTTGTAGAAATGAGCTTTGCAACGTTGCGCTTTGCAGTCATCTGAAGAAGTTATCTGAAGTGAAATAAAAAAATCATTTGAAGATTAGGAATATGAACAGTACTGAATTTTTCTTTCCTAAAAGTGTTAACCTTATTAATGAACGCATTTGACATAAAAAGTGTTCTGTCTATGCAACCCCAATGTAACATTTTCAAAGCAAAAGATGTGTCATAGAATTGCTAATTTACTCTAGGTGTGCCAATTTTGTGGGAATCGACAGTGTAGTGGCCGAGGTCAGCCATCTATCTGGAGGAGCTTGAAATAACTCAGTACAGTAGGGTTAGGCTTTTTCAAACATTCTAGTTTGGCAATCTTTCCTTACCCTGTGAAGGTCCCGATACATTACATGTATATGCTGGTGTTCCATACTTCTGCCACAATGCTGTTATGATGACAGAGCCATAAACACTCCCCAAGGCCTACAGTCTTCGCTGAACCAGGTTTTCTGAAATGGTAGGAATATTCAACATATTTAATACTTCCATGAATTTCATACATTTCTAATTTCTCCTTTACTGCCAAACATGAATTAATCAGTATCCCCATTATGTTGACTACTGCTATACTCATCATGTTACCTGTACTAAGGGAGAAACACTGGCCTTGTTTATCTCTTTGATTAGTGTTATTACTGATCACTGGGTTAAAGATAGAGTTATGATATTCAACTCACCATCATATAACTATCCATATCTTTCCATTCACTAAAACATTTATGTATGCAGTATTTAAAAAAATAAAACATTATGACTAACATCATTAAAAATGTCATATGAACATCATTGTTTCATGAAAATACAGTCAACTTCGTTTAACTCAACCAATCGTCCGAGTCAACTGCCTATTTGAAGTCCACTGTGATTTTATTTTATTGATTTACACATCATATAAGTCAAATTTCTTCTAAGTCGAAGCCATTTGTGTGGTTCTAATTGATTTGACTAAGGCAAGGTTGACTGTACAACATAATTGAGGTCATAGATACTACTTTTATATCAACATCCTACATATCACTAGCAAACAATTCATCTTTCACAGAATATTCAACATTGCATCCCAATGATGATATTTATTCATTATCATAAATCTTCCCATTTTGATATTCCATAACCATAATAATATATTCTTCTTTACTTACCTTTGCATGTTTCCTTGTCATGTTCAAGCTTGAACTCTGAGTTGAATCTCTTCCTCAGAGTAATGGTTTCCACTCCATCTCCCACTCCAACCCAGTCGGGAAGGAGCACTTTGCAAATTCATACATGTAGAATGTTCCAACTTTGAAATTCTGATCAGGTTTACAATCTTTATCCTGGGAAGAAAAACCATGAATTTATCATCTTGTTATTTATTTATGAATACCATATATATATATATATATATATATATATATATATATATATATATATATTTGTGACTGTACAACATTATTGAGATCATAGTGAATACTTTTCTCAACAAACATCCTACATATCACTAGCAAACAATTCATCTTTCACAGATTATTCAGCATTGCATCCCAATGATAACATTTATTTATAATCATGAACCTTCCCATTCTGATATTCCAGAACTATAATAATATATTTCTCTTTACTTACCTTTGCATGTCTCCTTGTCATGTTCAAGCTTGAACTCTGAGTTGAATGTCTTCCTCAGAGTTGAATGGTCTCCTACTCCAACCCAGTCGGGAAGGAGCACTTTGCAAATCCATACATGTAGAATGTTCCAACTTTGAAATTCTGATCAGGTTTACAATCTTTATCCTGGGAAAAAAACATGAATTTATCATCTTTTATTCGTTTATGAATCCAATATATTAATGTGTACCACTGTTTTTTATTGCTTTCTAAAAGTTGAAAATACATGTATATGTCATGATGCCAGTAAATTTAAAGTTACTGTGGGGTAAAAGGCAAGGATTGACAACACATAAATCACACACATCACCTTAAAGGAGAATGAGATGTACACTGCATTACTCCAAAATTTGATACAGAATTGTGAGCATGTTGCACCTATTTGATAACTTAGTACGGATTACAATTTCTCTAAAGTTTACCCTTGCCTTGTTAGACGTCCTTTTATGGGAGTTACCAGTTTGATGAAAATAGTAATGTCATATTTAAGCAAATTTTTGAAAACCAAGTCTGAAAATTGTTTTACCAAGTTTACATCATGCTTTCAATGTGATGTCAATCGCAGATGGTGTCATTGATAAGTGTAAGGCAATCCAAAAGTATACACAACCATTATGCCTTTTAAAGATTCCATGTAATTTACTCATATTCATTTTTGTAAGAATAAAAACATGATAAATAAAAATGTTATTTCGCAAGAAATTATGAAATTTACTCTTATCACTCTCGCTTTACAATAAATATCAAAATGCAATCTTAACAGCTTCGTGGTAACTATAATATGTAGGGATGACCTCTGTTTCCAATAAATCTAGTCCTTTGCTGTACACATGATCTATCATTGTTCCCTTCTCAGTAGTAGCATTAACAACATGCTGTTTGTAACCTTTATTACACATTAGCTTGTTTACCTGTGAAGAACCTTTAAACAAATCCTCATTAAAATCTCCCATCACAATACACCTAATGCTTCTTTGTGTAATGCATCTAGCAAATTGTCTAATGATTCACAGAATGATTTGATACTATATGATGGAGGTCGATAAACGACTGAAATTACAACAGAAACTGGTTTGGTGACAAGAATTGCGATAAACTCTAAGTTGTCGACAGATATGTCTAATCTACTTGAATATGTATTCTTGATATACATTGCAACACCTCCGTGCGATTGTTCTTTGAGTACATTTCCAACTCCAGAATTACAGTATGAAAGATGTCGTGGCTGATGATAAAATCGAAAGTTATCTAAAACAACGTCACAGAGATCATCATCATTAATCCATGTTTCGTCAAGCAAATAAAATCTACATTCACAAATTGGCACTGGGATTTGAAATCGATAAAATGCTGTTTTAATCCTTGTACATTTTGCATTACCAAAGAAAAGTTATAATCGTGAATATCTTCAGAAGTTTCATTCTCGATAAACGGCTTCATAATCTCAATGTTCTTTAATTTCTGGATTACAATATATACGCTTAGGATCGAAATGTTCTATCACAAGTCCAGATAACGAAGTAACGCGACTAAGCCCAACATATGCCTGTCCAGATTGAAATACACTTTTTAATGATACAACAGCTTTGTCTAATGTCGAACCTTGTACTTTATGAATTGTGCAAGCATAAGCAAGCTTAAGTGGAAATTGTTTTCTCACATATTTCTTACCAATGGATTCTTGAGACATTTCGATTGAATGAATACCAACATCGGCCTTCTCAAAATTAACTTTGATGCAAACTGGATTCAAATTTGTATGATCCGTTATTATTTCTGTTACATTTCGAAACATCCATTTGTCAGGCCTTTACTAACATCAATGTTCTTGAGCAACATCACTCTAGCATTAACTGCAATCCACAGATAAGGAGGCAACTGGGTTTTCATCTTTGTATAAGGTTTTTTCAGTATTTGATTTCCTTTTTTAACATCTTTGTCCATGTCTTGTGCTTTTACGCATATCACATCTCCACATTTTGTATGCAATAATTTCTTGTTCCAAGCATCTACTTCATTGTTACATGCATAGATATGCAGAGCATTTTCACATTCTTCACCAGTCTCACAGGACTTGAGCATTGCTAGGTCTTCATCACAGAGAATCTCATCCCCTTGTTTTACACGTAATCTATTTAAGAGAAAAGCGAATTGGGTATCATCTTTTGTCTCATAATGTCTTCAAGTTCTACTTTCTTGAAATTAGCATTCCACAATGCACCATTGAGTGTGTCTTTATATAAAGGAATTCCAAAGACTGGAGGTAACTGATACATGTCTCCCACAGCAATAACTGAAACACCAGCAAAAGCAGTTTGATCGCGTGATTGTTTAATTTGTCGTAGGCGGCCGTGAATGTAAGACATCAACTTTTGATCTACCATTGATACTTCATCTATGATTAAAATTTGCAATTCAGCCAGCTTATTTCAAGGACACTTATTTTCTCATCACTCAGCGGTTGATACAGTATTTGTGCTTTGATTGGAATAGAAAGAATACTATGTATAGTATGGCCATTGATATTGTATGCAGCTACTCCGGTTGGAGCCATTTTCAGTACTGAGACATCATCAGGATGTGGCAACATTCGGCTAGTATACGTGTTGCTTCATAGTAAAGACATTTGATCAAATGACTTTTCCAGTGCCAGCACCTCCAGTTAGAAAAATATGAAACGGTTCGACCGATTTTCCATTTACTCTATCTAAACACCACTGTCGTATTTTGTAAAAACACTCTGTTGCTTCTCATTCAAAGACCTCATCAAAGAATGTCCATCTTGTTTGGAAATTTTTACAGAACGTAGTTCGATGCTATAGTCATCTTTTTCGGTTCATTTTTAAATCAGGGATATCAAGATCTCCATCACAATCTTCGACATCTACATTTTCTTTGGGATGTTCAAGTCGCTCTACTTCCTTTTCCGACATAAAAGACCCCATGCATCTTCGTGTGGACCAAATTTGTCAAGATGCTCCTGTGCATGATCAATTGCATCGGCATTCATTTCAAACTTCTTTCGGTTAGTACAGACAATTGACCAGACTTTCTCCAATTCACGCCCACATATTTTCACAGAACCTGTCTCGTAGAACTCTTCATGTGTTTCAAATGTTGGGGCTTTAATTGTCCATCTTCAAAATATGGCAGAAAGAGTTGCAAAATGCTCAAATAATATTTTTCGGGTGAGATGATGGGTGAGAATCGGGATATCTTACAACTGCATCTCCGCACGAGCACGCTTCTGAATATACCCCAGATCGTTATCTAATTTAAAGACATTTTTACTTCTTGTACTTGGCGCTTGGGATGCAGTTAAGATTCTGTACTGAGAACAAAACGTTGCAAGACACATATCACTGAATTCTGTGTTTCTAGGTCGAGCTTTGTATCTGTCGAGCTTGCTAGGCATCCAAACATTCTCATCATCATCATTATCGTTATCTGGTCTGCTTTTTATAACGCTTAATGGTAAACTCATTCTGACAGGGTTGGGTCCAACAGGAATGAATTCCACTTTCCTAGAACATTCTTTCAATCTGAGACTGCAAACACGATAGACGCTTTCTTGAGCAGACACTTCACGATTTTGCATGTACACCTGGCCAAGTTTTTTCATGCTTTCCTTTGCTATCATTTCCTCTTTCATTTCTGATAGTGTATGACTCAATAGCATTCCGATTTCTTTCAGCTTTTGACATGTAGGATACAATATAAGCCACGCATGCAAATACATTTGTTACGAACTGCAAATCCATGTTGGCATTCCAGCTTCTTAGTAGACTTGGATTAAACTGATTTACCCATACATCTTGTATTTCTTTGATGATTATACTTTGTTGTGATGCTAATTCATTATGTGCATTCTCAAATTGATTTTGTGTAATGTCAAGCTCTTCAAAGAGATGGTTTACACTGTTGTACTCGATTCCATTGGATAATGCATCTTTAACTGAATTCAACAATTCTCTGCATCATCTTTAGTCTTTTCAGAAGCTTTAACTTGATCATTGTCCTTTCCCTTATTTTGCACTTTCCCACAATCTTTAGCTGGAATCTCTTCAACAGGTGTTACAATGAATGTTTTTCCAGATGGTGGTCTCGGGAAATTAAATCTACACGCCTTCCTGTTTTTGTGCAAGATTTAGAATGTTTCTTACTGTGTTGTTGGACCTTGCTTACTATTTCATGTAGTTCTTGATCTTCCTTTTCATCCGGTTTCTGGCAAGAAATGTATTTATCTACAAATTGTACGACATCATCATCATTATCGATACCCAACTGTGGAGCATTTTGAACCCAGAACAAGGCATGAATGTGAGGGGAACCACGAGCTTGATACTCTACTCTCCAAAATGAATCAACTATTTTACCAATCGCAGCGGGGATAAAATAACTGTCTTCATAAAAGTGTGAAATCTTTTATCAAACATTCTGGCAACTGTTACTGGATTTGATCTTAAAAGATTACATTTTTCTGTATAGTCTAATTCACTCGATTCCTGGTGTCTCCTTTTTGTCTAAGCAATGTATTCATTAATTCTGGCCATCTCATATCGGCAG
>CP137680.1:14324779-14356824 GCA_037976565.1 Mesocentrotus franciscanus | reverse complement strand
GGTAGAATCATTTGTCACACCTCTTCTGTAACCTCACAAAGACTCAATCAAATGCTCATATATGCCCGATATGATCTTCAAAAGTGCATGAACAGACAGGCGCCCCTTCATAGGAAAAGCAGGTGTGTGCTCTCATTTTCTTGGTCTTCAGAGACTTCCTCTCTCTCTCTCCGATGGTCAGCAAGACCGCTCTTCTCTTCATTCAAAAGTGGCTTCGCCACCAAACCTGTTAATATTTTCAATTCATGTTTACTCTATTATCACCCTCTTGTCTCTGTTTGCGCCACTTTGCCCACTATCAGCCTGATCAAACGCGGATAAAAAAGACAACAGACCCCAAAATGGCTACCATTTGCAAGCTCTTGTTTAGTGTTTGAGCTGAGAAACCAAGCAATGTTTACTTGGTGCATGACCCAATGGGGGTCCAAGTTCCAATCTCTATGAATATTGAGCAAACAGATGGAGGTTGCGGAGATTGTTTCAGGTGATAACTTCAAACTTCTGGGGAACAAGCGCCAGCATTAGCACACTATTTGTGAAGATTCAAAAAATATGTGAAAAGCAAATACTGGGCGAAGGCTCAAGTTCTCTGCTGCCTTGTTGTTTTCAATACAGCACAAAATTACCAAGTGTTCCATAACTTCCATGAACATGTTAAGTTTTTAAAATAAATTACAAATGAGTCATCCATTTTTTATTCCAATACATGTACAGAGGCTAGATGTATTGAATGTATATTTGTACACACGCATGTGCATGAGGAATGACATAGCCTTTTATAAAAAAAATATAAGGTAAGGTGGTGTCTTTTACACTCACCACAGCAATAAAAGTGTTCAGAACCAATAATTGTATACAGAGTGATGTATATGTGCAACAATTTTGCATCCCAGTAGAAAAGTCAAACAACTGGTGTATTTTTTCTTCTCAAAGATAAGACAGTTTTGATATGCATCGTCATACATACAGTGCATGTACATGTAGTATTGGATTTTCTAAACTAAAGGTCTACCAATTATTGTATTCTCATGCCATTTAAAAAAAATTAAAGGGTTTTAAGAAAATAACCAATTAATCAAATTACGTTCTACAGGCATTTAAAAAATTGATTCAAAATTTTCCATTATGCAACCTATAAAATCTCTTCACAAAATACATTTTTCTATCAAATGAAAATATAGGCCTACCGGTATGTGGTAATCTCTAGCACTTTTAATCATGTATTATCTTATCTTTTCATTCAACAGATGACTTAGCGATAAACGATGGACTCTACAAGATGTTTTTAAAATGCCACTGAATATAATGATAGCAGATTAGCCACATGCTGAGGTCACACTGGGGTCACACTGGGGTCATGCTGGGGTCGTGTCAGTTCAAGCCACTAGGGTCCGGTCATTTGGACAGTCTGGGGTCGAATTCTGGACTCAGTGGGACAAGCTTCTGGAAGAATTTGGAATATCTGTTTTGATGTCTGGATATAATTGACTGCTGTCATAAAGAGTCATTTCATAGCTAGTTGTAAAATTCAAACAGAAAGGTTGGCTATGTTATGGATCCAAAGATCTATGGAGTGTTTCGTACAGTCAAGAAAATGTTTGAGTGTAGAAACAATATCTAGAATCTCAACTATACCACAGGAATATTTCAGTGGAGAATGTGTAGTAATCAGGCCCATTTCAAATTATGAAGCTACATGTACGTCAAATTAGGGGCCTAAAATTTCATATAAACATTCATGATCATATTGTAATAAGGTAATATAGGTATGTAGCTTTGGGCTACACTATTTTCCTTCAGAATATTTTGTTAAATAGTTTTGCACACTATTAAAGACTGAAAGATTGTTATATAAACATGTATGAAATATACAATTTTTTTTAGCATAACATTTTCCAGAATCTCGAACTTTATGCTATTCAACTTCTATACCCTAAGCAGTGACAACAGCTTCGAGATAGAAACCCAAAGCCTCTCTCCTCCCTTGTTCTATACATGTACATTGTATATTCATATTTCATCCCAAAATTGTAAAATTGAAGGATAACCTGTCCTGTCCCATATTTCTCTGGTCCCTGGAAACTCAAGTGTAGCCACGTACCACTTACATGAGAAGTTTTTACGATGTTTGAGTATTTGGCCAAACAGTCCTATAAACTAGCCTCTAATTGGAGGGTAAGTAAATAGCTGGCCCAATTCTAAACAGGTACAAACATTTAACTGTTTGATGATGATGATTGCAAATGTCAATGACCAGCCATGCTTGATAGTATACATGATTTACAAGTTGATCTTGAGGTCAGTTCAGAGTCAATGTGGTCTTGTCCACAATACATGTACAGTATATAGGACAAAAAGTTATAGTGATTTTAATTGCATCAATACTCTTTGAATTATTGGACCTATAAAGGTCTCCTTCTCCCTCTGCCTGATCCACCAGGAGCTTGGTCTTCTTGCCATAGATATGGGAGAGCAGGATTAATTACAGGCCTTTATCGTCTGTTAGGAGCCACAAGGAGTTAATTCATATACTTTAACACAGAGATAAGACGCTTCTGGCTCTCATCTGATAATAAATTCATAACTACACTGTACATAAAAATACTACATGTACCACCCAATGCACGTTGCAGCTCCCCCATATCTTATAGCCTACTTCTGATATAAACATGCATGTATGTGAGAAACTAGACTTCTTTTTCAAAAATAAAAAATGTCAAATTATATTACTTGTAGAACATAGAATCATTGACCTGTACATAAATCTAGACAGAAGTTGGCAATAGGCAATTTTAAAGAATGCGATGACATATATTTGTAGTCTTCATCGAGCTCAGGTGAGTAAGCAGGGCTTGTCTGTGGTATGTGCTTACGTGCCACTCAACAATAAGCGCATCATACAAAAAAAGACAAAAGGCAACTGTGGATCCAAATATGATGAACTTTGACCTATGAGCCTTTGACATGAACTCTGAGCCTAGAGGGGGCAGACAGAAGATTAGGGGTTGACAAAAATATCACTTACTTCTACACATGTCATTTTTGCTTGTTCAGACAACATGCCCAGTAAAACAATATTGAGTCAAATAACAGATTTCATGATGAGAGGATAGGAACTCAGAAACACATTCAATTGAAAAGATATGAATTCATGAAATATCAAGTATTACTTTCAACAATACTGGCAGTGTTCATCAGAATATGAAATAGCCTCTTGAATTAAAACCTTGTTTGTTTTATAAATTTTTAAATCTCATTCTATTCATTGTTAACCTTAAATAATCAAAATCATGCTTTCCAAATAACCATCCTGACTTTTAATTGCTTCAACTTTGGAATGATCTCACAGATTCATTGTCTCCATGGCAGCAATCAAAATCATCTAGAAATCATCTAGAAATCATCTAGAAATTATGCAGATATCATTCGTTGAAAACTTGAGAGCCAGAGGGGCATTAAGTCTTTGCAAAATGACACGACCTAATGGTCTTCTGGCTCTCCTCTTGGCAGATGACATCATCTAAAGGCCCCCTACAACTAACATATATCATTGAGCAACTTTGCATGATCAGCGATGTGAAATCTGATGTTGACCTTTCAACTACATATTCCACAACTATGCCATGCAGAATCTCTCTGAAATATTGATACAAAGTTCATATTTATCAGTCAAATTTATCAAAATATGTATCATGACCTCGAGTGAACTTGGGGTCATTTTCAAAACCATTATCATGTCTACTCCAGCTTAAACCCATGTATTGCCCTTGAAGATTCATTCAATTACACAGGGCTTATCTTTTATGAATTCACAATCATAAAACTCAACTGTGTGAAGCGAATGACTACCCTTTGCATTGACAAGTGTAATTTCAGAGAGGGGTGCCCCTATTTTTTGTGTTTTCCCAACATCGGCAGGGATTAGAGTTAACCATAGTTCAATCAGAATACTCCGGAGGCAAACTCATTACTCATTTGCTCTGTTCACACTGACATAATGTGACTTGAAGACCATACATATATGTACAATGTATGTACACCCGTTGCCATGATGATAACATTCAAAAGCCAGAATACGCCCATGTAATTTTACAAATTTACCAAAGTATTGGGTGTCTTTAAAAAATTCTACACCACACCATCGGAACTGTTTTTCTCCGGCTTTATATACCCATATGTAATGTACATGTGTACATGTACATGTACATCAAAGCGAAGTGTAAATTATTTTGTCATATATCACTACATGATGATATCAGTAATATGTTATGATAATACTATTGTCTTCCTGTTTTTGCAAGATTAAAATCATCTGATATTTTTGGTTCGGTTCATAAATTCAGTGTGAATGCTGTGTGTTCGTGATTCAGGGCATGACAGAGGAGCTGAATAGAGGCTCGGCAAGAGAAAAAGAGTGAGAGAGGGGGGAGATGCTTTGGGCTAGCTGCATAGCACCATCGCTCTCTCTTTAGAAACCAGAACAAAGAGAAGCTGTCGCAGCGTGACATATTCTCTGTGTGTGTTATTTGCGAAAATTTATAGCCTACTGGGTTGATGTCATCGCTTTTATGGATAACTCTGAATAAATACTGCTTACAGAAAGGGTTAAAATTTTGAGTGTGTTGTAGCCCTTCAATAAAATGCAGTCCCATGACTGTGTGTAACTTCACCTATGCAGTATTCACATAAGTCTTAATTCTTGCAATCAATGGCCATAAAACCACCTGTAAAACGGTGTATTTATTTGAATCATAAATCAAAAGAGTAAACAGATTTAAAATAAATGCAGTTGTAATTTGTCAAAATATATTGAAAAGTTATGTTAGAATATATCCATTTAACTGTTAAGTTATCAATCTAGGAAATATGTGTACAAAGCACTTTAACTATTCCAATAATTGTTACATGAAAAGAAAAGGCTTTAAATTAACATGAAACAGTACCATGCATTTTTATCCCAATTTGATTTTCTTCCATCAATATGCATGAAAGGCATCAATTACATATATACATGTATACCTCTACATTGTGGTACCTTCTTCTGGCTCTCAGTGAATGATACATAACAATCTTCTATTTTGCCATAGATTCATTGCCATACATGTACATGTACATGTACATATATGACTACTAAAAATTTAAAATAACCATCTTCATGTATACATTAAACCTGCCAATAAATTGTTTCCTTATGTTTAAGTTTCACTTATTTACAAGTCTCCTATACCCCTACATTCATTTAGAAACCCAACAGATGAATTACAAATACATAATTTGTAATTTCATTTTGTTGCCTTGACGACTGTAGTGTAAGCAAAGAGAGCATGTTTAATCAAGGTCATAGTAGCGACCAAAGTCACCAAACCAGATACATGTAGACATGTTTGAAACATTCCAAATGGATTGTCGAAATCTCAATGACCCATTTTTATAGTCCAAAAGAGCCTATTGAAAGCTGACCCATTTTTGCTTTTATTTCAGACACTTTGATGGCTGAACTAAAGCGATGCTCAATCAATGACATGATCAAGACAAATTAGTAGAAAGGACTTTTAGGAAAAATTAAAATGAATAGAGTAAATGTCAGTCAAAATATTGTAGTATCGGGTTGTACAGCAACAAGAAAAACATATTCAATCATTCTGAGACCTATTCTGCATGGGGCCCCTATTTCAAGTTCTTCCATAAAAGCTCAAAGAATACCTATAATTCTCAAAGAGTCAAGGAATCATACTATACGAGAAGGAAACAGGAATAGCATGAACAAAAAACAATCTGAAGTTCAAGCCTTACATGTACATAATGAGCGGTGAGAGACAAGTATGCAGAGCTTATTCAATCTTTGGATTCGATTTGGAAAAATGGACCCATTTGGGGATTTTCATATCGACCTCTTCAACTCTTTGCAACATTCCACCATTCTCCCCACGAAAAGAACATCATTCATGCTCTGCACGTAGCCCACCTACATGTACATGCAGGTGCCCTACTGGTTTGCATTTAAAGATAAAGTAGAGTTCTGGTCATGCCATTTCTTTGTGAAGTAAATGTCTTGAAGCAATCGTGAAAGGTCGATTATGTCGTTTTAAACAAAAGGCGTTTACTATGGAGTTTTGGAATCATCAAAATGATAAGAAATATACTCAACCTAGCTGAAAAGCAAATGCACTGTACACAGAAATATGTATATGGGACTACACCCATATGTAGTATGAAAGGGTTTGGTCCAAACAGATATTTCTGGTCATACATGTACATGTACATCTTTATATAAAATGTATTTCAAATACAAAGGGCATTCGAAGAGCAATCCTTTTCAGGGAAGATTTCTACATGTAGTGTGATATTCTTTGAAACTCACATATTTAAATGAGGAAGCTAAGAAATTATCATTTTTTTTCATTTACCAGAACTCAACCTTCTCTTTAACCCGGGTTACATCCAGCGACTAATCCTGGGAAGCACGACGGAATAGACGGAATAGACGGAATAGAGATATATCGGGAGCATCCATTCTTTGGAGATGACAGAGGCACCGACAAGGCTGGCCGTAGATTGTGAGAAATGGGACAATCATAAGCTAAATCAATCTGGGTTAATGTATTCAAAGCTTGGGAAAAGTCAACAAGTTCTTCTGTTTAAACTTGTTGACGTAGACTGATTTTTGATGAACTCAATACATTGGTATTTTTAAAAGGTCCTACACATGTACAAATGAAATTGTTCATTGTCATCTATTTATATATATGTTTATTCTGTCTTTTATTTGCATCCAAGGAATAACTATTTTCTGCATCTACATGTACATTACATGCAGTTTAAACATAAATGTACATGTATAAGAAACATTCCCAAAGCATGTTACTTGTTTCATTATTTGTACATGCAAACATACATGCTTTGATTTATTCATCTGTACACAATATCTGTAACATTTTTCTTTTAATACTCTCATAACAGTTCATCATATACATGTAATCATTAAAGATTTTAAGCTGTGTAAATATTTTGATTCCTGTTATCCTTTTTCTTCATAATGTCCTATTGTCCTTCCAAATTGGTTAGTTTTAAATCATTGTTATATCATTATCACTTTCGTCCACAAAGATCCTGCATTTTTGTAGGCCTACATCTTTCAACAAAATATCCAATGATTTGATACCAGATGTTATCAAGTTCATAACCCCATCTCATTTTGACATTGATGCTACATGAGGTGTAACATCTTCCTCCCACATTTCCTTTTTCTTCTTCCTTTCCTTTTTTGGGGGCTCTTTTTTTATTTTGACATCACCATACGGATGAAATCAAGCAGGAGGTTGGAATTTTCCGCTGGGTGGCTTGGTGGTGAGCTGGCATGGCTTGGCGTCCCTGTGCCACCCCCATCGGGGACCAGCAGTTTGCCTCCCTGATGATGGATTGGGTCATCGGCAAGGAGGAGGGCAACATCCTCTTGTCTATGCGATTCTATCATCTTCTTGAGACATCAATCTCTCTCCTCTCTTGTGATGCTTCAAGTTCTAGAGCGTATGACGAATTTGTTGTCCATGTGTAATGTTTTGTTGTTAGTTTGTTTTTGTTATGCGCATGTGCTTAGTGCACAATACCTAAAATATGCTCCATGGTGAATATAAAAACAGATCAAAATTGTAATAAATGGTGTGTATTTTATTTTAAAGATTTCAGCATATCAATCCACTACTGGGTATATACATGTACATTTAACAGTGAGAGTAAATTTGCTGTTTCAATTACAAATACATGGTACACTAAATTGTGTATTTCATATATATGAAAACATTTACTGTATTATCAAAACAGTGAAAAATGAGATAGGCCCTGAGAACTCATGTGCAACAACACAGCTGTACAAAAATAACAAAATCCCCAAATGTCTTTTAGGTCTACATGCATACTCCGAGGCGTGTATACTGTAACAAATAATAAGGGTCTTCATTTTCACAATTGCATGGCCATTCAAATGTTCCTACATTTACATGTCTACATGTATGTAGACTGTACAGTGTACTTTGTTGTTAAATTGTAAAATAAATGTTTTTGTCAACGTCCTATAACAGAATTACACTTGCACATTTAACTGTATGTATGAGCAGATGGCAATTGCAATGTGTAATAGCGTTGAGAGCTAAAGTGTGTAATGATTAAAATCAACACCTCCCGAACCAGTATCACCATCACCATTTGTAATCCATGATAGCACAATCAAGAACGCCAGGCCTGTGCTCCGGCAAGTATCATTACACTGGTATGTTACATTATCTCCTGATAAACAGTAGAATAGGGTATCTCGTTTGTGAATATTCACACAAGAGGAAATTTATATGAAATCTGTAGTATAAGAATACAGAAATGTACAAAAATTTAGTGTAATGTAAAAGAGGCATACAATGTACACAAGAAATAAGAATGTCTCAAAAAGGAACAATGTATGAGAAATATTTTTGGAGAGATCAGCTCACAAAATGTCCGCATTCATCATGGGGGTGCTTGACGGTACAAGATAACAACTGGCACTGGTCATTCTGGTACGCATTCAAGATGAGCCCCACCCGTAATATGGTTTTCATGGAACGTGATGTCTACATGGGCCATGAACCCCTTTTTTATATTTGAAACAAATCTCTGTATACAACATTATCATTCATTAATTATCAAGAAATGAAAAGATATAATATAGCTGGCAACAATTTTGTAAGGCTATACAATAAAATTGGCTCGCTCTGAATGGAGGGTCACTTATGAGCATTCCAGAGCTTGTGAGCGGCTCACCTGAACTGCTTTGGAACAGCCCCTATCAGTGTCGGCTTGGCTCAGATGATAATAACAGATGAATGAGGGATGCCATGGAATACAGATAGCACAGGTTAATGTCTTGTCTATCCGTGTTAGGGTATCTGATGCATGCTCAATAGCTCATTCTTAAAGTGTACTTACAAAGCAACTGCATGCATGCAGTATGTTAATTTTCAAGCATCATTACAGTAGATGTTATTCATTAAAGATTAAGTATCACCCAAACCAAATGGTTAAAACATTGATCAAGATGGATGCAAGCTATTTTGTGAGCATCCAAATCAAACTGTGTAGAAATTATTACCCATTTCATTTTCATGTTTTGATGATATCATATTCTTGCCATGATCTGCAACATTGTACATGAATATTGTTCAAATGATTTCCCCTAAATTGCTACTAATGTAAGAAAGATTTAAGGAACAAACTCATTTCTAGAAATATGTTACACTGCCTTTCTTCTTTCAAATATGTGCACTAAAACATACACAATGCATGGTTGTATTTATTGCATGGTGAGGTGCAGCATATTCCTCAGTTGCAAACTTGCAATTATACAGTACATGTAAATGTACAGTACCGGTACATGCAAGCATTCACCAATGATAATCTGGATATGTGAAAAGAAACACTTTTCATATTCACGTAAGCCTACACTACATCCATTGAAACAACACCCAGGCACATACAGCACACATTCACTGCCAGCTGAAAATACAGTGGGTGCATTCATTTGCAATTCCACTTCAACATCTTCTGTAGATTGGAGTCAAGGGAAACGGTTTCCTGGCCTTGACAATGGCCATACACAAAGTCTGTAGGAGAGCAGCCAATTGGCTACAGGAGGATTGGATAATATCCTCACAACCGGGTTACTGGATTCTCTTCCAAAAATAGACAGCGATTTGATTGCTTGTATCGAACAAGGTGATTCTACAAACGTCAGATATAAAGGATATACATGTACTCCAACATAAACAGTGCAGAAGACTCAGAATTACACTTTTATGTACAAACATACATGTACATGGACAAATCACAGATACATGTAGATTTAGATCCTCTATACTTCATTCACTTCCAACAAAAGATAGAAATTGCATTTTTACATATATTTTCTATAACAAGTGTATTATTGCACAACAATAGGGTTTAGGATGTACATGTACATTTATGCATGGAAGACTTGTACTGCAACATACTGTAGACAAGACTAAATGAAAACATGATTTGTTATTTGTTCAACATTAAATGTTTATTGACACTAGAGAAGTGTTAACAATAAAGTCTTGACTCTTGAACTTTCTTTCTCTAAATGAATTGAAAATAAGCAAGCAGGAAAGCATTATTAGACTACCAGAATGCAATATCCACGAAATGTAGGCTACATGTACACGCCTGTCAAATTCAAACGTCTCTGAAAGCATGGCAGTTGACCTACAAACATTTCCACTAAAATCATCCATTTTCTTCTTTATCCTCTCTCTCTCTCTCTCTCTCTCTCTCTCCCTCTCTCTCATCTCGCATCTCTTGCCCCAATATTCTCTGGATTACTCCTGCATGCTCCCAACAGCCGGCTCTAGTTTAACAGTACATCAAAAGCAACAAGGTCACTGTGCCTCACGGGCTATTGCTTCCTTTGTTTGCTATTGTTCTCATACCATCTTCCGCCACTTCATAGATATTCAGAGCGAGTAGCTTCGATCACGTTCCATCGTTATTGGAAAGTGTGAAGATGAAAGTGGGACGGTGACAGGCAAAGTCATGTTTTCTAAAAGTTAAAGAGTTTTCCTGGAACTCTCAAGGGTTCTTACCTGTAGTGCAGAGGCGTTAATTAGCAAATAATTACCGAAGAGCTGACATGTAGATAAGTTGAATGAAAACAAAATGCAGGTGTTGGAATTCAGTGAACTAGCACTTCACATCCGGCCTAATCAAAGGATATTAAATGTTGATGTACAATGTAGTTAATTGCTGGAACATTTAAGTATATTTATTATTCCCAAATATAGAAAGCTCATTAAACAATACACTTCAACCATGAACTACCACACACGATTGTCAGCTTAAGAAGTGGATTTAATGAAATGTTTACTTGCTGGAACATTTAAGTATATTTATTTTCCCAAATATAGAAGGCTCATTACCACACGATTGTCGGTTTAAGAAGTGAAGGTTAAATGAATTCATGTATCATAATTGACTATTAATAAAGTAACATTACATCCAGATTTCCCATGGCAACAGTAGACCGGGAAACATACAGTACATGTATGGCATTTATGTTTTACACGTACAGTACATGCACAAGCAGTGGCATCAAAGGCTTCCACAGCAAAAAAATTGGCTACTTTTGAACTTGATCTAACTCAATTTATGACAGGAACTAATGGAGAAATATAATTTCCAACCCTTTCCAATCCTCTCTCTGTATACTGCAACAAATTTCTATTCTCATCCCTAATCCGGAAAGTGATCAAAAGAAAATTCCACAGATATTCATAACTTTGATAAACAATCTGACCAAAATCTGTTCCTGCCCCCAACATCAGCACCTGACACTTCGAGGTTTTGTGTAGAGTAACCGTTGTGGAACATCAAATCATTACCACTATCAGATTCATCAATCTTATCTATCTAATCTGCTGGTAGGAAGCAGTCGGAAACGCTGGCAATATGTTTTCGATTTTCTCACACTCAAAGACAAATAAAAGTCATGGTACAGTGACTCTGAGGTATGATTATGAAAAACCAAAATTTGTACCCTGTTATCATTCTACATTTGTCTGGCTTTTAGTTTTGTGATGGCATGATTGTATCTCTGAACATATGGCTATTTTTGTATAATATTACATCGTAATGTTCATGTATGAAACATATATTTTCCCTTCTTTCAAATTTGGGTAACATTTTGATTTTGAAATCTCATAAATCATATTCCTCCTGAAACGACAAATGAATATAAAATATGGGATCACCACAAAGTTGTAGTTTGTTGTTTTCATATCCAAACTACATGTACCACTTATTTTGACTGCAATAAAATTGATTACTTTAAATAAATTGATTGATTACGTGAAGATGTATTTATGTGGACTGACTGTGATAGGATTATATTTTGATTGTGTACGACAGCTGAACATTTGCTTTTCAAAATATACAAAGTTTGTAAAACTTTCTGTAATAATCTAGAAACATATGTCAGTTTGGTACTGACATGCTGACAAACAGATTTACAGAAAAGTTGATAAATCTTTCATGAACATGACTATTCCACAATCTCGGATGTTTTCGTAGCCTAGAATAAGCATCATGAACAGAAACATTTCCAACATACAAAAACACATAATATAAACAATTTTGTGCAACATCCAGGCTCAAAGTGAGAAAGGATGAAAACCATGAACGTTTGGATGAGAAAGGATAAAGATCAGAGATATTCGGAGCTTGACGAACAGTTATCTTACACTTTAATACAACATGTATGCAGAATGAAAATGAAAACAACAATGATAAATTTGCTCTTGAAAGAGAGCAAGTTAATGTACACAATGTTTAATGAATTACATGAATATTTAATGACTTCCACCCGTTAATGTCAACATGACTGTACATGTACAATGTAGTCAAATCTAGTTATTGCTTGCAATAACCCATGAAAGGAATTTAGATTGTTACTTTGTGTTTTATAAACACTTTTTTGTTTTGATTTTTGTTTTTTCAAGTTTTGATAACTATTCCATTGTGTATCATCCCAGTGCAAAACAATACCAAATGCTATCAAACATTACACCCTGTATCTCTAAAATTGTAAATATTGTCAGCTCTCTGCAAGAAGGCTGTTACTGCCATTGACAATACATGCATGTAGCTCTTACACCGTTCTTGCGGTCAGCTGTCGATATACATGTACTTGAGACTTTGCTACCGCTCACTGGTATCAAACTCAATTAAATATGCACTCAAAGGCCAATGTCCCCATAAAGTGTGAAAAGGAATATGAATTTTTGCTTGATTGTGAAGTTATCTCAGCATTCTTAGATCCTTCTTAAGCCAACAATAGAGTCTATGTTATCCTCATAAAAACACCCAATGTTTTTCTATCATTATCTTACCAGATTTAGTAGTCTTGAGAGTCCAATGACTCATACAGAGGCTCAAATTATTGAGAGTATGCAAGTACACAAATGTACCTGTACATGTACACAAATATAAATCTATACAAATGAAATGCATAATAAGCATTACGCATTTCCTTTGTAAAGATCTACATGTACATTGTACAAGTAAAATGTATGCTTGCATTAGACTAGCTTGCATACTGTCAAAATTTGAGCTTCTGTATAAAAAGACCAATGTTAACAGGCAGTCCAAGAAGGCTAGAATATATGTTTGTATAAGTCTCTACAATTGTAAGCTCCAACACTAATAAAAATTTACTTCCAATTTCAATAAGAAACAGCATGATATCCTTTTCCTTTCTAAACACCTCTTCACACCTCATAAAACTCACAGTTTGCTTTTTCAAAGCTCTAAGGCTAGAAAACACACACTTTAAGTTTAGGAGGAGAGGGGGAAATGATTGAAGGCTTTTAACAATTTCTTTCCCCACTTGTTGTTTTCTTATTTTTTTTTACAAATCCTACAGCCCGTCCAATACCCCTCTAAATACTTGCGCAAATTCTCAAACAAATCTGTAAGTTCTTTGTTGGATCTCTGTGTGAAGCCCCACAACAATGGCCAAGGTGGATTTTGAGGCATTTCTGGCTGTTTGTTAATCTTAATGGGTTTTTCTTGATCCTGTCAAGGAACCACTGTAGTATAGCAGATTTGGATTCATGCTCGGCTGGCATGCTGGAAAAACAAGAAAATTGGTTTTCCTTTTTTTTTCTTCGTGAAATAGACACATGAGCACAAATTGGTGGATAATTTTTTCGAAAGTAAGTATCCCATGCATTGCCTTTTCATACATTTAAAATACAATGCCAAAATTATACACTCTTATTTACAATGCTTTTTGTTTGGTGCATTATTACTCTGGCAAATGTAGCAAAGAAAAAAAAAGATATGGAATTTGAATCACAAGATTATCAGTTCCTGCATTTTGGTTTAAAAGGCAATTGCTCATGAAATGAAAGAAAAATTAACTCTATCTACATGTACTTGAAAACTTTTCAAATATAAAAATGTAATGTGTTCCTCAATCTGTCATTTTCAATTCACTAGCATGAACAGAAAGTGGCCTTCCAAAAAAGGAGGAAGTATTTTCTCTAGCACAAAGATGAACTATTCACCTGCTAATGAGTTTATTGCTAAGAAAATTAACTAGAGCCTATTCGGCAATCACCCAACACCTTCTTTAATTAGTAACCGGCAAAGGCTAAGCTAGAAGTATGATATGAACCGACAGTATCCACCTAATCATTTCCTGCTATTAACATAGTCCGTAGTCAGACAGAGAACCGTTATATGGTAAACATATTGCCTCTCCTGGCATCTAGGCGCAAGGTTGATTAGGGATGATTTGGGGTTACGTTCGGGGTAATTAACAGGATTAATAAGCTGATCGCTAAATGTGTTATCTGGTATTTGACTTTGAGTCGTGACTAATACGGCTTGGAAAGGAAAAAGACATTGCTCGTTCGATACAGGGACATCTGGAATGCTCAATCAATTATTGTTTTACCACAGAGAAATTTCAAAGATAGTGAGTTAGAGATAATCTTATCAAATTTCTTCAGTGTTTAAAGAGAAGGTTGAGTTCTGAGGAGAAGTGAAAAATAATTTGTGAGCATTATCATTGTTATTATGCAAGAGTGGGAGAACATCAGAGTAAAAATGTCCCCTGAAAAGCATGGCTCTTCAAATGCCTTCATATTCTAAATATGACTTCATATTCTAAATATGACAAGTAACAGCTTAAAAATGTGTAGTCCCATATACATTTTTCTGTGTACAGTGCTTGTTACTTTACCGAGACTGTGCCAGTTTTCTTATCATTTTGATGACTCTAGAACCTTGCAGTACACACCAATACTTATCATCATACATGTAAATGATCAACCTTTTCTGATCGATTCCACACCGTTTCTTTCACTATGCAATCGCATTACTAGAGCTCAAATTTATCTTTATGTGCTCCAAAACAGATGTACATGTACATGTACATTAATTATGATCAAACTTACAATTTGAAAGCGACTGCTTTTTAGGTAGATCTACGCCTGCATGTATAAGGTTTAAAGGTTGCAATTTATGCCAAACAAAAGCCTACCGGTACATTGAAACTGAAACTAATTTTGTTAATGAATTCTTTATTGGTTGTTGTTGTTTGAAGAAGAAAGCATATTCACATACTCCCATCTGTAAATCTGTAATTATCTCTCTTTTGAAAACATTACTATGATTCCATCCAACACTTTTTGTTACCGTATTTTTTGTTTATCTTTGAAATACAAGCAGAACAACGCTTCGGGGTACCAACATGCCATGAATAGGAGCATCCCTGCAACAAAGACGGTGGGGAATACAAAAAGTGGTGGCATCCCATGGACACTGTATTCTTTGGTGGGAAGGTGAAAAGAATGCATAAGAAACACCAATCAATGATATTGATTATACCCGGATCGATGGAGGTGAATACAGCAGGATTTGGGGTGATGAAGCGCACCCTTGAATATACAGCAAGTTTAAGTGTATAAGGCATATTATGAGGTCTATCTGGGATGATTTCTAACTGACAATGTGGTGTCTGGTTTAGTGAGCTGACAAGGCTAAGGAAAGAATTCATCAGGTCAGTTTGACCATTGGTTCGACCACACATCAGTGGGTCAACGGTCTGACCAGAAAGAGAGTTACACAAACAATTATTTATTTTACAGTGTCTTTTCATCCCTCAGCATGTGGTCTTCAGTTTTTTGTTTTTTAATGTTTATTACAAAAAATATATGATTAAATCAGATAAAAAGAAATGTATATATTTCATCTACATTTACACACACCCAGTCATTTTAGTTGTTGACAAAAATCCTCTCAAATTGTTTTTAACTTTCTCATTTCTGCTCTTGCTTTTTTCTTAAGAAACCACTGAGTGACAAACATCTTCAAACAGATCTTCAGTCTGTGACAAATAACATCATTGTGTAAGCTATCTGTACACACTTGACACAGATTTTGTTATACATACATGTACCTGTTTAAATCATTTCTACAAAGAGAGTGAACACAATTTCTCAGAAGTTCCTAATTCTATTAAGGGTTTGATACCACAAGTGATTCATGTGTCATCATAGGACTTGTGTTATTCACACCTTTCTGAATTAAACGCCGGGTGAGTTGTAAAGCTTCTATAATTTTAACACCAGCATGAAAGCAAGAAGCCTTCATGTAAGTTGTATAATGTACATGAAAAGACCTTAAATACATTGTACATGTAGAATGAAAACGGATTTGGAAAATAATCTTTCTGAAATTATAGCAACTTGGTATCAATGACTTTTTTTGTAAATAGAAACTGTTATTGTCATTGTCATTGCCATGTAATAATTTGCAGCATAAAACTGTTGTGAATCTTGACTACTCGCAATAAAACTCATGAAAGCTTCTATCAAAATAATCGTCATTCACAAGACTCTATAAGATCAGGGACACTGTGGAAGCACCAGAAGATCTGGCGATCTTGCTAGAGTTGGTCAAGCTTTGCTCTATTTGCTCCTTGACACATTCAAGACATCTTTCCTTCTCCATGCTCTATTGTTTTCTCTGCACTACTAATCAAACATTTGAGTAAAAACCAGACTCAAACAAGCGCCAAACTTCTACGCAAGCAGCAATGAAGATTAATAAGGAAGGGTAGAGGTGTATTTGCTTAGATGATGAAAGCAGTTTAGAAGGGTTTCTGTTCAATTATGAGTTGCGGGGGTTGAGTGATATTTGGTGTCAGTAACGGCTTAAAAACTTCACTGGAAGTCTCTCTACTTTTGTTGGGGTTTGTATCACTTTTCGGGGAATATCTACAATGTAAGCTTCATTTCAAAATGGAAACTTGTGTGGTGGGCCTTGAAACTATGCAAGAAAACTGACAAATGAAAGTTTGATGAGATACATGTATTTGTTGCATGCACCTCTTATAGTCTTTTGTGGAAATGGACTTCTAAAGATCAATTTTTTTTTAAATCAAATGCTTCTGGATAAGAAGATAATATCAGTTGGTATTCTAATCATGTGACATCCATTGATAAAATTCTATCATTTGCTTCAGGAATCCAACAACTACATGTAGTGAGTGTATTACCATTTTAAAACTTGGTGTTACAAAGGTACCATTTTGTTAAATCAATTTTTTTTTAGAGATGACGAGAACATATCCGATGGGGATGTAGAGAGGATCCATCTGAGACTGATGCTTTTGATCCGCCCACTGACTACAGGAAGTTGCTACTCAGCTACTGTACATGCTAAGATGACAGATTTCTGATGACAGATTTCTGAAGACTATTTCATATTCCTGAAAACTAATTAATATTTTACTGCATTAACAGGAGTATCGTTGTCCAAAATGAATGCAAGTTCAACAGATTGTAAAAATGTCATGTTGAATATATGACAGTTTGGAAACATCTACATGTACATGTGTATCTGTAATTGGAAACCACATGCACATGTGCATACAATTCAAATCAATTAGACGGGTGAATTGCTAATGGTTCTCACACATGCAAGAAGCCATTAAATGGTCATCACGTGTCCACTCCCATATCATGATTACATATGTATGGACCTGTCACTCATCATACAGATATATACCCATCACATGCTCAACTGAACTCTTCCAAACGTCCCTGTAAGAACTCTCGATTGAAACGGATAAAGCAGATAAATGCATACAGAACAGTAATTCTGTGATGTACTGCTTACATGTAAAAGGCAGGAAATCTATTTTCCAGTTTGAATGTAAAAATATACAGTGTCTTGAGATCTCAAGTGTGCTAACCAACATGTAGAATTTAAATATATACTGTATATATATATATATATATATATATGAATATATTTGCTCATATTGTTCATTGATACATGTAGTATTAACCAAAATATGTGATAAGTGTACTCCAATCGCCCCTCCCACCCCTCCCCCACCCCCTCCCCCCAAAAAACAAATCAAAGAAGAAATGATGCTACACTATACTACATCACTGAAAGCAAGTTTTAATGTACAGGTATTATCTTGAAAGAGGTAAGATTTGAGGCTAGTATATGGTCTTTATTGGATACCAACTCCAAATAAATGCAACATGCTTTAGTACAGATGAACTGTACAAGAATAATGTGAACATGCTACTTGACTATAAATTCAGCATGCACTTACTTTACATTTTGTACCAATTTGAACCAATTATAATAATTTACCAATTATAATGATTTATTGGAATGACTGCTAACAAATGTTTATGATTAAATTAACATTTTTTCACAAAAGCATCTCTTTCCTCTTTGAGCATACACCATGGGCTAACAATTCATCAAATAATCTCAAATAATTTGTCTGGTTTTTAATTTACAAAATGGCATTTCCTGGTTAATATAAAATGAATGATGACTAATCATGGAGAACCACAAAACCAATATTGCTTTAGGCTTTTTAATCAATTTAATTTATGGTTTTTCAGACAAAAATGTGAAAAGATCTGCAATACATGTATAACCACATTCCTCAATTCAAGAACAGAATAAATTTGTTTTCTGCTGTGTGTTCAAAGTCTAAGACTTCTCAGCCTACTGCAATATTTGATCAATTCATTATCGCAAGAAGTGGTACTTGCTCAATGTGATTAAGGACAAAAAAATATCTTGAGATGCCAAACATTTCCCTTGACAACACAAGTGCCTTGTAGGGTCTTAAATGCACAAAATTCAAGTTATTTAGGCACTTTTAATGGGATAAAGTTATTACACTTAGAATTGCCTCTTCTGTACTTCAAATTTACGTCTTCAATGGCCTGATTGCTTGCAATGGATATTGATAACAGGGAGGGGGATCCAGGATTCTGTACAAAAAGGAAGCACAGTTTTGATGTTGACTGAATACTTTTCATAATACACGGGTCATAATGTAAAGTCATCTGCACACAGTTCTCTTGAGGGTGCCCCAAAAAAAAAAATCCACAAGCTCCTTTTAAATACAGACTCAAGTAATGTTAGAAGCATCAATACGATTACAGAGTAAGCCTCCATCTACATTGTATGTACATGTACATGTACTGTACATGTACCGTAAATCTCCGTGTATAAGGCGCACTTTTTTGCCGCCGAAAAAATTTGAAAGTCGGGGGTGCGTCTTATACACGGGTACAAAAAAAACAACAAAAAAAACCAAAAAAAATTTTTTTTTTTAAAGTTTCGATTTGTGCCCCTCCACCTGGCGCTATGCCTGGCAATGTCTCCCAGCTCAGTAATCGGTGTGTTGACTCACCACTGGAAACTAGACCACTCAAATTTGTCTGTCATCTTGGTTTGAAAGTAATCTTTCTAATAGATGTCAATATGTAGTTTATAATAATTCTTCCAATTTTTCTTCTATTACACATGGCATACCACAAGGTCCTATCCTAGGTCCTCTACTGTTTTTATTTACATTAATGATCTTACACATTCTTCTAAAAACGACATTGTTCCTATTATTTGTGACAAGTTCACAAGCACAAATCGGCGCCTTCAACTGCACCTCGCAGTAAATGAAAGACCTTCCCCGCGTGGGTTTTTAACACAGACCTGGGAAAAAAAAAAAAATCGTTTTTTTTTTTTTTTTAAATCTTAAAAAAGGGGTGCGCCTTATACACGGGTGCGCCTTATACACGGAGATTTACGGTATATCATACACATGTTATATAGGACCCTATTCATTTTTATATTTGTCACTCAGTAACAAGCCAATATCAGCATGTAGCCCACATACATTGCCACATATCTTGACTTCTTCACATTCCGTCTTGTTAGGCATCACGTCAAGGAGTTTCACCTACTCAGAGTCAATGCCCTGGTCATCAATCGCAAGTCCCATACCATCCTCTTTAGTTGTAATTGTAATGTATTTGGGACAGGTAAATCGTTCGTTCGCTTAGTCTAGATATTGCTCAGAATGTCCCAATAATATTCTGTGAGAGCATAAAGCAATCGTCACCAGAGCATGTGTCCTATAGGCACTCAAGAAGATCTTTGTGTGACTGGGGTAGTATTACATGAATAAATGATGATCATATTTAGGTGGGCTGTATATAATACAGACCACCTTATGTTTTCGTTAGAATTGCCTTTATTATTTATTCTTTATTTATTAGGTGGGCTGTATATAATACAGACCACCTTATGTTTTCGTTAGAATTGCCTTTATTATTTATTCTTTATTTAGGTGGGCTGTATATAATACAGACCACCTTATGTTTTCGTTAGAATTGCCTTTATTATTAGGTGGGCTGTATATAATACAGACCACCTTATGTTTTCGTTAGAATTGCCTTTATTATTATTTATTTATTATTCTTTATTTATTTTTCTTATTTCCACCCACTTTTTTGTTAGCAAGATAATTTGAAAATGGCTCAATCAAATGCCTTGAAATTTGGCACACATATGTATAGGCATATGGACAAAGCAAAATAATGTTTTCAACCTTGACCTTGACTGATGACGTCATCTAGGCGCCATTTTGTGAAATTTTCTGAAAATCTACTCATGATCATATCTTCATAACGGAAAGTCATTTCTCATTCATATTTATCATGATCAAGGTCAATATCCGTCCGGTCAATTTCAGGTCAAAAACGCGCGCATGCGTACGTCGCAGCGCGCGCAAAATTTCAAAATGTTCTAAATCGTCTCAAATTCATTTTGGATACGTTTCAGGCCATTTTAAGCATTTTATAAAAATCGCGCACACGCACATGCGCGCGTTTCGCGCGTAACACGATTATACAACAAAGAATCGCCATTTTTTTCTTTCATGATATTTCCCATATTTTTTCGAACAATTTGATACCATGTTTATCTCTTTAGGATCATTAAAAACAAGATGAGCGTCCATTCAAGATAAATGTCCGTGCGCGCGAGCTCTTGTAATACATAGCATATATGGGCAAAAACATGCCTATACAAAATTCATTGTAACTCTTCAGAATGGATGGAAACTCCCAATTTTTTTCATATTTGGATAGATTATGAGTCGGAGATATGATTTCATGTCTCATTTGACCCTCAATTAACTCATGACGTCATCATAATGGCCTCCAAACTCAAAATTTCAATTTGCATATTATGACGTCAGCATATTTTTGGAAAATTGATTGTATCTCTGTAAATATTGATCGATTTTCTTCCAAATTTTGATATGTTCTAGCTGAGACAATTTTCTACAAATGCAGTATACACGATTTATCATTTTGACAAAGGCATCATGGCGTATTTTTGCGATTAAAGGAGGCATGTCAATTTTTCACATTTTGCGTGTATTCTCTATGGGACATGACTTTTTGTCAAAACTGGATTCTACATTCCCATCTTTCGCGAGCAATATCTCCGTCGTTTTAGTTTTGTTTTCGCTGAGCTTCGAGTATGTTGTAGCTGAGACAATAAGCTATCACCAGTGTGCCCTTTATTTTTCGATCAGATGCCGGGATCATGCTCATATTTCACTTGCAAAGTGGGATTTGAGAATTCCATTTTCCGTTTACGTGTAATGTCTATGTGGATTATTTTGGTAAAAAAACACAAAATCTAGAAAATGCATATTTCATTTTGATATTTAGATTTGAGGGTCAAAGGTCAAATATACTGTACATGGTTTCTCTAAAACCATGCATTGTATAGACTTGAAATTTGGCACACTAATAGACCTGAATATGGATTATTTCAAAAATAAGGTCAAATCATGCCAATGTTATCTTAACTACTTAGTATGTCACTAAACATGTGTGGCATGCACTTGGAACAGCCCACCTATACTTGTTATTCACAAGTATTACATGTCTAGTTTATTATTCTTTATCAGGTGGGCTGTATATAATACAGACCACCTTATGTTTTCGTTAGAATTGCCTTTATTTATTTCTTTATTTCTTTATTTTTCTTATTTCCACCCACTTTTTTGTTAGCAAGATAACTTGAAAATGGCTCAATCAAATGCCTTGAAATTTGTCACACATATGTATAGGCATATGGACAAAGCAAAATAACGTTTTCAACCTTGACCTTGACTGATGACGTCATCTAGGCGCCATTTTGTAAAATTTTCTGAAAATCTACTCATGATCATATCTTCATAACGAAAAGTCGTTTCTCATTCATATTTATCATGATCAAGGTCAATATCCGTCCGGTCAATTTCAGGTCAAAAACGCGCATGGCGTCCGCGCGTAGCGCGCAAAATAAAAATGCTCCAAATCGTCTCAAATTCATTTTGGATACGTTTCAGGCCATTTTAAGCATTTATAAAAATCGCGCACACGCACATGCGCGTTTTGCGCGTAACACCATTACACAACATAGAATCGCCATTTTTTTCTTTCATGATATTTCCCATATTTTTCGAACAATTTGATACCATGTTTATCTTTTTAATGACCATTAATAACAAGATGAGCGTCCATTCAAGATAAATGTCCGTGCGCGCGAGCTCTTGTAATACATAGCATATATGGGCAAAAACATGCCTATACAAAATTCATTGTAACTCTTCAGAATGGATGAGAACTCCCAATTTTTTTCATATTTGGATAGATTATGAGTCGGAGATATGATTTCATGTCTCATTTGACCCTCAATTAACTCATGACGTCATCATAATGGCCTCCGAACTCAAAATTTCAATTTGCATATTATGACGTCAGCATATTTTTGGAAAATTGATTGTATCTCTGTAAATATTGATTGATTTTCTTCCAAATTTTGATATGTTCTAGCTGAGACAATCTTCTACAAATGCAGTCACCACGATTTTTCATTTTGACAAAGGCATCATGGCGTATTTTTGCGATTAAAGGAGGCATGTCAATTTTTCACATTTTGCGTGTATTCTCTATGGGACATGACTTTTTTTCAAAACTGGATTCTACATTCCCGTCTTTCGCGAGCAATATCTCCGTCGTTTTAGTTTTGTTTTCGCTAAGCTTTGAGTATGTTGTAGCTGAGACAATAAGCTATCACAAGTGTGCCCTTTATTTTTCGATCAGATGCCGGGATCATGCTCATATTTCACTTGCAAAGTGGGATTTGAGAATTCCATTTTCCGTTCACGTGTAATGTCTATGGGGATTATTTTGGTATAGTGGTCATAGCACTTGCCTCCCATTCCGGCGACCCAAGTTCGATTCCTGGTGGGTCAATTTTTTTTTTTTTTTTTGCCGTCGTTTTGAATTTGATTTTATGATCTTCTTCGACTATTATAACATATTATCATTTACTATCACAAACAATGTAATAAAATGCCTAATCTTGCGTGTTATATCTATGGGAGAAATATGTCAATCGTTTGAGTACAACCTTATGGGAAATCTGAGTCCTTGTCGTGTATTAATTTTTATTCATAGTTGGATAGAGTATGAGTCGGAGATATGATTTCTTATAAAAAACAAAATCTAGAAAATGCATATTTCATTTTGATATTTAGATTTGAGGGTCAAAGGTCAAATATACTGTACATGGTTTCTCTAAAACCATGCATTGTATAGACTTGAAATTTGGCACACTAATAGACCTGAATAAGAGGATTTTTTCAAAAAATAAGGTCAAATCATGCCAATGTTATCTTGACTACTTAGTATGTCACTAAACATGTGTGGCATTCACTTGGAACAGCCCACCTATACTTGTTATTAACAAGTATTACATGTCTAGTTATTAGGTGGGCTGTATATAATACAGACCACCTTATGTTTTCGTTAGAATTGCCTTTATTATTATTTATTTATTATTCTTTATTTATTTTTCTTATTTCCACCCACTTTATTGTTAGCAAGATAACTTGAAAATGGCTCAATCAAATGCCTTGAAATTTTTCACACATATGTATAGGCATATGGACAAAGCAAAATAAGGTTTTCAACCTTGACCTTGACTGATGACGTCATCTAGGCGCCATTTTGTAAAATTTTCTGAATATCTACTCATGGTCATATCTTCATAACGAAAAGTCGTTTCTCATTCATATTTATCATGATCAAGGTCAATATCCGTCCGGTCAATTTCAGGTCAAAAACGCGCGATGCGTACGTCGCGAGCGCGCAAAATTAAAAATGCTCCAAATCGTCTCAAATTCATTTTGGATACGTTTAGGCCATTTTAAGCATTTTATAAAAAATCGCGCACACGCATGCGCGCGCGCGCGTACACCTTACACAACATAGAATCGCCATTTTTTTCTTTCATGATATTTCCCATATTTTTTTGAACAATTTGATACCATGTTATCTCTTTAATGACCATTAATAACAAGATGAGCGTCCATTCAAGATAAATGTCCGTGCGCGCGAGCTCTTGTAATACATAGCATATATGGGCAAAAACATGCCTATAGAAAATCCATTGTAACTCTTCAGAATGGATGAGAACTCCCAATTTTTTTCATATTTTGATAGATTATGAGTCGGAGATATGATTTCATGTCTCATTTGATCCTCAATTAACTCATGACGTCATCATAATGACCTCCGAACTCAAATTTCAATTTGCATATTATGACGTCAGCATATTTTTGGAAAATTGATTGTATCTCTGTAAATATTGATTGATTTTCTTCCAAATTTGGATATGTTCTAGCTGAGACAATGTTCTACAAATGCAGTTTCCACGATTTTCATTTTGACAAAAGCATCATGGCGTATTTTTGCGATTAAAGGAGGCATGTCAATTTTTCACATTTTGCGTGTATTCTCTATGGGAGGTGGCTTTTTCTGAAATCTTCATTCTACATTCCAGTCTTGTTTGAGCAATATCTCGATTATTTTTGCTCGTTTTCTGCCAGCTTCGATATGTTGTAGCTGAGACAATAAGCTACACAGAGTGTGACCTTTATTTTTCGATCAGATGCCGGGATCATGCTCATATTTCACTTGCAAAGTGGGATTTGAGAATTCCATTTTCCGTTCACGTGTAATGTCTATGGGGATTATTTTGGTATAGTGGTCATAGCACTTGCCTCCCATTCCGGCGACCCAAGTTCGATTCCTGGTGGGTCAATTTTTTATTTTTTTTTTTTGCCGTCGTTTTGAATTTGATTTTATGATCTTCTTCGACTATTATAACATATTATCATATACTATCACAAACAATGTAATAAAATGCCTAATTTTGCGTGTTATATCTATGGGAGAAATATGTCAATCGTTTGAGTACAACCTTATGGGAAATCTGAGTCCTTGTCGTGTATTATTTTTTTATTCATAGTTGGATAGAGTATGAGTCGGAGATATGATTTCTTATAAAAAACAAAATCTAGAAAATGCATATTTCATTTTGATATTTAGATTTGAGGGTCAAAGGTCAAATATACTGTACATGGTTTCTCTAAAACCATGCATCGTATAGACTAGAAATTTGGCACACTAATAGACCTGAATAAGAGGATTATTTCGAAAAAATAAGGTCAAATTATGCCAATGTTATCTTAACTACTTAGTATGTCACTAAACATGTGTGGTATGTACTTGGAACAGCCCACCTATACTTGTTATTAACAAGTATTATATGTCTAGTTTATTTATTATTCTTTATTTATTTTTCTTATTTCCACCCACTTTATTGTTAGCAAGATAATTTGAAAATGGCTAAATCAAATGCCTTGAAATTTGGCACACATATGTATAGGCATATGGACAAAGCAAAATAACGTTTTCAACCTTGACCTTGACTGATGACGTCATCTAGGCGCCATTTTGTAAAATTTTCTGAAAATCTACTCATGATCATATCTTCATAACGGAAATTCGTTTTCATTCATAATTATCATGATCAAGGTCAATATCCGTCCGGTCAATTTCAGGTCAAAAACGCGCGCATGCGCACGCCGTCGCGTTAGCGCAAAATTTAAAAATGCTCAAAATCGTCTCAAATTCATTTTGCATACGTTTCTGGCCATTTTAAGCATTTTATAAAATCGCGCACACGCACATGCGCGCGTTTTCGCACTGGTATTTTGCAACATAGAATCGCCAAATTTTCTTTGTCATCATATTTGGCACATTTTTCTAAGCATTTTGATACCTTGTTCACCTTTTTTTGACCATTAATAACGCAATGAGCGTCCGTTCAAGAAACTTGTTGCGCGCGAGCTCGTAATACATAGCATATATGGGCAAAAACATGCCTATACAAAATTCATTGTAACTCTTCAGAATGGATGGGAACTCCCAATTTTTTCATATTTGGATAGATTATGAATCGGAGATATGATTTCATGTCTCATTTGACCCTCAATTAACTCATGACGTCATCATAATGGCCTCCGAACTCAAAATTTCAATTTGCATATTATGACGTCAGCATATTTTTGGAAAATTGATTGTATCTCTGTAAATATTGTTCAATTTTCTTCCAAATTTGGATATGTTCTAGCTGAGACAATGTTCTACAAATGCAGTCCACACGATTTTTCATTTTGACAAAGGCATCATGGCGTATTTTTGCGATTAAAGGAGGCATGTCAATTTTTCACATTTTGCGTGTATTCTCTATGGGACATTCCTTTTTTTCAAATCTTCATTCTACATTCCAGTCTTGTTTGAGCAATATCTCGATTATTTTTGCTCGATTTTCTGCCAGCTTGGATATGTTGTAGCTGAGACAATTCTCTACACAGAGTGTGACATTTATTTTTCGATCAGATGCCGGGATCATGCTCATATTTCACTTGCAAAGTGGGATTTGAGAATTCCATTTTCCGTTCACGTGTAATGTCTATGTGGATTATTTTGGTATAGTGGTCATAGCACTTGCCTCCCATTCCGGCGACCCAAGTTCGATTCCTGGTGGGTCAATTTTTTTTTTTTTTTTTTGCCGTAGTTTTGAATTTGATTTTATGATCTTCTTGACTATTATAACATATTATCATATACTATCACAAACAATGTAATAAAATGCCCAATTTTGCGTGTTATATCTATGGGAGAAATATGTCAATCGTTTGAGTACAACCTTATGGGAAATCTGAGTCCTTGTCGTGTATTAATTTTTTATTCATAGTTGGATAGAGTATGAGTCGGAGATATGATTTCTTATAAAAACAAAATCTAGAAAATGCATATTTCATTTTGATATTTAGATTTGAGGGTCAAAGGTCAAATATACTGTACATGGTTTCTCTAAAACCATGCATTGTATAGACTTGAAATTTGGCACACTAATAGACCTGAATATGGATTATTTCAAAAATAAGGTCAAATCATGCCAATGTTATCTTAACTACTTAGTATGTCACTAAACATGTGTGGCATGCACTTGGAACAGCCCACCTATACTTGTTATTAACAAGTATTACATGTCTAGTTATTTTTCTTATTTCCACCCACTTTATTGTTAGCAAGATAACTTGAAAATGGCTAGATCAAATGCCTTGAAATTTGGCATACATATGTATAGGCATATGGAAAATCAAAATAACGTTTTTAACATTGACCTTGACTGATGACGTCATCTAGGCGCCATTTTGTAAAATTTTCTGAAAATCTACTCATGATCATATCTTCATAACGAAAAGTCGTTTTTCATTCATATTTATCATGATCAAGGTCAATATCCGTCCGGTCAATTTCAGGTAAAACGCGCGCGCATGCGTACGTCCCGCGTTAACGCCGCAAAATTTCAAAATGTTTTAATCGTCTAAAATTTATTTTGCATACGTTTTAGGCCATTTTAAGCATTTTATAAAAATCGACACGCACACATGCGCTTTGCTGCTAACACCATTACACAACATAGAATCGCCATTTTTTTCCTTCATGATATTTCATATTTTTTCGAACAATTTGATACCATGTTTATCTCTTTATGACCATTAATAACAAGATGAGCGTCCATTCAAGATAATTGTACGTGGCGCGAGCTCTTGTAATACATAGCATATATGGGCAAAAACATGCCTATACAAAATTCATTGTAACTCTTCAGAATGGATGGGAACTCCCAATTTTTTTCATATTTGGATAGATTATAAGTCGGAGATATGATTTCATGTCTCATTTGACCCTCAATTAACTCATGACGTCATCATAATGGCCTCCGAACTCAAAATTTCAATTTGCATATTATGACGTCAGCATATTTTTGGAAAATTGATTGTATCTCTGTAAATGTTGATCGGTTTTCTTCCAAATTTTGATATGTTTTAGCTGAGACAATTTGCTACAAATGCAGTCACCACGATTTTTCATTTTGACAAAGGCATCATGGCGTATTTTTGCGATTAAAGGAGGCATGTCAATTTTCCTAATTTTACGTGTATTCTCTATGGGACATGACTTTTTCTGAAATCTTCATTCTACATTCCAGTCTTGTTTGAGCAATATCTCCGTCGTTTTAGTTTTGTTTTTGCTGACCTTCGAGTATGTTGTAGCTGAGAAAATAAGCTATCACTAGTGTGCCATTTATTTTTCCATCAGATGCCGGGATCATGCTCATATTTCACTTGCAAAGGGATTTGAGAATTCCATTTTCCGTTCACGTGTAATGTCTATGGGGATTATTTTGGTATAGTGGTCATAGCACTTGCCTCCCATTCCGGCGACCCAAGTTCGATTCCTGGTGGGTCAATTTTTAAAATTTTTTTGCCGTCGTTTTGAATTTGATTTTATGATCTTCTTCGACTATTATAACATATTATCATATACTATCACAAACAATGTAATAAAATGCCTAATTTTGCGTGTTATATCTATGGGAGAAATATGTCAATCGTTTGAGTACAACCTTATGGGAAATCTGAGTCCTTGTCGTGTATTAATTTTGTATTCATAGTTGGATAGAGTATGAGTCGGAGATATGATTTCTTATAAAAACAAAATCTAGAAAATGCATATTTCATTTTGATATTTAGATTTGAGGGTCAAAGGTCAATATACTGTACATGGCTCTAAAACCATGCATCGTATAGACTAGAAATTTGGCACACTAATAGACCTGAATAAGAGGATTATTTCAAAAAATAAGGTCAAATCATGCCAATGTTTTCTTAACTACTTAGTATGTCACTAAACATGTGGCATGTACTTGGAACAGCCCACCTATACTTGTTATTAACAAGTATTATATGTCTAGTTTTTCTTATTTCCACCCACTTTATTGTTAGCAAGATAGTTTGAAAATGGCCCAATCAAATGCCTTGAAATTTGGCACACATATGTATAGGCATATGGACAAAGCAAAATAACGTTTTCAACCTTGACCTTGACTGATGACGTCATCTAGGCGCCATTTTGTAATCTACTCATGATCATATCTTCATAACGGAAATTTGTTTCTCATTCATAATTATCATGATCAAGGTCAATATCCGTCCGTTCAATTTCAGGTCAAAAAAGCACAAGCGTGCGCACGCCCATAGCATACAAGAAATTTCAAAATGCTCAAAATCGTCTCAAATTCATTTTGCATACGCTTGGCCATTTTAAGCATTTTATAAAATCGCAAGACACGCACATGCGCTGCTGCTGGTAACACCATTACACAACATAGAATCGCCTTTTTTTTTTCTTCCATGATGTTTCCCATTTTTTTTGGAACAATTTGATACCATGTTTATCTCTTTATGACCATTAATAACAAGATGAGCGTCCGTTCAAGAATCATGTCCGTAAGCGCCGAGCTCTTGTAATACATAGCATATATGGGCAAACATGCCTATACAAAATTCATTGTAACTCTTCAGAATGGATGAGAACTCCCAATTTTTTTTTCATATTTGGATAGATTATGAGTCGGAGATATGATTTCATGTCTCATTTGACCCTCAATTAACTCATGACGCATCATAATGGCCTCCAAACTCAAAATTCCAATTTGCATATTATGACGTCAGCATATTTTTGGAAAATTGATTGTATCTCTGTAAATATTGATCGATTTTCTTCTAAATTTTGATATGTTCTAGCTGAGACAATTTTCTACAAATGTAGTTCCACAATTTTTTCATTTTGACAAAGGCATCATGGCGTATTTTTGCGATTAAAGGAGGCATGTCAATTTTTCTCATTTTGCGTGTATTCTCTATGGGACATGACTTTTTCTGAAAACTGGATTCTACATTCCCTTTCGCGAGCAATATCTCCGTCGTTTTAGCTTCGTGTTCCCTGAGCTTTGAGTATGTTGTAGCTGAGACAATAAGCTATCACAAGTGTGCCCTTTATTTTTTGATCAGATGCCGGGATCATGCTCATATTTCACTTGCAAAGTGGAATTTGAGAATTCATTTTCCGTTCACGGTAATGTCTATGGGGATTATTTTGTATAGTGGTCATAGCACTTGCCTCCCATTCGTGACCCAAGTTCGATTCTTGGTGGGTCATTTTTTTTATTTTATTTTTTTGCCGTCGTTTTGAATTTGATTTTATGATCTTCGAACTATTATAACATATTATCATATACTATCACAAACAATGTAATAAAATGCCTAATTTTATGTTATATCTATGGGAGAAATATGTCAATCGCTTGAGTACAACCTTATGGGAAATCTGAGTCCTTGTCGTATTGATTTTTTTATTCATAGTTGGATAGAGTATGAGTCGGAGATATGATCTTATAAAAACAAAATCTAGAAAATGCTTATTTCATTTTGATATTTAGATTTGAGGGTCAAAGGTCAAATATACTGTACATGGTTTCTCTAAACCATGCATCATATAGACTAGAAATTTGGCACACTAATAGACCTGAATAAGAGGATTATTTAAAAAATAAGGTCAAATCATGCCAATGTTTTAACAACTTAGTATGTCACTAAACATTGTGGCATTTACATGGAACAGCCCACCTATACTTATTAACAAGTATTATATGTCTAGTTGTAATGTATTGTAGTAAAATATTAATTTTCTGGAGAGTTCTAATAGAAAATATAAACTGTTTTCTTTAAACAATTTGACTGGCTATCTTGAAATGAACCATGTTTTGAACCCTTTCCAAGAGGATGCATTCACAATACCAAAAACTGTAAAGCAATTGTCAAGATACCGGTATTTGTTTTACACTACAGGTACATATTTGTTACCCTACACATACTGTACTGTAGGAGGTATAAAATTGAACTATTTTTCATTGATGACTTTTGTTTTCAGGTTTTTCTCTCTTCTCTCTCTCTCTATCTCTTAATTTGCCATAGGACAACTTGCTCATAACCATTTTCGATTTTTTTTCTTTCTTCCAAAACATAATATTCTATCCATCCATTTTAGACTTTGTTACAAATTCAATATTTCATTATCTACTTCATGCAAGCCAACAATAACCATCAAGTCCGCCTGATGTTTACACTGTATTAGATGGCTTTTAAAAATGCAAGGCTGCGTGGACCAAACTCCTCTAAGGTCTAATTGTGCTATCCATTTCACTGCAGCAATGCTATCAATTGACCCTGATACTGCTAACTCTAGGCAGCTGTGAGGAGGATTCCATCTTGGAAATTGGATGTTATCCTTCACATCCAGGAACAATGTTGGAGGCCTAAGCTGTTGAGTTGATGTAAATGTAAATGTACAGGGTATACAAGCAAAAGTTGGTTGTGATAATAATTATAATAATAATATTCCATGTTTATATAGCGCTTAATACATCAATGATGTCTCTACATGTAAGTTACTTGTCTAAGATGCTTTACAGCTATACTGTACATACATGTACATGTACTGTAGGCTACATGTATATCCTAATATTAAACATGAGCAGGAAGAAATGTACAATTTATAAATTGATCTAACTTTTAAATATTTTATCAAATTGATATCATCCCTCATCAAGGAACAATATTAGAGAATTACACACAGTGTGTACATGTAAATACACACTAGACCTGGGGGGTGTTTCACAAAGATCCTAAGTTGAACTTATCTCTAAGTTGGACTTAACAATTATGGAAAGCCGTTAGCATCTATGAAAATATTTTGTAAAAGTTATTTTAAAAGGCATAACATGTTGATTCAAATCATTCATATTTTCTATTATCAATGGGATTTCATGTTCTTGAAGTGGAATTT
>CP137680.1:14303767-14324279 GCA_037976565.1 Mesocentrotus franciscanus | reverse complement strand
TAATGATAATAATAATAACTAGACATGTAATACTTGTTTCGGAACAAGTATAGGTGGGCTGTTCCAATTAATGCATACCACACATGGTTAGTGAGATAGTGATCAGTGAAATGTTTGACCTTTGATCCTAATTTACATACTAAGTAGTTAAGATACCATGCATGATTTGACCTAAATTTTTGAAATAATCCTCTTATTCAGGTATATTAGTTTGCCAAATTTCATGTCTATACAAAGCATTGTTTTAGAGAAACCATGTACAGTATATTTGACCTTTAACCTTAAAATCTAAATAACATAATGAAATATGCATATTCTAGATTTTGTGTTTTCATATGAAATATTTTGTCTTACCTATCAACATGCAACGTTTCAAGTCAATTGCGACCAATATACCAAAATAATCCACATAGACATTACACGTGAACAGAAAATGGAATTCTCAAATCCCACTTTGCAAGTGAAATATGAGCATGATCTCATTATCTGATTAAAAAATAAATGTCATTTTCTGTGTAGAGAATCGTCTCAGCTACAACATATCCGAAGCTCAGCGAAAACGAAACTAAAACGACGGAGATATTGCTCGCGAAAGACGGGAATGTAGAATCCAGTTTTGAAAAAAGTCATGTCCCATAGAGAATACACGCAAAATGTGAAAAATTGACATGCCTCCTTTAATCGCAAAAATACGCCATGATGCCTTTGTCAAAATGAAAATCGTGAAACTGCATTTGTAGAAAATTGTCTCAGCTAGAACATATCAAAATTTGGAAGAAAATCAATCAATGTTTACAGAGATACAATCAATTTTTTCAAAATATGCTGACGTCATAATATGCAAATTGAAATTTTGAGTTCGGAGGCCATTATGATGACGTCATGAGTTAATTGAGGGTCAAATGAGACATGAAATCATATCTCCGACTCATAATCTATCCAAATATGAAAAAAATTTGGGAGTTCCCATCCATTCTGAAGAGTTACAATGAATTTTGTATAGGCATGTTTTTGCCCATATATGCTATGTATTACAAGAGCTCGCGCGCACGGACATGTTTCTTGAACGGACGCTCATTGCGTTATTACTGGTCAGAAAAAGGTGAACAAGGTATCAAAATGCTTGGAAAAATGTGCCAAATATGATAAAGGAGAAAATTTGGCGATTATATGTTGCGAAATGCCAGTACGCGCGAAAACGCGCGCGCATGCGCGTGTGCGCGTTTTTTTGCGAAATGCTTAAAATGGCCTGAAACGTATCCAAAATGAATTTAAGACGATTTTGAGCATTTTTAAATTTTGCGCGCGCGCTCACGCGCGGACGTATGCATGTGCGCGCGTTTTTTGACCTGAAATTGACCGGACGGATATTGACCTTGATCATGATAAATATGAATGAGAAACGAATTTCCGTTATGAAGATATGATCATGAGTAGATTTTCAGAAAATTTTACAAAATGGCGCCTAGATGACGTCATCAGTCAAGGTCAAGGTTGAAAACGTTATTTTGCTTTGTCCATATGCCTATACATATGTGTGCCAAATTTCAAGGCATTTGATTGAGCCATTTTCAAATTATCTTGCTAACAATAAAGTGGGTGGAAATAAGAAAAATAAACTAGACATATAATACTTGTTTCGGAACAAGTATAGGTGGGCTGTTCCAATTAATGCATACCACACATGGTTAGTGAGATAGTGGTCAGGGAAATGTTTGATCTTTGATCCTAATTTACATACTAAGTAGTTAAGATACCATTGGCATGATTTGACCTAAATTTGTGAAATAATCCTCTTAGGTCTATTACTGTGCCAAATTTCATGTCTATACAAAGCATTGTTTTAGAGAAACCATGTACAGTATATTTGACCTTTAACCTTAAAATCTAAATAACATAATGAAATATGCATATTCTCGATTTTGTGTTTTTATATGAAATATTTTGGCTTACCTATCAACATGCAACGTTTCAAGTAAATTGCGACCAATATACCAAAATAATCCACATAGACATCATACGTGAACGGAAAATGGAATTCTCAAATCCCACTTTGCAAGTGAAATATGAGCATGATCTCGGCATCTGATCGAAAAATAAAGGGCACATTGTGATAGCTTATTGTCTCAGCTACAACATACTCAAAGCTCAGCAAAAACAAAACTAAAACGAGGAGATATTGCTCGCGAAAGACGGGAATGTAGAATCCAGTTTTGAAAAAGTCATGTCCCATAGAGAATACACGCAAAATGTGAAAAATTGACATGCCTCCTTTAATCGCAAAAATACGCCATGATGCCTTTGTCAAAATGAAAAATGTGAGAACTGCATTTGTAGAAAATTGTCTCAGCTAGAACATATCAAAATTTGGAAGAAAATCGATCAATATTTACAGAGATACAATCAATTTTCCAAAAATATGCTGACGTCATAATATGCAAATTGAAATTTTGAGTTCGGAGGCCATTATGATGACGTCATGAGTTAATTGAGGGTCAAATGAGACATGAAATCATATCTCCGACTCATAATCTATCCAAATATGAAAAAAATTGGGAGTTTCCATCCATTCTGAAGAGTTACAATGAATTTTGTATAGGCATGTTTTTGCCCATATATGCTATGTATTACAAGAGCTCGCGCGCACGGACATTTATATTGAATGGACGCTCATCTTGTTATTAATGGTCATTAAGAGATAAACATGGTATCAAATTGTTCGAAAAAATATGGGAAATATCATGAAAGAAAAAAATGGCGATTTTATGTTGTATAATCGTGTTACGCGCGAAAACGCGCGCGCATGTGCGTGTGCGCGATTTTTTATAAAATGCTTAAAATGGCCTGAAACGTATCCAAAATGAATTTGAGACGATTTGGAACATTTTGAAATTTTGCGCGCGCTGACGCACGGACGTACGCATGCGCGCGCTTTTTTACCTGAAATTGACCGGACGGATATTGACCTTGATCATGATAAATATGAATGAAAAACGACTTTTCGTTATGAAGATATGATCATGAGTAGATTTTCAGAAAATTTTACAAAATGGCGCCTAGATGACGTCATCAGTCAAGGTCAAGGTTGAAAACCTTATTGTGCTTTGTTTATATGCCAATACATATGTGTGCCAAATTTCAAGGTATTTGATTTAACCATTTTCAAGTTATCTTGCTAACAAAAAAGTGGGTCGAAATAAGAAAAATAAACTAGACATATAATACTTGTTAATAACAAGTATAGGTGGGCTGTTCCAAGTACATGCCACACATGTTTAGTGACATACTAAGTAGTTAAGAAAACATTGGCATGATTTGACCTTATTTTTTGAAATAATCCTCTTATTCAGGTCTATTAGTGTGCCAAATTTCTAGTCTATACGATGCATGGTTTTAGAGAAACCATGTACAGTATATTTGACCTTTGACCCTCAAATCTAAATATCAAAATGAAATATGCATTTTCTAGATTTTGTTTATTATAAGAAATCATATCTCCGACTCATACTCTATCCAACTATGAATAAAAATTAATACACGACAAGGACTCAGATTTCCCATAAGGTTGTACTCAAACGATTGACATATTTCTCCCATAGATATAACACGCAAAATTAGGCATTTTATTACATTGTTTGTGATAGTATATGATAATATGTTATAATAGTCGAAGAAGATCATAAAATCAAATTCAAAACGACGGCAAAAAAAAATTAAAAAGTTGACCCACCAGGAATCGAACTTGGGTCGCCGGAATGGGAGGCAAGTGCTATGACCACTATACCAAAATAATCCCCATAGACATTACACGTGAACGGAAAATGGAATTCTCAAATCCCACTTTGCAAGTGAAATATGAGCATGATCCCGGCATCTGATCGAAAAATAAAGGGCACACTTGTGATAGCTTATTGTCTCAGCTACAACATACTCGAAGCTCAGCAAAACAAAAGTAAAACGACGGAGATATTGCTCAAAAAGACTGGAATGTAGAATCCAGATTTCAGAAAAAGTCATGTCCCATAGAGAATACACGCAAAATGTGGAAAATTGACATGCCTCCTTTAATCGCAAAATCAAGCCATGATGCCTTTGTCAAAATGAAAAATCGTGGTGACTGCATTTGTAGAAAATTGTCTCAGCTAGAACATATCAAAATTTGGAAGAAAATCGATCAATATTTACAGAGATACAATCAATTTTCCAAAAATATGCTGACGTCATAATATGCAAATTGAAATTTTGAGTTCGGAGGCCATTATGATGACGTCATGAGTTAATTGAGGGTCAAATGAGACATTAAATCATATCTCCGACTCATAATCTATCCAAACATGAAAAAAATTTGGAGTTCCCATCCATTCTGAAGAGTTACAATGAATTTTGTATAGGCATGTTTTTGCCCATATATGCTATGTATTACAAGAGCTCGCGCGCACGGACATTTATCTTGAATGGACGCTCATCTTCTTATTAATGGTCAAAAGAGATAAACATGGTATCAAATTGTTCGAAAAATATGGGAAATATCATGAAGGAAAAAAATGGCGATTCTATGTTGTGTAATGGTGTAACGCGCGAAAACGCGCGCATGTGCGTGTGCGCGATTTTTTATAAAATGCTTAAAATGGCCTGAAACGTATGCAAAATGAATTTGAGACGATTTGGAACATTTTGAAATTTTGCGCGCGCGTTAACGCACGGACGTACGCATGCGCGCGTTTTTTGACCTGAAATTGACCGGACGGATATTGACCTTGATCATGATAAATATGAATGAAAACGACTTTCCGTTATGAAGATATGATCATGAGTAGATTTTCAGAAAATTTTACAAAATGGCGCCTAGATGACGTCATCAGTCAAGGTCAAGGTTGAAAACGTTATTTTGATTTTTCATATGCCTATACATATGTATGCCAAATTTCAAGGCATTTGATCTAGCCATTTTCAAGTTATCTTGCTAACAAAAAAGTGATTGGAAATAAGAAAAATAAATAAATAATAATAATAAATAAATAAAGGCAATTCTAACGAAAACATAAGGTGGTCTGTATTATATACAGCCCACCTGATAAATAACTAGACATGTAATACTTGTTTGGAACAAGTATAGGTGGGCTGTTCCAATTAAAATTTGAGACAAAATAGAGCAAAAATAAGCGAGATACTGCTAAAAAAACAATGTCATGTAGATTCATGATGTGAACGAAATTTACCTTCCTGAGCCATAACATGCAAATTAAGAAATTTCTGACATGTGGCTTTTAATCGAAAATTATGACGTCAGCATATTGAAGGAAAATTGAGTGTATCTCTGTAAATACTGATCAATTTTCTTCCAAATTTCGATATATTGTAGCTAAGGTTCACAAGTTAATTGTTAACATTTTTCATTTTGATGACGTCATCAAAATGAAAAATGTTGGTAATTGAGCTTGTAGAGAAATCCTTAGCGATTACACGTGAACGGAAAATGGAATTCTCAAATCCCACTTTGCAAGTGAAATATGAGCATGATCCTGGCATCTGATCGAAAAATAAAGGGCACACTTGTGATAGCTTATTGCCTCAGCTACAACATACTCAAAGCTCAGCGAAACCAAACTAAAACGACGGAGATATTGCTCGCGAAAGACGGGAATGTAGAATCCAGTTTTGAAAAAGTCATGTCCCATAGAGAATACACGCAAAATGTGAAATTTGACATGCCTCCTTTCATCGCAAAAATACGCCATGATGCCTTTGTCAAAATGAAAAATTGTGAATTTGTAGAGAATTGTCTCAGCTAGAACATATCAAAATTTGGAAGAAAATCGATCAATATTTACAGAGATACAATCAATTTTCCAAAAATATGCTGACGTCATAATATGCAAATTAAAATTTTGAGTTTAGAGGCCATTATGATGACGTCATGAGTTAATTGAGGGTCAAATGAGACATGAAATCATATCTCCGACTCATAATCTATCCAAATATGAAAAAAATTGGGAGTTCCTATCCATTCTGAAGAGTTACAATGAATTTTGTATAGGCATGTTTTTGCCCATATATGCTATGTATTACAAGAGCTCGCGCGCACGGACATTTATCTTAAATGGACGCTCATCTTGTTATTAATGGTCATAAAGAGAAAAACATGGTATCAAATTGTTCGAAAAAATATGGGAATTATCATGAAAAAAAAAAAAATGGCGATTCTATGTTGTGTAATGGTGTTACGTGCAAAAGCGCGCGCGCATGTGCGTGTGCGCGATATTTTATAAAATGCTTAAAATGGCCTGAAATTAACGTATGCAAAATGTATTTAAGACGATTTGGAGCATTTTGAAATTTTGCGCGCGCATTGACGCGCGGACGTACGCGTACGCGCGTGTTTTTTGACCTGAAATTGACCGGACGGATATTGACCTTGATCATGATAAATATGAATGAGAAATGATTTTCCGTTATGAAGATATGATCATGAGTTGATTTTCAGAAAATTTCACAAAATGGCGCCTAGATGACGTCATCAGTCAAGGTCAAGGTTGAAAACCTTATTGTGTTTTCTCCATATGCCTATACATATGTGTGCCAAATTTCAAGACATATGATTGAGCCATTTTCAAATTATCTTGCTAACAAAAAAGTGCTTGGAAATAAGAAAAATAAAGAATAATAATAATAAAGGCAATTTTAACGAAAACATAAGGTGGTCTGTATTATATACAGCCCACCTAATAAATAATAATAAAGGCGATTTTAACAAAATTATAAGGTGGTCTGTATGATATACAGCCCACCTAATAAATAAAGGCAATTTTAACAAAATTATAAGGTGGTCTGTATGATATACAGCCCACCTAATAAAGGCAATTTTAACAAAATTATAAGGTGGCCTGTATGATATACAGCCCACCTAATAAATAATAAAGGCAATTTTAACAAAATTATAAGGTGGTCTGTATGATATACAGCCCACCTAATAAATAATAATAATAAAGGCAATTTTAACAAAATTATAAGGTGGTCTGTATGATATACAGCCCACCTAATAAATAATAAAGGCAATTTTAACAAAATTATAAGGTGGTCTGTATGATATACAGCCCACCTAATAATAAAGGCAATTTTAACAAAATTATAAGGTGGTCTGTATGATATACAGCCCACCTAATAAATAATAAATAATAAAGGCAATTTTAACAAAATTATAAGGTGGTCTGTATGATATACAGCCCACCTAATAAACTAGATATGTAATACTTGTTAATAACAAGTATAGGTGGGCTGTTCCAAGTGCATGCCACACATGTTTAGTGTTTAGATAAACATGGTATCAAATTGTTCGAAAAAATATGGGAAATATCATGAAAGAAAAAAAATAGCGATTTTATGTTGTATAATCGTGTTACGCGCGAAAACGCACGCGCATGTGCGTGTGCGCGATTTTTTTATAAAATGCTTAAAATGGCCAGAAACGTATGCAAAATGAATTTGAGACGATTTTGAGCATTTTGAAATTTTGCGCGCGCGCTAACGCGCGGACGTACGCATGTGCGCGTTTTTCGACCTGAAATTGAACGGACGGATATTGACCTTGATCATGATAATTATGAATGAGAAACGAATTTCCGTTATGAAGATATGATCATGAGTAGATTTTCAGAAAATTTTACAAAATGGCGCCTAGATGACGTCATCAGTCAAGGTCAAGGTTGAAAACCTTATTTTGATTTTTCCATATGCCTATACATATGTGTGCCAAATTTCAAGGCATTTGATTGAGCCATTTTCAAATTATCTTGCTAACAATAAAGTGGGTGGAAATAAGAAAAATAAACTAGATTTGTAATACTTGTTTAGAACAAGTATAGGTGGGCTGGTCCAACTAAAATTTAAGATAAAATCAAGGGCACATTTGAGATAGCTTATTGTCTCAGCTACAACATACTCGAAGTTCAGCGTAAACAAAGCTGAAACGACGGAGATATTGCTCGCGAAAGACGGGAATGTAGAATCCAGTTTTGAGAAAAGTCATGTCCCATAGAGAATACACGCAAAATGTGAAAATTGACATGCCTCCTTTAATCGCAAAAATACGCCATGATGCCTTTGTCAAAATGAAAATTGTGGTGCTGCATTTGTAGAAATTGTCTCAGCTAGAACATATCAAAATTTGGAAGAAAATCGATCAATATTTACAGAGATACAATCAATTTTCCAAAAATATGCTGACGTCATAATATGCAAATTGAAATTTTGAGTTCGGAGGCCATTATGATGACGTCATGAGTTAATTGAGGGTCAAATGAGACATGAAATCATATCTCCGACTCATAATCTATCCAAATATGAAAAAAATTGGGAGTTCCCATCCATTCTGAAGAGTTACAATGAATTTTGTATAGGCATGTTTTTGCCCATATATGCTATGTATTACAAGAGCTCGCGCGCACGGACATTTATCTTGAATGGACGCTCATCTTGTTATTAATGGTCATAAAGAGATAAACATGGTATCAAATTGTTCGAAAAATATGGGAAATATCATGAAAGAAAAAAATGGCGATTCTATGTTGTGTAATGGTGTTACGCGCAAAACGCGCGCGCATGCGCGTGCGCGATTTTTATAAAATGCTTAAAATGGCCTGAAACGTATGCAAAATGAATTTGAGACGATTTGGAGCATTTTAAATTTTGCGCGCGCGTTGACGCACGGACGTACGCGCGCGTTTTTGACCTGAAATTGACCGGACGGATATTGACCTTGATCATGATAAATATGAATGAGAAATGACTTTTCGTTATGAAGATATGATCATGAGTAGATTTTCAGAAAATTTCACAAAATGGCGCCTAGATGACGTCATCAGTCAAGGTCAAGGTTGAAAACCTTATTGTGTTTTCTCCATATGCCTATACATATGTGTGCCAATTTCAAGGCATTTGATTGAGCCATTTTCAAGTTATCTTGCTAACAAAAAAGTGGGTGGAAATAAGAAAAATAAAGAAATAAATAAATAAATAATAAAGGCAATTCTAACGAAAACATAAGGTGGTCTGTATTATATACAGCCCACCTGATAATAACTAGACATGTAATACTTGTTTCGGAACAAGTATAGGTGGGCTGTTCCAATTAGTGCATAACACACATGGTTAGTGAGATAGTGATCAGTGAAATGTTAGACCTTTGACCCTTATTTACATACTAAGTAGTTAAAATACCATTGGCATGATTTGACCTAAATTTTTGAAATAATCCTCTTATTCAGGTATTTGTGTGCCAAATTGATGTCTACAAAGCATATTTTTAGAGAAACCATGTACAGTATATTTGACCTTTAACCTTAAAATCTAAATAACATAATGAAATATGCATATTCTCGATTTTGTGTTTTTATATGAAATATTTTGTCTTACCTATCAACATGCAAAGTTTCAAGTCAATTGCGACCAATATACCAAAATAATCCACATAGACATTACACGTGAACGGAAAATGGAATTCTCAAATCCCACTTTGCAAGTGAAATATGAACATGATCCCGGCATCTGATCGAAAAATAAATGGCACATTGTGATAGCTTATTGTCTCAGCTACAACATACTCGAAGCTCAGCAAAACAAAACTAAAACGACGGAGATATTGCTCGCGAAAGACGGGAATGTAGAATCCAGTTTTGAAAAAAGTCATGTCCCATAGAGAATACACGCAAAATGTGAAAAATTGACATGCCTCCTTTAATCGCAAAAATACGCCATGATGCCTTTGTCAAAATGAAAAATCGTGATGACTGCATTTGTAGAAAATTGTCTCAGCTAGAACATATCAAAATTTGGAAGAAAATCGATCAATATTTACAGAGATACAATCAATTTTCCAAAAATATGCTGACGTCATAATATGCAAATTGAAATTTTGAGTTCGGAGGCCATTATGATGACGTCATGAGTTAATTGAGGGTCAAATGAGACATGAAATCATATCTCCGACTCATAATCTATCCAAATATGAAAAAAATTGGGAGTTCCCATCCATTCTGAAGAGTTACAATGAATTTTGTATAGGCATGTTTTTGCCCATATATGCTATGTATTACAAGAGCTCGCGCGCACGGACATTTATCTTGAATGGACGCTCATCTTGTTATTAATGGTCATAAAGAGATAAACATGGTATCAAATTGTTCGAAAAATATGGAAATATCATGAAAGAAAAAAATGGCGATTCTATGTTGTGTAATGGTGTTACGCGCGAAAACGCGCGCGCATGTGCGTGTGCGCGATTTTTATAAAATGCTTAAAATGGCCTGAAACGTATTCAAAATGAATTTGAGACGATTTGAAGCATTTTGAAATTTTGCGCGCGCTGACGCGCGGACGTACGCATGCGCGCGCGTTTTTGACCTGAAATTGACCGGACGGATATTGACCTTGATCATGATAAATATGAATGAAAAATGACTTTCGTTATGAAGATATGATCATGAGTAGATTTTCAGAAAATTTTACAAAATGGCGCCTAGATGACGTCATCAGTCAAGGTCAAGGTTGAAAACCTTATTGTGCTTTGTTTATATGCCAATACATATGTGTGCCAAATTTCAAGGTATTTGATTTAACCATTTTCAAGTTATCTTGCTAACAAAAAAGTGGGTCGAAATAAGAAAAATAACTAGATTTGTAATACTTGTTTAGAACAAGTATAGGTGGGCTGGTCCAACTAAAATTTAAGACAAAATCAAGGGCACATTTGAGATAGCTTATTGTCTCAGCTACAACATACTCAAAGTTCAGCGTAAACGAAGCTAAAACGACGGAGATATTGCTCGCGAAAGACGGGAATGTAGAATCCAGTTTTGAGAAAAAGTCATGTCCCATAGAGAATACACGCAAAATGTGAAAATTCGACATGCCTCCTTTAATCGAAAAAATACGCCATGATGCCTTTGTCAAAATGAAAAATCGTGACAATTGCATTTGTAGAACATTGTCTCAGCTAGAACATATCAAAATTTGGAAGAAAATCGATCAATATTTACAGAGATACAATCAATTTTCCAAAAATATGCTGACGTCATAATATGCAAATTGAAATTTTGAGTTTGGAGGCCATTATGATGACGTCATGAGTTAATTGAGGGTCAAATGAGACATGAAATCATATCTCCGACTCATAATCTATCCAAATATGTAAAAAAATTGGGAGTTCCCATCCGTTCTGAAGAGTTACAATGAATTTTGTATAGGCATGTTTTTGCCCATATATGCTATGTATTACAAGAGCTCGCGCGCACGGACATGTTTTTTGAACGGACGCTCATCTTGTTATTAATGGTCATAAAGAGATGAACATGGTATCGAATTGTTCCAAAAAAATGGGAAATATCATGAAGAAAAAAAGGGCGATTCTATGTTGTGTAATGGTGTTACGCGCGAAAACGCGCGCGCATGTGCGTGTGCGCGATTTTTTATAAAATGCTTAAAATGGCCTGAAACGTATGCAAAATGAATTTGAGACGATTTTGAGCATTTTGAAATTTTGCGCGCGCTAACGCGCGGACGTACGCATGCGCGCGTTTTTTGACCTGAAATTGACCGGACGGATATTGACCTTGATCATGATAAATATGAATGAGAAATGACTTTCCGTTATGAAGATATGATCATGAGTAGATTTTCAGAAAATTTACAAAATGGCGCCTAGATGACGTCATCAGTCAAGGTCAAGGTTGAAAACGTTATTTTGCTTTGTCCATATGCCTATACATATGTGTGCCAAATTTCAAGGCATTTGATTGAGCCATTTTCAAATTATCTTGCTAACAATAAAGTGGGTGGAAATAAGAAAAACTAGATTTGTAATACTTGTTTAGAACAAGTATAGGTGGGCTGGTCCAACTAAAATTTAAGACAAAATCAAGGGCACATTTGAGATAGCTTATTGTCTCAGCTACAACATACTCAAGTTCAGCGTAAACGCTAAAACGACGGAGATATTGCTCGCGAAAGACGGAATGTAGAATCCAGTTTTGAGAAAAAGTCATGTCCCATAGAGAATACACGCAAAATGTGAAAAATTGACATGCCTCCTTTAATCGAAAAAATACGCCATGATGCCTTTGTCAAAATGAAAAATTTGTAGAACATTGTCTAAGCTAGAACATATCAAAATTTGGAAGAAAATCGATCAATATTTACAGAGATACAATCAATTTTCCAAAAATATGCTGACGTCATAATATGCAAATTGGAATTTTGAGTTTGGAGGCCATTATGATGACGTCATGAGTTAATTGAGGGTCAAATGAGACATGAAATCATATCTCCGACTCATAATCTATCCAAATATGAAAAAAATTGGGAGTTCCCATCCATTCTGAAGAGTTACAATGAATTTTGTATAGGCATGTTTTTGCCCATATATGCTATGTATTACAAGAGCTCGCGCGCACGGACATGTTTCTTGAACGGACGCTCATCTTGTTATTAATGGTCATAAAGAGATAAACATGGTATCAAATTGTTCCAAAAAAAATGGGAAACATCATGGAAGAAAAAAAAGGCGATTCTATGTTGTGTAATTGTGTTACGCGCGAAAACGCACGCGCATGTGCGTGTGCGCGATTTTTTATAAAATGCTTAAAATGGCCAGAAACGTATGCAAAATGAATTTGAGACGATTTTGAGCATTTTGAAATTTTGCGCGCGCTAACGCGCGGACGTACGCATGCGCGCGTTTTTTGACCTGAAATTGACCGGACGGATATTGACCTTGATCATGATAAATATGAATGAGAAATGACTTTCCGTTATGAAGATATGATCATGAGTAGATTTTCAGAAAAATTTCACAAAATGGCGCCTAGATGACGTCATCAGTCAAGGTCAAGGGTGAAAACATTATTTTGCTTTGTCCATATGCCTATACATATGTGTGCCAAATTTCAAGGCATTTGACTGAGCCATTTTCAAATTATCTTGCTAACAGTAAAGTGGGTGGAAATAAGAAAAATAAATAAAGAATAATAAATAAATAACTAGAAATGTAATTCGTCATGAAGACGAATTAGGTGGTCTGTTATGTAATCTGAATAACTGATCTTGTAGAAAATTGTCTTAGCTACAACATATCAAAATTTGGAAGAAAATCGATCCATATTTACAGAGATACAATCAATTTTCCATAAATATGCTGACGTCATAATATGCAAATTCGTATTTTGAGTTCCAAGGCCAAAGGGCAAAGGGCAGAGCTATAGAAAATTAAGGAACATTACAAGACATAATAAAGGAGAACGAGAACCAGAGGCGGGAGAGGTAGAGGGTGAGAGAGAAGAAAAAGAGAAGGGCAGAGGCAGAGGGAGACAGAGCAAGAGAATAAGAGGGAGGCAAGGCAAGAGGTCGAGGTAGAGGGAGGCAGAGAGAGAGGGAGAGGGTAAAGAGTAGAGAGATATATGCAGAGACAGAGCAAGAGAAGGAGAGGGGCAAAATAAGAGAGGAGAAGGGAAACAGAGCAAGAGAGAGAGAAGAGAGAGATGCAATGGAGAACGATGCATTCAATATATCCAGCATAAATAGAATTTAATATAGAGAAAGAGAGAAGTATAGACAAGTAAACAATTCTATGTCCACGGGAGAGACGTAAACATGCATATACCTTGGGCTGAATAACTGGAAAAAGTAAAAACGTCTGGGAAGGAGACTAGCAAGGTGATTTGATATTGTAGCAGAGTTGGGAGATAAACCCTATTTGGTTTAATACCAGATTTCCCATAGGGTTGTACTCAAACGATTGTCATTCTTCTCCCATAGATATAACACGCAAAATTAGGCATTTTATTACATTGTTTGTGATTGTATATGATAATATGTTATAATAGTCGAAGAAGATCATAAAATCAAATTAAAACGACGGCAAAAAAAAAAAAAAAAAAAAATGACCCACCAGGAATCGAACTTGGGTCGCCGGAATGGGAGGCAAGTGCTATGACCACTATACCAAAATAATCCACATAGACATTACACGTGAACGGAAAATGGAATTCTCAAATCCCACTTTGCAAGTGAAATATGAGCATGATCCCGGCATCTGATCGAAAAATAAAGGGCACACTTGTGATAGCTTATTGTCTCAGCTACAACATACTCAAAGCTCAGCAAAAACAAAACTAAAACGACGGAGATATTGCTCGCGAAAGACGGGAATGTAGAATCCAGTTTTGAGAAAAAGTCATGTCCCATAGAGAATACACGCAAAATGTGAAAAATTGACATGCCTCCTTTAATCGCAAAAATACGCCATGATGCCTTTGTCAAAATGAAAAATCGTGGTGACTGCATTTGTAGAGAATTGTCTCAGCTAGAACATATCAAAATTTGGAAGAAAATCGATCAATATTTACAGAGATACAATCAATTTTCCAAAATATGCTGACGTCATAATATGCAAATTGAAATTTTGAGTTCGGAGGCCATTATGATGACGTCATGAGTTAATTGAGGGTCAAATGAGACATGAAATCATATCTCCGACTCATAATCTATCCAAATATGAAAAAAATTGGGAGTTCCATCCATTCTGAAGAGTTACAATGAATTTTGTATAGGCATGTTTTTGCCCATATATGCTATGTATTACAAGAGCTCGCGCGCACGGACATGTTTCTTGAACGGACGCTCATTGCGTTATTAATGGTCATAAAGGATAAACATGGTATCAAATTGTTCGAAAAAAATGGGAATATCATGACAAAAAAATGGCGATTTATGTTGTGTTCGGTGTTACGCGCGAAAACGCGCGCGCATGCGTGTGCGCGTTTTTGCGAAATGCTTAAAATGGCCTGAAACGTATCCAAAATGAATTTGAGACGATTTGGAGCATTTTGAAATTTTGCGCGCGCGCTAACGCGCGGACGTACGCATGCGCGCGCGTTTTGACCTGAAATTGACCGGACGGATATTGACCTTGATCATGATAAATATGAATGAGAAATGACTTTCCGTTATGAAGATATGATCATGAGTTGAAATTACAAAAAACACAAAATGGCGCCTGGATGACGTCATGAGACTTGATGACCTTGAAAATGTTCCTGTCACGTCTCATGACTATGACCTATGACTGTGCCAAATTGAAAGAAATTGACAAAACCGATCTTGAGTTATCCTCTACACAAAAAAGGGGGGAGAAATAAATAAAAATAAATAAATAAATAAATAAATAAATAAATAAATGAAGAAAGAAAATTCTGACAAAAACAATAGGTGATCTGTCGATACCGACAGACCACCTAATAATAAAACAATTCTAACAACATAAGGTGGTCTGTATTATATACAGCCCACCTAATAAACTAGACATGTAATACTTGTTAATAACAAGTATAGGTGGACTGTTCAAGTGCATGCCACACATGTTTAGTGACATACTTAGTAGTTAAGATAACATTGGCATAATTTGACCTTATTTTTTAAATAATCCTCTTATTCAGGTCTATTAGTGTGCCAAATTTCAAGTCTATACAATGCATGGTTTTAGAGAAACCATGTACAGTATATTGACCTTTGACCCTCAAATCTAAATATCAAAGTGAAATATGCATTTTCTAGATTTTGTTTTTTTATAAGAAATCATAGTCCGACTCATACTTTATCCAACTATGAATAAAAAATTAATACACGACAAGGACTCAGATTTCCCATAAGGTTGTACTCAAACGATTGACATATTTCTCCCATAGATATAACACGCAAAATTAGGCATTTTATTACATTGTTTGTGATAGTATATGATAATATGTTATAATAGTCGAAGAAGATCATAAAATCAAATTCAAAACGACGGCAAAAAAAAAAAAAAAAAATTGACCCACCAGGAATCGAACTTGTCGCCGGAATGGGAGGCAAGTGCTATGACCACTATACCAAAATAATCCACATAGACATTACACGTGAACGGAAAATGAAATTCTCAAATCCCACTTTGCAAGTGAAATATGAGCATGATCCCGGCATCTGATCGAAAAATAAAGGGCACATTCATGATAGCTTATTGTCTCAGCTACAACATACTCGAAGCTCAGCGAAAACAAAACTAAAACGACGGAGATATTGCTCGCGAAAGACGAATGTAGAATCCAGTTTTGAAAAAAGTCATGTCCCATAGAGAATACACGCAAAATGTGAAAAATTGACATGCCTCCTTTAATCGCAAAAATACGCCATGATGCCTTTGTCAAAATGAAAAATCGTGGTGACTGCATTTGTAGAAAATTGTCTCAGCTAGAACATATCAAAATTTGAAAGAAAATCAATCAATATTTACAGAGATACAATCAATTTTCCAAAAATATGCTGACGTCATAATATGCAAATTGAAATTTGAAGTTCGGAGGCCATTATGATGCCGTCATGAGTTAATTGAGGTCAAATGAGACATGAAATCATATCTCCGACTCATAATCTATCAAAATATGAAAAAAATTGGGAGTTCCCATCCATTCTGAAGAGTTACAATGAATTTTGTATAGGCATGTTTTGCCCATATATGCTATGTATTACAAGAGCTCGCGCGCACGGACATTTATCTTGAATGGACGCTCATCTTGTTATTAATGGTCATTAAAGAGATAAACATGGTATCAAATTGTTCAAAAAAATATGGAAATCATGAAAGAAAAAAATGGCGATTCTATGTTGTGTAATGGTGTTACGCGCGAAAACGCGCGCATGTGCGTGTGCGCGATTTTTATAAAATGCTTAAAATGGCCTAAAACGTATCAAAATGAATTTGAGACGATTTTGAGCATTTTGAATTTTGCGCGCGCTTACGCGCGGACGTACGCATGCGCTCGCGTTATTTTACCTGAAATTGACCGGACGGATATTGACCTTGATCATGATAAATATGAATGAGAAACGACTTTTCGTTATGAAGATATGATCATGAGTAGATATTCAGAAAATTTTACAAAATGGCGCCTAGATGACGTCATCAGTCAAGGTCAAGGTTGAAAACGTTATTTTGCTTTGTCCATATGCCTATACATATGTGTGACAAATTTCAAGGCATTTGATTGAGCCATTTTCAAGTTATCTTGCTAACAAAAAAGTGGGTGGAAATAAGAAAAATAAAGAAATAAATAAATAAACTAGACATGTAATACTTGTTAATAACAAGTATAGGTGGGCTGTTCCAGTGCATGCCACACATGTTTAGTGACATACTAAGTAGTTAAGATAACATTGGCATGATTTGACCTTATTTTTGAAATAATCCATATTCAGGTCTATTAGTGTGCCAAATTTCAAGTCTATACAATGCATGGTTTTAGAGAAACCATGTACAGTATATTTGACCTTTGACCCTCAAATCTAAATATCAAAATGAAATATGCATTTTCTAGATTTTGTTTTTATAAGAAATCATATCTCCGACTCATACTCTATCCAACTATGAATAAAAATTAATACACGACAAGGACTCAGATTTCCCATAAGGTTGTACTCAAACGATTGACATATTTCTCCCATAGATATAACACGCAAAATTGGGCATTTTATTACATTGTTTGTGATAGTATATGATAATATGTTATAATAGTCAAAGAAGATCATAAAATCAAATTCAAAACTACGGCAAAAAAAAAAAAATTGACCTACCAGGAATCGAACTTGGGTCGCCGGAATGGGAGGCAAGTGCTATGACCACTATACCAAAATAATCCACATAGACATTACACGTGAACGGAAAATGGAATTCTCAAATCCCACTTTGCAAGTGAAATATGAGCATGATCCCGGCATCTGATCGAAAAATAAATGTCACACCCTGTGTAGAGAATTGTCTCAGCTACAACATATCCGAAGCTGGCAGAAAATCGAGCAAAAATAATCGAGATATTGCTCAAACAAGACTGGAATGTAGAATGAAGATTTGAAAAAAAGGAATGTCCCATAGAGAATACACGCAAAATGTGAAAAATTGACATGCCTCCTTTAATCGCAAAAATACGCCATGATGCCTTTGTCAAAATGAAAAATCGTGTAGACTGCATTTGTAGAAATTGTCTCAGCTAGAACATATCAAAATTTGGAAGAAAATTGATCAATATTTACAGAGATACAATCAATTTTCCAAAAATATGCTGACGTCATAATATGCAAATTGAAATTTTGAGTTCGGAGGCCATTATGATGACGTCATGAGTTAATTGAGGGTCAAATGAGACATGAAATCATATCTCCGACTCATAATCTATCCAAATATGAAAAAAATGGGAGTTCCCATCCATTCTGAAGAGTTACAATGAATTTTGTATAGGCATGTTTTTGCCCATATATGCTATGTATTACAAGAGCTCGCGCGCACGGACAGTTTCTTGAACGGACGCTCATTGCGTTATTAATGGTCAAAAAAAGGTGAACAAGGTATCAAAATGCTTAGAAAAATGTGCCAAATATGATGACAAGAAAATTTGGCGATTCTATGTCAAAATACCAGTACGCGCGAAAACGCACGCGCATGCGCGTGTGCGCGATTTTATAAAATGCTTAAAATGGCCAGAAACGTATGCAAAATGAATTTGAGACGATTTTGAGCATTTTTAAATTTTGCGCGCGCGCTAACGCGCGGACGTACGCATGTGCGCGCGTTTTTTGACCTGAAATTGAACGGACGGATATTGACCTTGATCATGATAATTATGAATGAGAAACGATTTCCGTTATGAAGATATGATCATGAGTAGATTTTCAGAAAATTTTACAAAATGGCGCCTAGATGACGTCATCAGTCAAGGTCAAGGTTGAAAACGTTATTTTGCTTTGTCCATATGCCTATACATATGTGTGCCAAATTTCAAGGCATTTGATTGAGCCATTTTCAAATTATCTTGCTAACAATAAAGTGGGTGGAAATAAGAAAAATAAACTAGACATATAATACTTGTTTCGGAACAAGTATAGGTGGGCTGTTCCAATTAATGCATACCACACATGGTTAGTGAGATAGTGATCAGAAATGTTTGACCTTTGATCCTAATTTACATACTAAGTAGTTAAGATACCATTGGCATGATTTGACCTAAATTTGTGAAATAATCCTCTTAGGTCTATTACTGTGCCAAATTTCATGTCTATACAAAGCATTGTTTTAGAGAAACCATGTACAGTATATTTGACCTTTAACCTTAAAATCTAAATAACATAATGAAATATGCATATTCTCGATTTTGTGTTTTTATATGAAATATTTTGTCTTATCAACATGCAACGTTTCAAGTCAATTGTGACCAATATACCAAAATAATCCACATAGACATAATACGTGAACGGAAAATGGAATTCTCAAATCCCACTTTGCAAGTGAAATATGAGCATGATCTCGGCATCTGATCAAAAAATAAAGGGCATATCAACGATAGCTTATTGTCTCAGCTACAACATACTCAAGCTCAGCAAAAACAAAACTAAAACGACCGAGATATTGCTCGCGAAAGACGGGAATGTAGAATCCAGTTTTGAAAAAAGTCATGTCCCATAGAGAATACACGCAAAATGTGAAAAATTGACATGCCTCCTTTAATCGCAAAAATACGCCATGATGCCTTTGTCAAAATGAAAAATCGTGCAGTCTGCATTTGTATAGAATTGTCTCAGCTAGAACATATCAAAATTTGGAAGAAAATCGATCAATATTTACAGAGATACAATCAATTTTCCAAAAATATGCTGACGTCATAATATGCAAATTAAAATTTTGAGTTCGGCCATTATGATGAAGTCATGAGTTAATTGAGGGTCAAATGAGACATGAAATTATATCTCCGACTCATATTCTATCCAAATATGAAAAAAAATTGGGAGTTCCTATCCATTCTGAAGAGTTACAATGAATTTTGTATAGGCATGTTTTGCCCATATATGCTATGTATTACAAGAGCTCGCGCGCACGGACATTTATCTTGAATGGACGCTCATCTTGTTATTAATGGTCATAAAGAGATAAACATGGTATCAAATTGTTCGAAAAATATGGGAAATATCATGAAAGAAAAAAATGGCGATTCTATGTTGTGTAATGGTGTTACGCGCAAAACGCGCGCATGCGTGTGTGCGCGATTTTATAAAATGCTTAAAATGGCCTGAAACGTATGCAAAATGAATTTGAGACGATTTGGAGCATTTTGAAATTTGCGCGCGCGCTGACGCGCGGACGTACGCATGCGCGCGCGTTTTTGACCTGAAATTGACGGGACGGATATTGACCTTGATCATGATAAATATGAATGAGAAATGACTTTTCGTTATGAAGATATGATCATGAGTAGATTTTCAAAAAATTTTACAAAATGGCGCCTAGATGACGTCATCAGTCAAGGTCAGGTTGAAAACCTTATTGTGTTTTGTCCATATGCCTATACATATGTGTGCCAAATTTCAAGGCATTTGATTTAGCCATTTTCAAGTTATCTTGCTAACAAAAAAGTGATTGGAAATAAGAAAAATAAAGAATAAA
>CP137680.1:14281424-14303267 GCA_037976565.1 Mesocentrotus franciscanus | reverse complement strand
AATAATAACTAGACATATAATACTTGTTAATAACAAGTATAGGTGGGTTGTTCCAAGTACATGCCACACATGTTTAGTGACATACTAAGTAGTTAAGAAAACATTGGCATGATTTGACCTTATTTTTTGAAATAATCCTCTTATTCAGGTCTATTAGTGTGCCAAATTTCTAGTCTATACGATGCATGGTTTTAGAGAAACCATGTACAGTATATTTGACCTTTGACCTCAAATCTAAATATCAAAATGAAATATGCATTTTCTAGATTTGTTTTTATAAGAAATCATCTCCACTCATACTCTATCCAACTATGAATAAAAAATTAATACACGACAAGGACTCAGATTTCCTGTAAGGTTGTACTCAAACGATTGACATATTTCTCCCATAGATATAACACGCAAAATTAGGCATTTTATTACATTGTTTGTGATAGTATATGATAATATGTTATAATAGTCGAAGAAGATCATAAAATCAAATTCAAAACGACGGCAAAAAAAAAAAATTAAAAAGTTGACCCACCAGGAATCGAACTTGGGTCGCCGGAATGGGAGGCAAGTGCTATGACCACTATACCAAAATAATCCCCATAGACATTACACGTGAACGGAAAATGTAATTCTCAAATCCCACTTTGCAAGTGAAATATGAGCATGATCACGGCATCTGATCGAAAAATAAAGGGCTCACTTGTGATAGCTTATTGTCTCAGCACAACATACTCGAAGCTCAGCAAAAACAAAAGTAAAACGACGGAGATATTGCTCAAACAAGACTGGAATGTAGAATGAAGATTTCAGAAAAAGTCACCTCCCATAGAGAATACACGTAAAATTAGGAAAATTGACATGCCTCCTTTAATCGCAAAAATACGCCATGATGCCTTTGTCAAAATGAAAATCGAAAACTGCATTTGTAGTGAATTGTCTCAGCTAAACATATCAAAATTTGGAAGAAAACCGATCAACATTTACAGAGATACAATCAATTTTCCAAAAACATGCTGACGTCATAATATGCAAATTCAAATTTTGAGTTCGGAGGCCATTATGATGACTTTATGAGTTAATTAAGGGTCAAATGTGACATTAAATCATATTTCCGACTTATAATCTATCCAAACATCAAAAAATTTGGAGTTCCCATCCATTCTGAAGAGTTACAATGAATTTTGTATAGGCATGTTTTTGCCCATATATGCTATGTATTACAAGAGCTCGCGCACGTACATTTATCTTGAATGGACGCTCATCTTGTTATTAATGGTCATAAAGAGATAAACATGGTATCAAATTGTTCGAAAAAATATGGGAAATATCATGAAGGAAAAAATGGCGATTCTATGTTGTGTAATGGTGTAACGCGCGAAAACGCGCGCGCATGTGCGTGTGCGCGATTTTTTATAAAATGCTTAAAATGGCCTGAAACGTATCCAAAATGAATTTGAGACGATTAAGAACATTTTGAAATTTTGCGCGCGCGTTAACGCACGACGTACGCATGCGCGCGCGTTTTTTGAGCTGTAATTGACCGGACAGATATTGACCTTGATCATGATAAATATGAATGAGAAACGACTTTTCGTTATGAAGATATGATCATGAGTAGATTTTCAGAAAATTTTACAAAATGGCGCCTAGATGACGTCATCAGTCAAGGTCAAGGTTGAAAACGTTATTTTGATTTTTCCATATGCCTTTACATATGTGTGCCAAATTTCAAGGCATTTGATTGAGCCATTTTCAAATTATCTTGCTAACAAAAAAGTGGGTGGAAATAAGAAAAATAAACTAGATATGTAATACTTGTTAATAACAAGTATAGGTGGGCTGTTCCAAGTGCATGCCACACATGTTTAGTGACATACTAGTAGTTAATATAACATTGGCATGATTTGACCTTATTTTTTGAGATAATCCTCTTATTCAGGTCTATTAGTGTGCCAAATTTCTGGTCTATACGATGCATGGTTTTAGAGAAACCATGTACACAATATTTGACCTTTGACCCCAAATCTAAATATCAAAAATAAATATGCATTTTCTAGATTTTGTTTTTATAAGAAATCATATCTCCGACTCATACTCTATCCAACTATGAATAAAAATTAATACACGACAAGGACTCAGATTTCCCATAAGGTTGTACTCAAACGATTGACATATTTCTCCCATAGATATAACACGCAAAATTAGGCATTTTATTACATTGTTTGTGATAGTATATGATAATATGTTATAATAGTCGAAGAAGATCATAAAATCAAATTCAAAACGACGGCAAAAAAAAAAAAAAATTGACCCACCAGGAATCGAACTTGGGTCGCCGGAATGGGAGGCAAGTGCTATGACCACTATACCAAAATAATCCACATAGACATTACACGTGAACGGAAAATGGAATTCTCAAATCCCACTTTGCAAGTGAAATATGAGCATGATCCGGCATCTGATCGAAAAATAAAGGGCACACTTGTGATAGCTTATTGTCTCAGCTACAACATACTCGAAGCTCAGCAAAAAAGTAAAACGACGGAGATATTGCTCAAACAAGACTGGAATGTAGAATCCAGATTTCAGAAAAAGTCATGTCCCATAGAGAATACACGCAAAATTGAAAAATTGACATGCCTCCTTTAATCGCAAAAATACGCCATGATGCCTTTGTCAAAATGAAAAATCGTGAAAACTGCATTTGTAGAAAATTGTCTCAGCTAGAACATATCAAAATTTGGAAGAAAATCGATCAATATTTACAGAGATACAATCAATTTTCCAAAAATATGCTGACGTCATAATATGCAAATTGAAATTTTGAGTTCGGAGGCCATTATGATGACGTCATGAGTTAATTGAGGGTCAAATGAGACATGAAATCATATCTCCGACTTATAATCTATCCAAATATGAAAAAATTTGGAGTTCCCATCCATTCTGAAGAGTTACAATGAATTTTGTATAGGCATGTTTTTGCCCATATATGCTATGTATTACAAGAGCTCGCGCGCACGGACATTTATCTTGAATTGACGCTCATCTTTTATTAATGGTCATAAAGAGATAAACATGGTATCAAATTGTTCGAAAAAATATGGGAAATATCATGAAGGAAAAAAAAATGGCGATTCTATGTTGTGTAATGGTGTAACGCGCGAAAACGCGCGCGCATGTGCGTGTGCGCGATTTTTATAAAATGCTTAAAATGGCCTGAAACGTATCCAAAATGAATTTGAGACGATTAAGAACATTTTGAAATTTTGCGCGCGTTAACGCACGGACGTACGCATGCGCGCGTTTTTTGACCTGAAATTGACCGGACGGATATTGACCTTGATCATGATAAATATGAATGAGAAACGACTTTTCGTTATGAAGATATGATCATGAGTAGATTTTCAGAAAATTTTACAAAATGGCGCCTAGATGACGTCATCAGTCAAGGTCAAGGTTGAAAACGTTATTTTGATTTTTCCATATGCCTATACATATGTGTGCCAAATTTCAAGGCATTTGATTGAGCCATTTTCAAATTATCTTGCTAACAAAAAGTGGGTGGAAATAAGAAAAATAAACTAGACATGTAATACTTGTTAATAACAAGTATAGGTGGGCTGTTCCAAGTGCATGCCACACATGTTTAGTGACATACTAAGTAGTTAAGATAACATTGGCATGATTTGACCTTATTTTTTGAAATAATCCATATTCAGGTCTATTAGTGTGCCAAATTTCAAGTCTATACAATGCATGGTTTTAGAGAAACCATGTACAGTATATTTGACCTTTGACCCTCAAATCTAAATATCAAAATGAAATATGCATTTTCTAGATTTTGTTTTTATAAGAAATCATATCTCCGACTCATACTCTATCCAACTATGAATAAAAAATTAATACACGACAAGGACTCAGATTTCCCATAAGGTTGTACTCAAACGATTGACATATTTCTCCCATAGATATAACACGCAAAATTAGGCATTTTATTACATTGTTTGTGATAGTATATGATAATATGTTATAATAGTCGAAGAAGATCATAAAATCAAATTCAAAACTACGGCAAAAAAAAAAAAAAAAAATTGACCCACCAGGAATCGAACTTGGGTCGCCGGAATGGGAGGCAAGTGCTATGACCACTATACCAAAATAATCCACATAGACATTACACGTGAACGGAAAATGGAATTCTCAAATCCCACTTTGCAAGTGAAATATGAGCATGATCCCGGCATCTGATCGAAAAATAAAGGGCACACTTGTGATAGCTTATTGTCTCAGCTACAACATATCGAAGCTGGCAGAAAACGAGCAAAAACGACGAGATATTGCTCAAACAAGACTGGAATGTAGAATGAAGATTTGAAAAAAGTCATGTCCCATAGAGAATACACGCAAAATGTGAAAAATTGACATGCCTCCTTTAATCGCAAAATACGCCATGATGCCTTTGTCAAAATGAAAATCGTGTAGACTGCATTTGTAGAACATTGTCTCAGCTAGAACATATCAAAATTTGGAAGAAAATTGAACAATATTTACAGAGATACAATCAATTTTCCAAAAATATGCTGACGTCATAATATGCAAATTGAAATTTTGAGTTCGGAGGCCATTATGATGACGTCATGAGTTAATTGAGGGTCAAATGAGACATGAAATCATATCTCCGATTCATAATCTATCCAAATATGAAAAAAATTGTGGGAGTTACCATCCATTCTGAAGAGTTACAATGAATTTTGTATAGGCATGTTTTTGCTCATATATGCTATGTATTACAAGAGCTCGCGCGCACGGACATGTTTCTTGAACGGACGCTCATTGCGTTATTAATGGTCAAAAAGGTGAACAAGGTATCAAAATGCTTAGAAAAATGTGCCAAATATGATGACAAAGAAAATTTGGCGATTCTATGTTGCAAAATACCAGTACGCGCGAAAACGCACGCGCATGCGCGTGCGCGATTTTTTATAAAATGCTTAAAATGGCCTGAAACGTATGCAAAATGAATTTGAGACGATTTTGAGCATTTTTAAATTTTGCGCGCGCTAACGCGCGGACGTACGCATGCGCGCGTTTTTTGACCTGAAATTGAACGGACGGATATTGACCTTGATCATGATAAATATGAATGAGAAACGAATTTCCGTTATGAAGATATGATCATGAGTAGATTTTCAGAAAATTTTACAAAATGGCGCCTAGATGACGTCATCAGTCAAGGTCAAGGTTGAAAACGTTATTTTGCTTTGTCCATATGCCTATACATATGTGTGCCAAATTTCAAGGCATTTGATTTAGCCATTTTCAAATTATCTTGCTAACAATAAAGTGGGTGGAAATAAGAAAAATAAATAAAGAATAATAAATAAATAATAATAAAGGCAATTCTAACGAAAACATAAGGTGGTCTGTATTATATACAGCCCACCTAATAAATAAATAAATAACTAGACATGTAATACTTGTTAATAACAAGTATAGGTGGGCTGTTCCAAGTGCATGCCACACATGTTTAGTGACATACTAAGTAGTTAAGATAACATTGGCATGATTTGACCTTATTTTTTGAAATAATCCATATTCAGGTCTATTAGTGTGCCAAATTTCAAGTCTATACAATGCATGGTTTTAGAGAAACCATGTACAGTATATTTGACCTTTGACCCTCAAATCTAAATATCAAAATGAAATATGCATTTTCTAGATTTTGTTTTTATAAGAAATCATATCTCCGACTCATACTCTATCCAACTATGAATAAAAAATTAATACACGACAAGGACTCAGATTTCCCATAGGTTGTACTCAAACGATTGACATATTTCTCCCATAGATATAACACGCAAAATTAGGCATTTTATTACATTGTTTGTGATAGTATATGATAATATGTTATAATAGTCGAAGAAGATCATAAAATCAAATTCAAAACGACGGCAAAAAAAAAAAAAAAATTGACCCACCAGGAATCGAACTTGGGTCGCCGGAATGGGAGGCAAGTGCTATGACCACTATACCAAAATAATCCACATAGACATTACACGTGAACGGAAAATGGAATTCTCAAATCCCACTTTGCAAGTGAAATATGAGCATGATCCCGGCATCTGATCGAAAAATAAAGGGCACACCTGTGTAGCTTATTGTCTCAGCTACAACATATCGAAGCTGGCAGAAAATCGAGCAAAACGACGAGATATTGCTCAAACAAGACTGGAATGTAGAATGAAGATTTGAAAAAAAGGAATGTCCCATAGAGAATACACGCAAAATGTGAAAAATTGACATGCCTCCTTTAATCGCAAAAATACGCCATGATGCCTTTGTCAAAATGAAAAATCGTGTATACTGCATTTGTAGAACATTGTCTCAGCTAGAACATATCCAAATTTGGAAGAAAATTGAACAATATTTACAGAGATACAATCAAGTTTCCAAAAATATGCTGACGTCATAATATGCAAATTGAAATTTTGAGTTCGGAGGCCATTATGATGACGTCATGAGTTAATTGAGGGTCAAATGAGACATGAAATCATATCTCCGACTCATAATCTATCCAAATATGAAAAAAATGGGAGTTCCCATCCATTCTGAAGAGTTACAATGAATTTTGTATAGGCATGTTTTTGCCCATATATGCTATGTATTACAAGAGCTCGCGCGCACAGACAAGTTTCTTGAACGGACGCTCATTGCGTTATTAGTGGTCAAAAAAAGGTGAACAAGGTATCAAAATGCTTAGAAAAATGTGCCAAATATGATGACAAAGAAAATTTGGCGATTCTATGTTGCAAAATACCAGTACGCGCGAAAACGCACGCGCATGCGCGTGTGCGCGATTTTTTATAAAATGCTTAAAATGGCCAGAAACGTATGCAAAATGAATTTGAGACGATTTTGAGCATTTTTAAATTTTGCGCGCGCGCTAACGCGCGGACGTACGCATGTGCGCGCGTTTTTGACCTGAAATTGAACGGACGGATATTGACCTTGATCATGATAAATATGAATGAGAAACGAATTTCCGTTATGAAGATATGATCATGAGTAGATTTTCAGAAAATTTTACAAAATGGCGCCTAGATGACGTCATCAGTCAAGGTCAAGGTTGAAAACGTTATTTTGCTTTGTCCATATGCCTATACATATGTGTGCCAAATTTCAAGGCATTTGATTTAGCCATTTTCAAATTATCTTGCTAACAATAAAGTGGGTGGAAATAAGAAAAATAAACTAGACATGTAATACTTGTTTCGGAACAAGTATAGGTGGGCTGTTCCAATTAATGCATACCACACATGGTTAGTGAGATAGTGATCAGTGAAATGTTTGACCTTTGATCCTAATTTACATACTAAGTAGTTAAGATACCATGCATGATTTGACCTAAATTTTTGAAATAATCCTCTTATTCAGGTCTATTAGTGTGCCAAATTTCATGTCTATACAAAGCATTGTTTTAGAGAAACCATGTACAGTATATTTGACCTTTAACCTTAAAATCTAAATAACATAATGAAATATGCATATTCTAGATTTTGTGTTTTTATATGAAATATTTTGTCTTACCTATCAACATGCAACGTTTCAAGTCAATTGCGACCAATATACCAAAATAATCCACATAGACATTATACGTGAACAGAAAATGGAATTCTCAAATCCCACTTTGTAGTCAAAATATCACCATGATCTCATTATCTGATTAAAAATAAATGTCATCCTCTGTGTAGAGAATCGTCTCAGCTACAACATATCCGAAGCTGGCAGAAAATTGAGCAAAAATAATCGAGATATTGCTTAAACAAGACTGGAATGTAGAATGAAGACTTCAGAAAAAGGCACCTCCCATAGAGAATACACGTAAAATTAGGCATTTTATTACATTGTTTGTGATTGTATATGATAATATGTTATAATAGTCGAAGAAGATCATAAAATCAAATTTAAAACGACGGCAAAAAAAAAAAAAATGACCCACCAGGAATCGAACATGGGTCGCCGGAATGGGAGGCAAGTGCTATGACCACTATACCAAAATAATCCCCATAGACATTACACGTGAACGGAAAAGGGAATTCTCAAATCCCACTTTGCAAGTGAAATATGAGCATGATCCCGGCATCTGATCGAAAAATAAAGGGCACACTTGTGATAGCTTATTGTCTCAGCTACAACATACTCGAAGCTCAGCGAAAACAAAACTAAAACGACGGAGATATTGCTCGCGAAAGACGGAATGTAGAATCCAGTTTTGAAAAAAGTCATGTCCCATAGAGAATACACGCAAAATGTGAAAAATTGACATGCCTCCTTTAATCGCAAAAATACGCCATGATGCCTTTGTCAAAATGAAAAATTGTGAAACTGCATTTGTAGAAAATTGTCTCAGCTAGAACATATCAAAATTTGGAAGAAAATCAATCAATATTTACAGAGATACAATCAATTTTCCAAAATATAATGACGTCATAATATGCAAATTGAAATTTTGAGTTCGGAGGCCATTATGATGACGTCATGAGTTAATTGAGGGTCAAATGAGACATGAAATCATATCTCCGACTCATAATCTATCCAAATATGAAAAAAATTGGGAGTTCCATCCATTCTGAAGAGTTACAATGAATTTTGTATAGGCATGTTTTTGCCCATATATGCTATGTATTACAAGAGCTCGCGCGCACGTACATTTATCTTGAATGGACGCTCATCTTGTTATTAATGGTCATAAAGAGATAAACATGGTATCAAATTGTTCGAAAAAATATGGGAAATATCGTGAAAGAAAAAAAAATGGCGATTCTATGTTCTGTAATGGTGTTACGCGCGAAAACGCGCGCGCATGTGCGTGTGCGCGATTTTTGATAAAACGCTTAAAATGGCCTAAAACGTATGCAAAATGATTTTGAGACGATTTGGAGCATTTTTAAATTTTGCGCGCGCGCTCACGCGGACGTATGCATGCGCGCGCGTTTTTTAACCTGAAATTGACCGGACGGATATTGACCTTGATCATGATAAATATGAATGAGAAACGACTTTTCGTTATGAAGATATGACCATGAGTAGATTTTCAGAAAATTTTACAAAATGGCGCCTAGATGACGTCATCAGTCAAGGTCAAGGTTGAAAACCTTATTTTGATTTTTTCCATATGCCTATACATATGTGTGACAAATTTCAAGGCATTTGATTGAGCCATTTTCAAGTTATCTTGCTAACAAAAAAGTGGGTGGAAATAAGAAAAATAAATAAATAAATAAATAATAAAGGCAATTCTAACGAAAACATAAGGTGGTCTGTATTATATACAGCCCACCTGATAAAGAATAATAAATAAATAATAATAAAGGCAATTCTAACGAAAACATAAGGTGGTCTGTATTATATACAGCCCACCTAATAATAAAGGCAATTCTAACGAAAACATAAGGTGGTCTGTATTATATACAGCCCACCTAACTAGACATGTAATACTTGTTAATAACAAGTATAGGCGGGCTGTTCCAAGTGCATGCCACACATGTTTAGTGACATACTAAGTAGTTCAGATAACATGAGCATGATTTGACCTTATCTTTTGAAATAATCCTCTTATTCAGAAACCTTATAGAGAAACCATGTACAGTATATTTGACCGATTTAATTAGGTGGGCTGTATATAATACAGACCACCTTATGTTTTCGTTAGAATTGCCTTTATTATTTATTTATTTATTTATTCTTTATTAGGTGGGCTGTATATAATACAGACCACCTTATGTTTTCGTTAGAATTGCCTTTATTATTATTTATTTATTATTCTTTATTAGGTGGGCTGTATATAATACAGACCACCTTATGTTTTCGTTAAAATTGCCTTTATTAGGTGGGCTGTATATAATACAGACCACCTTATGTTTTCGTTAGAATTGCCTTTATTTATTTATTAGGTGGGCTGTATATAATACAGACCACCTTATGTTTTCGTTAGAATTGCCTTTATTTATTTATTATTATTATTATTTATTTATTTTTCTTATTTCCAATCACTTTTTTGTTAGCAAGATAACTTGAAAATAGCTAAATCAAATGCCTTGAAATTTGGCATACATATGTATAGGCATATGGACAAAGCAAAATAACGTTTTCAACCTTGACCTTGACTGATGACGTCATCTAGGCGCTTTTTTGTAAAATTTTTTGAATATCTACTCATGATCATATCTTCATTACGGAAAATCATTTTTCATTCATATTTATCATGATCAAGGTCAATATCCGTCCGGTCAATTTCAGGTCAAAAAACGCGCGCGCATGCGTTCGTCCGCGCGTCAGCGCGCGCAAAATTAAAATGCTCCAAATCGTCTCAAATTCATTTTGGATACGTTTCAGGCCATTTTAAGCATTTCGCAAAAAGCGCACACGCACATGCGCGTGCGTTTTCGCGCGTATTGGCATTTTGCAACATAGAATCGCCAATTTTTTCTGTCATCATATTTGACACATTTTTTCAAGCATTTGATACCTTGTTTACCTTTTTCTGACCAGTAATAACGCAATGAGCGTCCGTTCAAGAAACATGTCCGTGCGCGCGAGCTCTTGTAATACATAGCATATATGGGCAAAAACATGCCTATACAAAATTCATTGTAACTCTTCAGAATGGATGGGAACTCCCAATTTTTTTCATATTTGGATAGATTATGAGTCGGAGATATGATTTCATGTCTCATTTGACCCTCAATTAACTCATGACGTCATCATAATGGCCTCCAAACTCAAAATTTCAATTTGCATATTATGACGTCAGCATATTTTTGGAAAATTGATTGTATCTCTGTAAATATTGATCGATTTTCTTCCAAATTTTGATATGTTCTAGCTGAGACAATTTTCTATAAATACAGATAACACCATTATTCATTTTGACAAAGGCATCATGGCGTATTTTTGCAATTAAAGGAGGCATGTCAATTTTTCACATTTTGCGTGTATTCTCTACGGGACATGACTTTTTTCAAAACTGGATTCTACATTCCCATCTTTCGTGAGCAATATCTCCGTCATTTTAGTTTTGTTTTCGCTGAGCTTCGAGTATGTTGTAGCTGAGACATTAGCGAGCTTTCGATTTAGGCACCCGACGTGGGCTACGACGCGTGACGTCATATTTATCAACTGCGCATGTGCGAGCTTCTGGGCCCACGTTCCTTCCAAATCACACGACGGGAGTCGGGGGCAATTTCCGTGAATCCCCGTCGTCGTGAAAACGGCAACGTGGGTGCAGTTTCCTCGGTATCCCTGTTGTTATCATTCTATCATTATGTTTTTCTTTGTTTCTTCCTTCTATCACCTTTTCTAATGTTATTCTTTATTTTTATCATTCTATCACTTTCTCTTTCTGTCTTTCCTTATGTTATTCTTTGTTTCTTCCTTCTATCACCTTCTCTTATGTTATTCTTTATTTTTTATCATTCTATCACTTTCTCTTTCTTTCTTTCCTTATATGTTATTCTTTGTTTCTTCCTTCTATCACCTTCTCTTATGTTATTTTTTATTTTTATCATTCCATCACTTTCTCCTTCTGTCTTTCCTTATGTTATTCTTTGTTTCTTCCTTCTATCACCTTCTCTAATGTTATTCTATGTTTTTATCATTCCATCACTTTCTCCTTCTGTCATTCCTTATGTTATTCTTTGTTTCTTCCTTCTATCACCTTCTCTAATGTTATTCTATGTTTTTATCATTCTATCACTTTCTCTTTCTGTCTTTCCTTATGTTTTTCTTTGTTTCTTCCTTCTATCACTTTCTCTTATGTTATTCTTTATTTTTATCATTCTATCACTTTCTCTTTCTGTCTTTCCTTATGTTATTCTTTGTTTCTTCCTTCTATCACCTTCTCTAATGTTATTCTATGTTTTTATCATTCTATCACTTTCTTTCTGTCTTTCCTTATGTTTTTCTTTGTTTCTTCCTTCTATCACCTTCTCTTATGTTATTCTTTATTTTTATCATTCTATCACTTTCTCTTTCTGTCTTTCCTTATGTTTTTCTTTGTTTCTTCCTTCTATCACCTTCTCTTATGTTATTCTTTATTTTTATCATTCTATCACTTTCTCTTTCTGTCTTTCCTTATGTTATTCTTTGTTTCTTCCTTCTATCACCTTCTCTTATGTTATTCTTTATTTTTATCATTCCATCACTTTCTCCTTCTGTCTTTCCTTATGTTATTCTTTGTTTCTTTCTTCTATCACCTTCTCTAATGTTATTCTATGTTTTTATCATTCTATCACTTTCTCTTTCTGTCTTTCCTTATGTTTTTCTTTGTTTCTTCCTTCTATCACTTTCTCTTATGTTATTCTTTATTTTTATCATTCTATCACTTTCTCTTTCTGTCTTTCCTTATGTTATTCTTTGTTTCTTCCTTCTATCACCTTCTCTTATGTTATTCTTTATTTTTTATCATTCTATCACTTTCTCTTTCCTTATGTTATTCTTTGTTTCTTCCTTCTATCACCTTCTCTTATGTTAGTCTTTGTTTTTATCATTCTATCACATTCTCTTTCCCTATGTTTTTCTTTGTTTCTTCCTTCTATCACCTTCTCTTATGTTATTCTTTATTTTTATCATTCTATCACTTTCTCTTTCTGTCTTTCCTTATGTTATTCTTTGTTTCTTCCTTCTATCACCTTCTCTTATGTTATTCTTTATTTTTATCATTCTATCTCTTTCTCTCATCCTTATGTTATTCTTCGTATCAGATTTTCGCGCACTGTGAATTTAGTACCTGACTTAGTCACCTGATCTCAAAATTGGTCACGTGACCGACGAAAGCTCCGTTGTGAAAAATCGAAAGCACTTCCGCGAAGGAACGGACGTGAGCTGCGCAACGTCTCCACGCTCCAGTAACTCGTAGTAGCCCACGTCGGGTGCCTAAATCGAAAGCTCGCTAATAAGCTATCACAATGTGCCCTTTATTTTTCGATCAGATGCCGGGATCATGCTTATATTTCACTTGCAACGTGGGATTTGAGAATTCCATTTTCCGTTCACGTGTAATGTCAATGTGGATTATTTTGGTATATTGGTCGCAATTGACTTGAAACGTTGCATGTTGATAGGTAAGATAAAATATTTCATATAAAAACACAACATCGAGAAAATGCGTATTTCATTATGTTATTTAGATTTTAAGGTTAAAGGTCAAATATACTGTACATGGTTTCTCTAAAACAATGCTTTGTATAGACATGAAATTTGGCACACTAATAGACCTGAATAAGAGGATTATTTCAAAAATTTAGGTCAAATCATGCCAATGGTATCTTAACTACTTAGTATGTAAATTAGTGTCAAAGGTCAACATTTCAATGATCACTATCTCACTAACCATGTGTGGTATGCACCAATTGGAACAGCCCACCTATACTTGTTCCGAAACAAGTATTACATGTCTAGTTATTATTATTATTTATTTATTTTTCTTATTTCCAATCACTTTTTTGTTAGCAAGATAACTTGAAAATAGCTAAATCAAATGCCTTGAAATTTGGCATACATATGTATAGGCATATGGACAAAGCAAAATAACGTTTTCAACCTTGACCTTGACTGATGACGTCATCTAGGCGCTTTTTTGTAAAATTTTTTGAATATCTACTCATGATCATATCTTCATTACGGAAAATCATTTTTCATTCATATTTATCATGATCAAGGTCAATATCCGTCCGGTCAATTTCAGGTCAAAAACGCGCGCGCATGCGTTCGTCCGCGCGTCAGCGCGCGCAAATATTAAAATGCTCCAAATCGTCTCAAATTCATTTTGGATACGTTTCAGGCCATTTTAAGCATTTCGCAAAAAAGCGCACACGCACATGCGCGTGCGTTTTCGCGCGTATTGGCATTTTGCAACATAGAATCGCCAATTTTCTCTGTCATCATATTTGGACATTTTTTCAAGCATATTGATACCTTGTTCACCTTTTTCTGACCAGTAATAACGCAATGAGCGTCCGTTCAAGAAACATGTCCGTGCGCGCGAGCTCTTGTAATACATAGCATATATGGGCAAAAACATGCCTATACAAAATTCATTGTAACTCTTCAGAATGGATGGGAACTCCCAATTTTTTTCATATTTGGATAGATTATGAGTCGGAGATATGATTTCATGTCTCATTTGACCCTCAATTAACTCATGACGTCATCATAATGGCCTCCGAACTCAAAATTTCAATTTGCATATTATGACGTCAGCATATTTTGGAAAATTGATTGTATCTCTGTAAATATTGATCGATTTTCTTCCAAATTTTGATATGTTCTAGCTGAGACAATTTTCTACAAATGCAGATAACACGATTTTTAATTTTGACAAAGGCATCATGGCGTATTTTTGCGATTAAAGGAGGCATGTCAATTTTTCACATTTTGCGTGTATTCTCTATGGGACATGACTTTTTCAAAACTGGATTCTACATTCCCATCTTTCGTGAGCAATATCTCCGTCATTTTAGTTTTGTTTTCGCTGAGCTTCGAGTATGTTGTAGCTGAGACATTAGCGAGCTTTCGATTTAGGCACCCGACGTGGGCTACGACGCGTGACGTCATATTTATCAACTGCGCATGTGCGAGCTTCTGGGCCCACGTTCCCTTCCAAATCACACGACGGGAGTCGGGGGCAATTTCCGTGAATCCCCGTCGTCGTGAAAACGGCAACGTGGGTGCAGTTTCCTCGGTATCCCTGTTGTTATCATTCTATCATTATGTTTTTCTTTGTTTCTTCCTTCTATCACCTTTTCTAATGTTATTCTTTATTTTTATCATTCTATCACTTTCTCTTTCTGTCTTTCCTTATGTTATTCTTTGTTTCTTCCTTCTATCACCTTCTCTTATGTTATTCTTTATTTTTTATCATTCTATCACTTTCTCTTTCTTTCTTTCCTTATATGTTATTCTTTGTTTCTTCCTTCTATCACCTTCTCTTATGTTATTTTTTATTTTTATCATTCCATCACTTTCTCCTTCTGTCTTTCCTTATGTTATTCTTTGTTTCTTCCTTCTATCACCTTCTCTAATGTTATTCTATGTTTTTATCATTCCATCACTTTCTCCTTCTGTCATTCCTTATGTTATTCTTTGTTTCTTCCTTCTATCACCTTCTCTAATGTTATTCTATGTTTTTATCATTCTATCACTTTCTCTTTCTGTCTTTCCTTATGTTTTTCTTTGTTTCTTCCTTCTATCACTTTCTCTTATGTTATTCTTTATTTTTATCATTCTATCACTTTCTCTTTCTGTCTTTCCTTATGTTATTCTTTGTTTCTTCCTTCTATCACCTTCTCTAATGTTATTCTATGTTTTTATCATTCTATCACTTTCTCTTTCTGTCTTTCCTTATGTTTTTCTTTGTTTCTTCCTTCTATCACCTTCTCTTATGTTATTCTTTATTTTTATCATTCTATCACTTTCTCTTTCTGTCTTTCCTTATGTTTTTCTTTGTTTCTTCCTTCTATCACCTTCTCTTATGTTATTCTTTATTTTTATCATTCTATCACTTTCTCTTTCTGTCTTTCCTTATGTTATTCTTTGTTTCTTCCTTCTATCACCTTCTCTTATGTTATTCTTTATTTTTATCATTCCATCACTTTCTCCTTCTGTCTTTCCTTATGTTATTCTTTGTTTCTTTCTTCTATCACCTTCTCTAATGTTATTCTATGTTTTTATCATTCTATCACTTTCTCTTTCTGTCTTTCCTTATGTTTTTCTTTGTTTCTTCCTTCTATCACTTTCTCTTATGTTATTCTTTATTTTTATCATTCTATCACTTTCTCTTTCTGTCTTTCCTTATGTTATTCTTTGTTTCTTCCTTCTATCACCTTCTCTTATGTTATTCTTTATTTTTATCATTCTATCACTTTCTCTTTCCTTATGTTATTCTTTGTTTCTTCCTTCTATCACCTTCTCTTATGTTAGTCTTTGTTTTTATCATTCTATCACATTCTCTTTCCCTATGTTTTTCTTTGTTTCTTCCTTCTATCACCTTCTCTTATGTTATTCTTTATTTTTTATCATTCTATCACTTTCTCTTTCTGTCTTTCCTTATGTTATTCTTTGTTTCTTCCTTCTATCACCTTCTCTTATGTTATTCTTTATTTTTATCATTCTATCTCTTTCTCTCATCCTTATGTTATTCTTCGTATCAGATTTTCGCGCACTGTGAATTTAGTACCTGACTTAGTCACCTGATCTCAAAAATTGGTCACGTGACCGACGAAAGCTCCGTTGTGAAAAATCGAAAGCACTTCCGCGAAGGGAACGGACGTGAGCTGCGCAACGTCTCCACGCTCCAGTAACTCGTAGTAGCCCACGTCGGGTGCCTAAATCGAAAGCTCGCTAATAAGCTATCACAATGTGCCCTTTATTTTTCGATCAGATGCCGGGATCATGCTTATATTTCACTTGCAACGTGGGATTTGAGAATTCCATTTTCCGTTCACGTGTAATGTCAATGTGGATTATTTTGGTATATTGGTCGCAATTGACTTGAAACGTTGCATGTTGATAGGTAAGATAAAATATTTCATATAAAAACACAACATCGAGAAAATGCGTATTTCATTATGTTATTTAGATTTTAAGGTTAAAGGTCAAATATACTGTACATGGTTTCTCTAAAACAATGCTTTGTATAGACATGAAATTTGGCACACTAATAGACCTGAATAAGAGGATTATTTCAAAAATTTAGGTCAAATCATGCCAATGGTATCTTAACTACTTAGTATGTAAATTAGTGTCAAAGGTCAACATTTCAATGATCACTATCTCACTAACCATGTGTGGTATGCACCAATTGGAACAGCCCACCTATACTTGTTCCGAAACAAGTATTACATGTCTAGTTATTATTATTCTTTATTTTTCTTATTTCCAAGCACTTTTTTGTTAGCAAGATAATTTGAAAATGGCTCAATCAAATGTCTTGAAATTTGGCACACATATGTATAGGCATATGGAGAAAACACAATAAGGTTTTCAACCTTGACCTTGACTGATGACGTCATCTAGGCGCCATTTTGTGAAATTTTCTGAAAATCAACTCATGATCATATCTTCATAACGGAAAATCATTTCTCATTCATATTTATCATGATCAAGGTCAATATCCGTCCGGTCAATTTCAGGTCAAAAAACGCGCGCGCGCGTACGTCCGCGCGTCAATGCGCGCGCAAAATTTCAAAATGCTCCAAATCGTCTCAAATTCATTTTGCATACGTTTCAGGCCATTTTAAGCATTTTATAAAAATCGCGCACACGCACATGCGCGCGTTTTCGCGCGTAACACCATTACACAACATAGAATCGCCATTTTTTTCTTTCATGATATTTCCCATATTTTTTCGAACAATTTGATACCATGTTTATCTCTTTATGACCATTAATAACAAGATGAGCGTCCATTCAAGATAAATGTCCGTGCGCGCGAGCTCTTGTAATACATAGCATATATGGGCAAAAACATGCCTATACAAAATTCATTGTAACTCTTCAGAATGGATGGGAACTCCCAATTTTTTTTCATATTTGGATAGATTATGAGTCGGAGATATGATTTCATGTCTCATTTGACCCTCAATTAACTCATGACGTCATCATAATGGCCTCTAAACTCAAAATTCCAATTTGCATATTATGACGTCAGCATATTTTTGGAAAATTGATTGTATCTCTGTAAATATTGATCGATTTTCTTCCAAATTTTGATATGTTCTAGCTGAGACAATTCTCTACAAATGCAGTATTCACGATTTTTCATTTTGACAAAGGCATCATGGCGTATTTTTGCGATTAAAGGAGGCATGTCAATTTTTCACATTTTGCGTGTATTCTCTATGGGACATGACTTTTTCAAAACTGGATTCTACATTCCCGTCTTTCGCGAGCAATATCTCCGTCGTTTTAGTTTGGTTTTCGCTGAGCTTTGAGTATGTTGTAGCTGAGACAATAAGCTATCACAAGTGTGCCCTTTATTTTTCGATCAGATGCCGGGATCATGCTCATATTTCACTTGCAAAGTGGGATTTGAGAATTCCATTTTCCGTTCACGTGTAATGTCTATGTGGATTATTTTGGTATAGTGGTCATAGCACTTGCCTCCCATTCCGGCGACCCAAGTTCGATTCCTGGTGGGTCAATTTTTTTAATTTTTTTTGCCGTCGTTTTGAATTTGATTTTATGATCTTCTTCGACTATTATAACATATTATCATATACTATCACAAACAATGTAATAAAATGCCTAATTTTGCGTGTTATATCTATGGGAGAAATATGTCAATCGTTTGAGTACAACCTTATGGGAAATCTGAGTCCTTGTCGTGTATTAATTTTTATTCATAGTTGGATAGAGTATGAGTCGGAGATATGATTTCTTATAAAAAACAAAATCTAGAAAATGCATATTTCATTTTGATATTTAGATTTGAGGGTCAAAGGTCAAATATACTGTACATGGTTTCTCTAAAACCATGCATCGTATAGACTAGAAATTTGGCACACTAATAGACCTGAATAAGAGGATTATTTCAAAAAATAAGGTCAAATCATGCCAATGTTTTCTTAACTACTTAGTATGTCACTAAACATGTGTGGCATGTACTTGGAACAGCCCACCTATACTTGTTATTAACAAGTATTATATGTCTAGTTTATTTTTCTTATTTCCACCCACTTTATTGTTAGCAAGATAATTTGAAAATGGCTCAATCAAATGCCTTGAAATTTGGCACACATATGTATAGGCATATGGACAAAGCAAAATAACGTTTTCAACCTTGACCTTGACTGATGACGTCATCTAGGCGCCATTTTGTAAATTTTTCTGAAAATCTACTCATGATCATATCTTCATAACGGAAATTCGTTTCTCATTCATAATTATCATGATCAAGGTCAATATCCGTCCGTTCAATTTCAGGTCAAAAAACGCGCGCACGTGCGTACGTCCGCGCGTTAGCGCGCGCAAAATTTCAAAATGCTCAAAATTGTCTCAAATTCATTTTGCATACGTTTCTGGCCATTTAAAGCATTTTATAAAAAATCGCGCACACGCACATGCGCGTGCGTTTTCGCGCGTAACACAATTACACAACATAGAATCGCCTTTTTTTCCATGATATTTCCCATTTTTTTGAACAATTTGATACCATGTTTATCTCTTTATGACCATTAATAACAAGATGAGCGTCCGTTCAAGAAAATGTCCGTGCGCGCGAGCTCTTGTAATACATAGCATATATGGGCAAAAACATGCCTATACAAAATTCATTGTAACTCTTCAGAATGGATGGGAACTCCCAATTTTTTTCATATTTGGATAGATTATGAGTCGGAGATATGATTTCATGTCTCATTTGACCCTCAATTAACTCATGACGTCATCATAATGGCCTCCAAACTCAAAATTCAATTTGCATATTATGACGTCAGCATATTTTTGGAAAATTGATTGTATCTCTGTAAATATTGATCGATTTTCTTCCAAATTTTGATATGTTCTAGCTGAGACAATTTCTACAAATGCAGTTCCACGATTTTTCATTTTGACAAAGGCATCATGGCGTATTTTTGCGATTAAAGGAGGCATGTCAATTTTCACATTTTGCGTGTATTCTCTATGGGACATGACTTTTCTGAAAACTGGATTCTACATTCCCGTCTTTCGCGAGCAATATCTCCGTCGTTTTAGCTTCGTTTACGCTGAACTTCGAGTATGTTGTAGCTGAGACAATAAGCTATCTCAAATGTGCCCTTGATTTTGTCTTAAATTTTAGTTGGACCAGCCCACCTATACTTGTTCTAAACAAGTATTACAAATCTAGTTATTTATTTATTATTCTTTATTTATTTTTCTTATTTCCACCCACTTTATTGTTAGCAAGATAATTTGAAAATGGCTCAATCAAATGCCTTGAAATTTGGCACACATATGTATAGGCATATGGACAAAGCAAAATAACGTTTTCAACCTTGACCTTGACTGATGACGTCATCTAGGCGCCATTTTGTAAATTTTTCTGAAAATCTACTCATGATCATATCTTCATAACGGAAATTCGTTTCTCATTCATATTTATCATGATCAAGGTCAATATCCGTCCGGTCAATTTCAGGTCAAAAAACGCGCGCACATGCGTACGTCCGCGCGTTAGCGCGCGCGCAAAATTTCAAAATGCTCAAAATCGTCTCAAATTCATTTTGCATACGTTTCTGGCCATTTTAAGCATTTTATAAAAAATGGCGCACATGCGCGTGCGTTTTCGCGCGTAACACCATTACACAACATAGAATCGCCTTTTTTTTTTCTTCCATGATATTTCCCATTTTTTTCAAACAATTTGATACCATGTTTATCTCTTTATGACCATTAATAACAAGATGAGCGTCCGTTCAAGATAAATGTCCGTGCGCGCGAGCTCTTGTAATACATAGCATATATGGGCAAAAACATGCCTATACAACATTCATTGTAACTCTTCAGAATGGATGGGAACTCCCAATTTTTTTCATATTTGGATAGATTATGAGTCGGAGATATGATTTCATGTCTCATTTGACCCTCAATTAACTCATGACGTCATCATAATGGCCTCCAAACTCAAAATTTCAATTTGCATATTATGACGTCAGCATATTTTTGGAAAATTGATTGTATCTCTGTAAATATTGATCGATTTTCTTCCAAATTTTGATATGTTCTAGCTGAGACAATTTCTACAAATGCAGTTTTCACGATTTTTCATTTTGACAAAGGCATCATGGCGTATTTTTGCGATTAAAGGAGGCATGTCAATTTTTCACATTTTGCGTGTATTCTCTATGGGACATGACTTTTTCAAAACTGGATTCTACATTCCCGTCTTTCGCGAGCAATATCTCCGTCGTTTTAGTTTTGTTTTCGCTGAGCTTCGAGTATGTTGTAGCTGAGGCAATAAGCTATCACAATGTGCCCTTTATTTTTCGATCAGATGCCGGGATCATGCTCATATTTCACTTGCAAAGTGGGATTTGAGAATTCCATTTTCCGTTCACGTGTAATGTCTATGTGGATTATTTTGGTATATTGGTCGCAATTGACTTGAAACGTTGCATGTTGTTAGGTAAGACAAAATATTTCATATAAAAACACAAAATCGAGAATATGCATATTTCATTATGTTATTTAGATTTTAAGGTTAAAGGTCAAATATACTGTACATGGTTTCTCTAAAACAATGCTTTTTATAGACATGAAATTTGGCACACTAATAGACCTGAATAAGAGGATTATTTCAAAAATTTAGGTCACATCATGCCAATGGTATCTTAACTACTTACTATGTAAATTAGGATCAAAGGTCAAACATTTCACTGATCACTATCTCACTAACCATGTGTGGATGCACTAATTGGAACAGCCCACCTATACTTGTTCGAAACAAGTATTACATGTCTAGTTTATTTTTCTTATTTCCACCCACTTTATTGTTAGCAAGATAATTTGAAAATGGCTCAATCAAATGCCTTGAAATTTGGCACACATATGTATAGGCATATGGACAAAGCAAAATAACGTTTTCAACCTTGACCTTGACTGATGACGTCATCTAGGCGCCATTTTGTAAAATTTTCTGAAAATCTACTCATGATCATATCTTCATAACGGAAATTCGTTTCTCATTCATATTTATCATGATCAAGGTCAATATCCGTCCGTTCAATTTCAGGTCAAAAAACGCGCGCACATGCGTACGTCCGCGCGTTAGCGCGCGCAAAATTTCAAAATGCTCAAAATCGTCTCAAATTC
>CP137680.1:14259940-14280924 GCA_037976565.1 Mesocentrotus franciscanus | reverse complement strand
AAATTGTCTCAGCTAGAACATATCAAAAATTGGAAGAAAATGAACAATATTTACAGAGATACACTCATTTTCAAAAATATGCTGACGTCATAATATGCAAATTGAATTTTGAGTTCCAAGGCCATTATGATGACGTCATGAGTTAATTGAGGGTCAAATGAGACATGAAATCATATCTCCGACTCATAATCTATCCAAATATGGAAAAAAATTGGGAGTTCCCATCCATTCTGAAGAGTTACAATAAATTTTGTATAGGCATGTTTTTTCCCATATATGCTATGTATTACAAGAACACGCGCACGGACATTTATCTTGAATGGACGCTCATCTTGTTATTAATGGTCATAAAGAGATAAACATGGTATCAAATTGTTCGAAAAAATATGGAAATATCATGAAAGAAAAAATGGCGATTCTATGTTGTGTAATCGTGTTACGCGAAAAACGCGCGCATGCGCGCGTGCGCGATTTTTATAAAATGCTTAAAATGGCCTGAAACGTATGCAAAATGAATTTGAGACGATTTGGAGCATTTTAAAATTTTGCGCGCGCTGACGCGCGGACGTACGCGTATGCGCGCGCGTTTTTGACCTGAAATTGACCGGACGGATATTGACCTTGATCATGATAAATATGAATGAGAAATGATTTTCCGTTATGAAGATATGATCATGAGTAGATTTTCAGAAAATTTCAAAATGGCGCCTAGATGACGTCATCAGTCAAGGTCAAGGTTGAAAACCTTATTGTGTTTTGTCCATATGCCTATACATATGTGTGCCAAATTTCAAGGCATTTGATTTAACCATTTTCAAGATATCTTGCTAACAAAAAGTGGTCGAAATAAGAAAAATAAATAAATAATAGACATGTAATACTTGTTTCGAACAAGTATAGGTGGGCTGTTCCAATTAGTGCATAACACACATGGTTAGTGAGATAGTGATCAGTGAAATGTTTGACCTTTGACCCTTATTTACATACTAAGTAGTTAAAATACCATTGGCATGATTTGACCTAAATTTTTGAAATCCTCTTATTCAGGTATTAGTGTGCCAAATTGATGTCTACAAAGCATATTTAGAGAAACCATGTACAGTATATTTGACCTTTAACCTTAAAATCTAAATAATATAATGAAATATGCATATTCTCGATTTTGGTTTTTATATGAAATATTTTGTCTTACTATCAACATGCAACGTTTCAAGTCAAGTGCGACCACTATACCAAAATAATCCACATAGACATTACACGAACGGAAAATGGAATTCTCAAATCCCACTTTGCAAGTGAAATATGAGCATGATCCCGGCATCTGATCGAAAAATAAAGGGCACACTTGTGATAGCTTATTGTCTCAGCTACAACATACTCGAAGCTCAGCAAAAACAAAACTAAAACGACGGAGATATTGCTCGCGAAAGACGGGAATGTAGAATCCAGTTTTGAAAAAAGTCATGTCCCATAGAGAATACACGCAAAATGAAAAATTGACATGCCTCCTTTAATCGCAAAAATACGCCATGATGCCTTTGTCAAAATGAAAATCGAGACTGCATTTGTAGAAAATTGTCTCAGCTAGAACATATCAAAATTTGGAAGAAAATCGATCAATATTTACAGAGATACAATCAATTTTCCAAAATATGCTGACGTCATAATATGCAAATTGAAATTTTGAGTTCGGAGGCCATTATGATGACGTCATGAGTTAATTGAGGGTCAAATGAGACATGAAATCATATCTCCGACTCATAATCTATCCAAATATGAAAAAAATTGGGAGTTCCCATCCATTCTGAAGAGTTACAATGAATTTTGTATAGGCATGTTTTTGCCCATATATGCTATGTATTACAAGAGCTCGCGCGCACGGACATTTATCTTGAATGGACGCTCATCTTGTTATTAATGGTCATAAAGAGATAAACATGGTATCAAATTGTTCGAAAAATATTGGAAATATCATGAAAGAAAAAAAAATGGCGATTCTATGTTGTGTAATGGTGTTACGCGCGAGAACGCGCGCGCATGTGCGTGTGCGCGATTTTTATAAAATGCTTAAAATGGCCTGAAACGTATGCAAAATGAATTTGAGACGATTTAGAGCATTTTGAAATTTTGCGCGCGCGCTGACGCGCGGACGTACGCATGCGCGCGTTTTTTGACCTGAAATTGACCGGACGGATATTGACCTTGATCATGATAAATATGAATGAGAAACGACTTTTCGTTATGAAGATATGATCATGAGTAGATTTTCAGAAAATTTTACAAAATGGCGCCTAGATGACGTCATCAGTCAAGGTCAAGGTTGAAAACCTTATTTTGCTTTGTCCATATGCCTATACATATGTGTGCCAAATTTCAAGGCATTTGATTGAGCCATTTTCAAGTTATCTTGCTAACAAAAAGTGTTGGAAATAAGAAAAATAAATAAATAATAATAATAATAAATAAATAAAGGCAATTCTAACGAAAAACATAAGGTGGTCTGTATTATATACAGCCCACCTGATAAAAATAATAAATAAATAATAAAGGCAATTCTAACAAAATAAGGTGGTCTGTATTATATAGGCCCACCTAATAATAACTAGACATATAATACTTGTTAATAACAAGTATAGGTGGGCTGTTCCAAGTACATGCCACACATGTTTAGTGACATACTAAGTAGTTAAGATAACATTGGCATGATTTGACCTTATTTTTGAAATAATCCTCTTATTCAGGTCTATTAGTGTGCCAAATTTCTAGTCTATACGATGCATGGTTTTAGAGAAACCATGTACAGTATATTTGACCTTTGACCCTCAAATCTAAATATCAAAATGAAATATGCATTTTCTAGATTTTGTTTTTATAAGAAATCATATCTCCGACTCATACTCTATCCAACTATGAATAAAAAATTAATACACGACAAGGACTCAGATTTCCCATAAGGTTGTACTCAAACGATTGACATTTTCTCCCATAGATATAACACGCAAAATTAGGCATTTTATTACATTGTTTGTGATTGTATATGATAATATGTTATAATAGTCGAAGAAGATCATAAAATCAAATTTAAAACGACGGCAAAAAAAAAAAAAAATTGACCCACCAGGAATCGAACTTGGGTCGCCGGAATGGGAGGCAAGTGCTATGACCACTATACCAAAATAATCCACATAGACATTACACGTGAACGGAAAATGGAATTCTCAAATCCCACTTTGCAAGTGAAATATGAGCATGATCCCGGCATCTGATCGAAAAATAAAGGGCACACTTGTGATAGCTTATTGTCTCAGCTACAACATACTCAAAGCTCAGCAAAAACAAAACTAAAACGACGGAGATATTGCTCAAAAAGACGGAATGTAGAATCCAGTTTTGAGAAAAAGTCATGTCCCATAGAGAATACACGCAAAATGTGAAAAATTGACATGCCTCCTTTAATCGCAAAAATACGCCATGATGCCTTTGTCAAAATGAAAAATCGTGAACTGCATTTGTAGAAAATTGTCTCAGCTAGAACATATCAAAATTTGGAAGAAAATCGATCAATATTTACAGAGATACAATCAATTTTCCAAAAATATGCTGACGTCATAATATGCAAATTGAAATTTTGAGTTCGGAGGCCATTATGATGACGTCATGAGTTAATTGAGGGTCAAATGAGACATGAAATCATATCTCCGACTCATAATCTATCCAAATATGAAAAAAATTGGGAGTTCCCATCCATTCTGAAGAGTTACAATGAATTTTGTATAGGCATGTTTTTGCCCATATATGCTATGTATTACAAGAGCTCGCGCGCACGGACATTTATCTTGAATGGACGCTCATTTGTTATTAATGGTCATAAAGAGATAAACATGGTATCAAATTGTTCGAAAAATATGGGAAATATCATGAAAGAAAAAAATGGCGATTCTATGTTGTGTAATGGTGTTACGCGCGAAAACGCGCGCATGTGCGTGTGCGCGATTTTTATAAAATGCTTAAAATGGCCTGAAACGTATGCAAAATGAATTTGAGACGATTTGGAGCATTTTGAAATTTTGCGCGCGCTGACGCGCGGACGTACGCATGCGCGCGCGTTTTTTGACCTGAAATTGACCGGACGGATATTGACCTTAATCATGATAAATATGAATGAGAAATGACTTTCCGTTATGAAGATATGATCATGAGTAGATTTTCAGAAAATTTTACAAAATGGCGCCTAGATGACGTCATCAGTCAAGGTCAAGGTTGAAAACCTTATTTTGCTTTGTCCATATGCCTATACATATGTGTGCCAAATTTCAAGGCATTTGATTGAGCCATTTTCAAGTTATCTTGCTAACAAAAAAGTGGGTGGAAATAAGAAAAATAAACTAGACATGTAATACTTGTTTGGAACAAGTATAGGTGGGCTGTTCAACTAAAATTTGAGACAAAATAGAGCAAAAATAAGCGAAATACTGCTAAAAAAACAATGTCATGTAGATTCATGATGTGAACGAAATTTACCTTCCTGAGGCATAACATGCAAATTAAGAAATTTCTGACATGTGGCTTTTAATCGAAAATTATGACGTCAGCATATTGAAGGAAAATTAGTGTATCTCTGTAAATACAGATCAATTTTCTTCCAAATTTTGATATTTTATAAGCAATTCTCTACAACTCAATTGCCAACATTTTCATTGAGCTTGTAGAGAATTGCCTTGCTTGGCATATCGAAAAATGGAAAAATGATCGTATTTGAGATTACTCAATACTCCTTCAATATATGACATCTATATAATTGCGTATTTTAATTACAAAGGCCATTATGATGAAGTCAGAATATTTGTAATAGTCAAATGAGACATAAATCATATTCCGACATACTCTATCAAAATATGAAAAAATTGGGGTCAGGTGCATCCCAGAACTATAAAGGATTTTGTATAAGCATGGTTTTGACAAGTGCTTACCATATACCAAAATAATCCCATAGACATTACACGTGAACGGAAAATGGAATTCTCAAATCCCACTTTGCAAGTGAAATATGAGCATGATCCCGGCATCTGATCGAAAAAAGGGCACACTGGTGATAGCTTATTGTCTCAGCTACAACATACTCAAAGCTCAGCGAAAACCAAACTAAAACGACGGAGATATTGCTCGCGAAAGACGGGAATGTAGAATCCAGTTTTGAAAAAAGTCATGTCCCATAGAGAATACACGCAAAATGTGAAAAATTGACATGCCTCCTTTAATCGCAAAAATACGCCATGATGCCTTTGTCAAAATGAAAAATCGTGATACTGCATTTGTAGAAAATTGTCTCAGCTAGAACATATCAAAATTTGGAAGAAAATCGATCAACATTTAGAGAGATACAATCAATTTTCCAAAAATATGCTGACGTCATAATATGCAAATTGAAATTTTGAGTTTAGAGGCCATTATGATGACGTCATGAGTTAATTGAGGGTCAAATGAGACATGAAATCATATCTCCGACTCATAATCTATCCAAATATGACAAAAATTGGGAGTTTCCATCCATTCTGAAGAGTTACAATGAATTTTGTATAGGCATGTTTTTGCCCATATATGCTATGTATTACAAGAGCTCGCGCTCACGTACAATTTTTTTGAATGGACGCTCATCTTGTTATTAATGGTCATAAAGAGATAAACATGGTATCAAATTGTTCGAAAAATATGGGAATATCATGAAAGAAAAAAATGGCGATTCTATGTTGTGTAATGGTGTTACGCGCAAAACGCGCGCATGTGCGTGTGCGCGATTTTTTATAAAATGCTTAAAATGGCCTGAAACGTATGCAAAATGAATTTGAGACGATTTGGAGCATTTTGAAATTTTGCGCGCATTGACGCGCGGACGTACGTACGCGCGTGTTTTGACCTGAAATTGACCGGACGGATATTGACCTTGATCATGATAAATATGAATGAGAAATGATTTTCGTTATGAAGATATGATCATGAGTTGATTTTCAGAAAATTTCACAAAATGGCGCCTAGATGACGTCATCAGTCAAGGTCAAGGTTGAAAACCTTATTGTGTTTGTCCATATGCCTATACATATGTGTGCCAAATTTCAAGGCATTTGATTGAGCCATTTTCAAATTATCTTGCTAACAAAAAGTGCTTGGAAATAAGAAAAATAAAGAATAATAATAATAAAGGCAATTTTAACGAAAACATAAGGTGGTCTGTATTATACAGCCCACCTAATAAACAATTTTAACGAAAACAAAGGTGGTCTGTATTATATACAGCCCACCTAATAAAAACAATTTTAACGAAAACATAGGTGGTCTGTATTATATACAGCCCACTAATAAATAAATAAATAAATAAAGGCAATTTTAACAAAAACATAAGGTGGTCTGTATTATATACAGCCCACCTGATAAATAATAATAAGGCAATTTTAACAAAATTATAATGGTCTGTATGATATACAGCCCACCTTATAAAGAAAATAATAAGAAAGAAAATTCTGACGAAATCAATAGGTGATCTGTCGATAGACAGACCATAACAATATAGGTGGGCTGTTCCAAGTACATGCCACACATGTTTAGTGACATACTAAGTAGTTAAGATAACATTGGCATGATTTGACCTTATTTTTTTGAAATAATCCTCTTATTCAGGTCTATTAGTGTGCCAAATTTCTAGTCTATACGATGCATGGTTTTAGAGAAACCATGTACAGTATATTTGACCTTTGACCCTCAAATCTAAATATCAAAATGAAATATGCATTTCTAGATTTTGTTTTTTATAAGAAATCATATCTCCGACTCATACTCTATCCAACTATGAATAAAAATTAATACACGACAAGGACTCAGATTTCCCATAAGGTTGTACTCAAACGATTGACATATTTCTCCCATAGATATAACACGCAAAATTAGGCATTTTATTACATTGTTTGTGATAGTATATGATAATATGTTATAATAGTCGAAGAAGATCATAAAATCAAATTCAAAACGACGGCAAAAAAAAAAATTAAAAAATTGACCCACCAGGAATCGAACTTGGGTCGCCGGAATGGGAGGCAAGTGCTATGACCACTATACCAAAATAATCCCCATAGACATTACACGTGAACGGAAAATGGAATTCTCAAATCCCACTTTGCAAGTGAAATATGAGCATGATCCCGGCATCTGATCGAAAATAAAGGGCACACTTGTGATAGCTTATTGTCTCAGCTACAACATACTCAAGCTCAGCGAAAACAAAACTAAAACGACGGAGATATTGCTCGCGAAAGACGGGAATGTAGAATCCAGTTTTGAAAAAAGTCATGTCCCATAGAGAATACACGCAAAATGTGAAAATTGACATGCCTCCTTTAATCGCAAAAATACGCCATGATGCCTTTGTCAAAATGAAAAATCGTGTAACTGTATTTGTAGAAAATTGTCTCAGCTAGAACATATCAAAATTTGGAAGAAAATCGATCAATATTTACAGAGATACAATCAATTTTCCAAAAATATGCTGACGTCATAATATGCAAATTGAAATTTTGAGTTCGGAGGCCATTATGATGACGTCATGAGTTAATTGAGGGTCAAATGAGACATGAAATCATATCTCCGACTCATAATCTATCCAAATATGAAAAAAATTGGGAGTTCTCATCCATTCTGAAGAGTTACAATGAATTTTGTATAGGCATGTTTTTGCCCATATATGCTATGTATTACAAGAGCTCGCGCACGGACATTTATCTTGAATGGACGCTCATCTTGTTATTAATGGTCATAAAGAGATAAACATGGTATCAAATTGTTCGAAAAATATGGGAAATATCATGAAAGAAAAAATGGCGATTCTATGTTGTGTAATGGTGTTACGCGCGAAAACGCGCGCGCATGTGCGTGTGCGCGATTTTTATAAAATGCTTAAAATGGCCTGAAACGTATCAAAATGAATTTGAGACGATTTGGAGCATTTTTTTTGCGCGCGCTTACGCGCGGACGTACGCATGCGCGCGTTTTTGACCTGAAATTGACCGGACGGATATTGACCTTGATCATGATAAATATGAATGAGAAACGACTTTTCGTTATGAAGATATGATCATGAGTAAATCAGAAAATTTTACAAAATGGCGCCTAGATGACGTCATCAGTCAAGGTCAAGGTTGAAAACGTTATTTTGCTTTGTCCATATGCCTATACATATGTGTGACAAATTTCAAGGCATTTGATTGAGCCATTTTCAAGTTATCTTGCTAACAAAAAAGTGGGTGGAAATAAGAAAAATAAAGAAATAAATAAATAACTAGACATGTAATACTTGTTAATAACAAGTATAGGTGGGCTGTTCCAAGTGCATGCCACACATGTTTAGTGACATACTAAGTAGTTAAGATAACATTGGCATGATTTGACCTTATTTTTTGAAATAATCCTCTTATTCAGGTCTATTAGTGTGCCAAATTTCAAGTCTATACAATGCATGGTTTTAGAGAAACCATGTACAGTATATTTGACCTTTGACCCTCAAATCTAAATATCAAAATGAAATATGCATTTTCTAGATTTTGTTTTTATAAGAAATCATATCTCCGACTCATACTCTATCCAACTATGAATAAAAATTAATACACGACAAGGACTCAGATTTCCCATAAGGTTGTACTCAAACGATTGACATATTTCTCCCATAGATATAACACGCAAAATTAGGCATTTTATTACATTGTTTGTGATTGTATATGATAATATGTTATAATAGTCGAAGAAGATCATAAAATCAAATTCAAAACGACGGCAAAAAAAAAAAAAATTGACCCACCAGGAATCGAACTTGGGTCGCCGGAATGGGAGGCAAGTGCTATGACCACTATACCAAAATAATCCACATAGACATTACACGTGAACGGAAAATGGAATTCTCAAATCCCACTTTGCAAGTGAAATATGAGCATGATCCCGGCATCTGATCGAAAAATAAAGGGCACACTTGTGATAGCTTATTGTCTCAGCTACAACATACTCGAAGCTCAGCAAAAACAAAACTAAAACGACGGAGATATTGCTCGCGAAAGACGGAATGTAGAATCCAGTTTTGAAAAAAGTCATGTCCCATAGAGAATACACGCAAAATGTGAAAAATTGACATGCCTCCTTTAATCGCAAAAATACGCCATGATGCCTTTGTCAAAATGAAAAATCGTGGAACTGCATTTGTAGAAAATTGTCTCAGCTAGAACATATCAAAATTTGGAAGAAAATCGATCAATATTTACAGAGATACAATCAATTTTCCAAAAATATGCTGACGTCATAATATGCAAATTGAAATTTTGAGTTCGGAGGCCATTATGATGACGTCATGAGTTAATTGAGGGTCAAATGAGACATGAAATCATATCTCCGACTCATAATCTATCCAAATATGAAAAAAATTGGGAGTTCCCATCCATTCTGAAGAGTTACAATGAATTTTGTATAGGCATGTTTTTGCCCATATATGCTATGTATTACAAGAGCTCGCGCGCACGGACATTTATCTTGAATGGACGCTCATCTTGTTATTAATGGTCATAAAGAGATAAACATGGTATCAAATTGTTCGAAAAAATATGGGAAATATCATGAAAGAAAAAAATGGCGATTCTATGTTGTGTAATGGTGTTACGCGCGAAAACGCGCGCATGTGCGTGTGCGCGATTTTTATAAAATGCTTAAAATGGCCTGAAACGTATGCAAAATGAATTTGAGACGATTTGGAGCATTTTGAAATTTTGCGCGCGCTAACGCGCGGACGTACGCATGCGCGCGCGTTTTGACCTGAAATTGACCGGACGGATATTGACCTTGATCATGATAAATATGAATGAGAAATGACTTTCCGTTATGAAGATATGATCATGAGTAGATTTTCAGAAAATTTTACAAAATGGCGCCTAGATGACGTCATCAGTCAAGGTCAAGGTTGAAAACGTTATTTTGCTTTGTCCATATGCCTATACATATGTGTGCCAAATTTCAAGGCTTTTGATTGAGCCATTTTCAAATTATCTTGCTAACAATAAAGTGGGTGGAAATAAGAAAAATAAAGAAATAAATAAATAACTAGACATGTAATACTTGTTAATAACAAGTATAGGTGGGCTGTTCCAAGTGCATGCCACACATGTTTAGTGACATACTAAGTAGTTAAGATAACATTGGCATGATTTGACCTTATTTTTTGAAATAATCCTCTTATTCAGGTCTATTAGTGTGCCAAATTTCAAGTCTATACAATGCATGGTTTTAGAGAAACCATGTACAGTATATTTGACCTTTGACCCTCAAATCTAAATATCAAAATGAAATATGCATTTTCTAGATTTTGTTTTTTATAAGAAATCATATCTCCGACTCATACTCTATCCAACTATGAATAAAAAATTAATACACGACAAGGACTCAGATTTCCCATAAGGTTGTACTCAAACGATTGACATATTTCTCCCATAGATATAACACGCAAAATTAGGCATTTTATTACATTGTTTGTGATTGTATATGATAATATGTTATAATAGTCGAAGAAGATCATAAAATCAAATTCAAAACGACGGCAAAAAAAAAAAAAAAAATTGACCCACCAGGAATCGAACTTGGGTCGCCGGAATGGGAGGCAAGTGCTATGACCACTATACCAAAATAATCCACATAGACATTACACGTGAACGGAAAATGGAATTCTCAAATCCCACTTTGCAAGTGAAATATGAGCATGATCCCGGCATCTGATCGAAAAATAAAGGGCACACTTGTGATAGCTTATTGTCTCAGCTACAACATACTCAAGCTCAGCGAAAACAAAACTAAAACGACGGAGATATTGCTCGCGAAAGACGGGAATGTAGAATCCAGTTTTGAAAAAAGTCATGTCCCATAGAGAATACACGCAAAATGTGAAAAATTGACATGCCTCCTTTAATCGCAAAAATACGCCATGATGCCTTTGTCAAAATGAAAAATCGTGTGACTGCATTTGTAGAAAATTGTCTCAGCTAGAACATATCAAAATTTGGAAGAAAATCGATCAATATTTACAGAGATACAATCAATTTTCCAAAAATATGCTGACGTCATAATATGCAAATTGAAATTTTGAGTTCGGAGGCCATTATGATGACGTCATGAGTTAATTGAGGGTCAAATGAGACATGAAATCATATCTCCGACTCATAATCTATCCAAATATGAAAAAAATTGGGAGTTCCCATCCATTCTGAAGAGTTACAATGAATTTTGTATAGGCATGTTTTTGCCCATATATGCTATGTATTACAAGAGCTCGCGCGCACGGACATTTATCTTGAATGGACGCTCATCTTGTTATTAATGGTCATAAAGAGATAAACATGGTATCAAATTGTTCGAAAAATATGGGAAATATCATGAAAGAAAAAAATGGCGATTCTATGTTGTGTAATGGTGTTACGCGCGAAAACGCGCGCGCATGTGCGTGTGCGCGATTTTTATAAAATGCTTAAAATGGCCTGAAACGTATCCAAAATGAATTTGAGACGATTTGGAGCATTTTGAAATTTTGCGCGCGCTACGCGCGGACGTACGCATGCGCGCGCGTTTTTGACCTGAAATTGACCGGACGGATATTGACCTTGATCATGATAAATATGAATGAGAAACGACTTTTCGTTATGAAGATATGATCATGAGTAGATTTTCAGAAAATTTTACAAAATGGCGCCTAGATGACGTCATCAGTCAAGGTCAAGGTTGAAAACGTTATTTTGCTTTGTCCATATGCCTATACATATGTGTGCCAAATTTCAAGGCATTTGATTGAGCCATTTTCAAGTTATCTTGCTAACAAAAAGTGGGTGGAAATAAGAAAAATAAAGAAATAAATAAATAACTAGACATGTAATACTTGTTAATAACAAGTATAGGTGGGCTGTTCCAAGTGCATGCCACACATGTTTAGTGACATACTAAGTAGTTAAGATAACATTGGCATGATTTGACCTTATTTTTGAAATAATCCTCTTATTCAGGTCTATTAGTGTGCCAAATTTCAAGTCTATACAATGCATGGTTTTAGAGAAACCATGTACAGTATATTTGACCTTTGACCCTCAAATCTAAATATCAAAATGAAATATGCATTTTCTAGATTTTGTTTTTATAAGAAATCATATCTCCGACTCATACTCTATCCAACTATGAATAAAAAATTAATACACGACAAGGACTCAGATTTCCCATAAGGTTGTACTCAAACGATTGACATATTTCTCCCATAGATATAACACGCAAAATTAGGCATTTTATTACATTGTTTGTGATTGTATATGATAATATGTTATAATAGTCGAAGAAGATCATAAAATCAAATTCAAAACGACGGCAAAAAAAAAAAAAAATTGACCCACCAGGAATCGAACTTGGGTCGCCGGAATGGGAGGCAAGTGCTATGACCACTATACCAAAATAATCCACATAGACATTACACGTGAACGGAAAATGGAATTCTCAAATCCCACTTTGCAAGTGAAATATGAGCATGATCCCGGCATCTGATCGAAAAATAAAGGGCACACTTGTGATAGCTTATTGTCTCAGCTACAACATACTCGAAGCTCAGCAAAAACAAAACTAAAACGACGGAGATATTGCTCGCGAAAGACGGGAATGTAGAATCCAGTTTTGAAAAAAGTCATGTCCCATAGAGAATACACGCAAAATGTGAAAAATTGACATGCCTCCTTTAATCGCAAAAATACGCCATGATGCCTTTGTCAAAATGAAAAATCGTGGAACTGCATTTGTAGAAAATCGTCTCAGCTAGAACATATCAAAATTTGGAAGAAAATCGATCAATATTTACAGAGATACAATCAATTTTCCAAAAATATGCTGACGTCATAATATGCAAATTGAAATTTTGAGTTCGGAGGCCATTATGATGACGTCATGAGTTAATTGAGGGTCAAATGAGACATGAAATCATATCTCCGACTCATAATCTATCCAAATATGAAAAAAATTGGGAGTTCCCATCCATTCTGAAGAGTTACAATGAATTTTGTATAGGCATGTTTTTGCCCATATATGCTATGTATTACAAGAGCTCGCGCGCACGGACATTTATCTTGAATGGACGCTCATCTTGTTATTAATGGTCATAAAGAGATAAACATGGTATCAAATTGTTCGAAAAAATATGGGAAATATCATGAAAGAAAAAAATGGCGATTCTATGTTGTGTAATGGTGTTACGCGCGAAAACGCGCGCGCATGTGCGTGTGCGCGATTTTTTATAAAATGCTTAAAATGGCCTGAAACGTATGCAAAATGAATTTGAGACGATTTGGAGCATTTTGAAATTTTGCGCGCGCTAACGCGCGGACGTACGCATGCGCGCGTTTTTGACCTGAAATTGACCGGACGGATATTGACCTTGATCATGATAAATATGAATGAGAAATGACTTTCCGTTATGAAGATATGATCATGAGTAGATTTTCAGAAAATTTTACAAAATGGCGCCTAGATGACGTCATCAGTCAAGGTCAAGGTTGAAAACGTTATTTTGCTTTGTCCATATGCCTATACATATGTGTGCCAAATTTCAAGGCATTTGATTGAGCCATTTTCAAGTTATCTTGCTAACAAAAAAGTGGGTGGAAATAAGAAAAACTAGACATATAATACTTGTTAATAACTAGACATAATACTTGTTAATAACAAGTATAGGTGGGCTGTTCCAAGTACATGCCACACATGTTTAGTGACATACTAAGTAGTTAACATAACATTGGCATGATTTGACCTTATTTTTTCGAAATAATCCTCTTATTCAGGTCTATTAGTGTGCCAAATTTCTAGTCTATACGATGCATGGTTTTAGAGAAACCATGTACAGTATATTTGACCTTTGACCCTCAAATCTAAATATCAAAATGAAATATGCATTTTCTAGATTTTGTTTTTATAAGAAATCATATCTCCGACTCATACTCTATCCAACTATGAATAAAAAAATAATACACGACAAGGACTCAGATTTCCCATAAGGTTGTACTCAAACGATTGACATATTTCTCCCATAGATATAACACGCAAAATTAGGCATTTTATTACATTGTTTGTGATAGTATATGATAATATGTTATAATAGTCGAAGAAGATCATAAAATCAAATTCAAAACGACGGCAAAAAAAAAAAAAAAAAATTGACCCACCAGGAATCGAACTTGGGTCGCCGGAATGGGAGGCAAGTGCTATGACCACTATACCAAAATAATCCCATAGACATTACACGTGAACGGAAAATGGAATTCTCAAATCCCACTTTGCAAGTGAAATATGAGCATGATCCCGGCATCTGATCGAAAAATAAAGGGCACACTTGTGATAGCTTATTGTCTCAGCTACAACATACTCGAAGCTCAGCAGAAAACAAAACTAAAACGACGGAGATATTGCTCAAAAAGACTGGAATGTAGAATCCAGTTTTGAGAAAAAGTCATGTCCCATAGAGAATACACGCAAAATGTGAAAAATTGACATGCCTCCTTTAATCGCAAAAATACGCCATGATGCCTTTGTCAAAATGAAAAATCGTGGTAACTGCATTTGTAGAAAATTGTCTCAGCTAGAACATATCAAAATTTGGAAGAAAATCGATCAATATTTACAGAGATACAATCAATTTTCCAAAAATATGCTGACGTCATAATATGCAAATTGAAATTTTGAGTTCGGAGGCCATTATGATGACGTCATGAGTTAATTGAGGGTCAAATGAGACATGAAATCATATCTCCGACTCATAATCTATCCAAATATGAAAAAAATTGGGAGTTCCCATCCATTCTGAAGAGTTACAATGAATTTTGTATAGGCATGTTTTTGCCCATATATGCTATGTATTACAAGAGCTCGCGCGCACGGACATTTATCTTGAATGGACGCTCATCTTGTTATTAATGGTCATAAAGAGATAAACATGGTATCAAATTGTTCGAAAAAATATGGGAAATATCATGAAAGAAAAAAATGGCGATTCTATGTTGTGTAATGGTGTTACGCGCGAAAACGCGCGCGCATGTGCGTGTGCGCGATTTTTTATAAAATGCTTAAAATGGCCTGAAACGTATCCAAAATGAATTTGAGACGATTTGGAGCATTTTGAAATTTTGCGCGCGCGCGCGCGGACGTACGCATGCGCGCGTTTTTGACCTGAAATTGACCGGACGGATATTGACCTTGATCATGATAAATATGAATGAGAAACGACTTTTCGTTATGAAGATATGATCATGAGTAGATTTTCAGAAAATTTTACAAAATGGCGCCTAGATGACGTCATCAGTCAAGGTCAAGGTTGAAAACCTTATTTTGCTTTGTCCATATGCCTATACATATGTGTGCCAAATTTCAAGGCATTTGATTGAGCCATTTTCAAGTTATCTTGCTAACAAAAAGTGGGTGGAAATAAGAAAAATAAACTAGACATATAATACTTGTTAATAACAAGTATAGGTGGGCTGTTCCAAGTACATGCCACACATGTTTAGTGACATACTAAGTAGTTAAGAAAACATTGGCATGATTTGACCTTATTTTTTGAAATAATCCTCTTATTCAGGTCTATTAGTGTGCCAAATTTCTAGTCTATACGATGCATGGTTTTAGAGAAACCATGTACAGTATATTTGACCTTTGACCCTCAAATCTAAATATCAAAATGAAATATGCATTTTCTAGATTTTGTTTTTATAAGAAATCATATCTCCGACTCATACTCTATCCAACTATGAATAAAAAATTAATACACGACAAGGACTCAGATTTCCCATAAGGTTGTACTCAAACGATTGACATATTTCTCCCATAGATATAACACGCAAAATTAGGCATTTTATTACATTGTTTGTGATAGTATATGATAATATGTTATAATAGTCGAAGAAGATCATAAAATCAAATTCAAAACGACGGCAAAAAAAAAAAAAAATTGACCCACCAGGAATCGAACTTGGGTCGCCGGAATGGGAGGCAAGTGCTATGACCACTATACCAAAATAATCCACATAGACATTACACGTGAACGGAAAATGGAATTCTCAAATCCCACTTTGCAAGTGAAATATGAGCATGATCCCGGCATCTGATCGAAAAATAAAGGGCACACTTGTGATAGCTTATTGTCTCAGCTACAACATACTCGAAGCTCAGCAAAAACAAAACTAAAACGACGGAGATATTGCTCAAAAAGACGGAATGTAGAATCCAGTTTTGAGAAAAAGTCATGTCCCATAGAGAATACACGCAAAATGTGAAAAATTGACATGCCTCCTTTAATCGCAAAAATACGCCATGATGCCTTTGTCAAAATGAAAAATCGTGGAAACTGCATTTGTAGAAAATTGTCTCAGCTAGAACATATCAAAATTTGGAAGAAAATCGATCAATATTTACAGAGATACAATCAATTTTCCAAAAATATGCTGACGTCATAATATGCAAATTGAAATTTTGAGTTCGGAGGCCATTATGATGACGTCATGAGCTAATTGAGGGTCAAATGAGACATGAAATCATATCTCCGACTCATAATCTATCCAAATATGAAAAAAATTGGGAGTTCCCATCCATTCTGAAGAGTTACAATGAATTTTGTATAGGCATGTTTTTGCCCATATATGCTATGTATTACAAGAGCTCGCGCGCACGGACATTTATCTTGAATGGACGCTCATCTTGTTATTAATGGTCATAAAGAGATAAACATGGTATCAAATTGTTCGAAAAAATATGGGAAATATCATGAAAGAAAAAAATGGCGATTCTATGTTGTGTAATGGTGTTACGCGCGAAAACGCGCGCGCATGTGCGTGTGCGCGATTTTTATAAAATGCTTAAAATGGCCTGAAACGTATGCAAAATGAATTTGAGACGATTTGGAGCATTTTGAAATTTTGCGCGCGCTTAACGCGCGGACGTACGCATGCGCGCGTTTTTGACCTGAAATTGACCGGACGGATATTGACCTTGATCATGATAAATATGAATGAGAAATGACTTTTCGTTATGAAGATATGATCATGAGTAGATTTTCAGAAAATTTTACAAAATGGCGCCTAGATGACGTCATCAGTCAAGGTCAAGGTTGAAAACCTTATTTTGCTTTTTCCATATGCCTATACATATGTGTGCCAAATTTCAAGGCATTTGATTAGCCATTTTCAAGTTATCTTGCTAACAAAAAAGTGATTGGAAATAAGAAAAATAAATAAATAATAATAATAAATAAAGGCAATTCTAACGAAAACATAAGGTGGTCTGTATTATATACAGCCCACCTGATAAAGAATAATAAATAAATAATAAAGGCAATTCTAACGAAAACATAAGGTGGTCTGTATTATATACAGCCCACCTAACAAGTATAGGTGGGCTGTTCCAAGTGCATGCCACACATGTTTAGTGACATACTAAGTAGTTAAGATAACATTGGCATGATTTGACCTTATTTTTTGAAATAATCCTCTTATTCAGGTCTATTAGTGTGCCAAATTTCAAGTCTATACAATGCATGGTTTTAGAGAAACCATGTACAGTATATTTGACCTTTGACCCTCAAATCTAAATATCAAAATGAAATATGCATTTTCTAGATTTTGTTTTTTATAAGAAATCATAGTCCGACTCATACTCTATCCAACTATGAATAAAAAATTAATACACGACAAGGACTCAGATTTCCCATAAGGTTGTACTCAAACGATTGACATATTTCTCCCATAGATATAACACGCAAAATTAGGCATTTTATTACATTGTTTGTGATAGTATATGATAATATGTTATAATAGTCGAAGAAGATCATAAAATCAAATTCAAAACGACGGCAAAAAAAAAAAAAAAATTGACCCACCAGGAATCGAACTTGGGTCGCCGGAATGGGAGGCAAGTGCTATGACCACTATACCAAAATAATCCCCATAGACATTACACGTGAACGGAAAATGGAATTCTCAAATCCCACTTTGCAAGTGAAATATGAGCATGATCCCGGCATCTGATCGAAAAATAAAGGGCACATTGTGATAGCTTATTGTCTCAGCTACAACATACTCGAAGCTCAGCGAAAACAAAACTAAAACGACGGAGATATTGCTCGCGAAAGACGGGAATGTAGAATCCAGTTTTGAAAAAAGTCATGTCCCATAGAGAATACACGCAAAATGTGAAAAATTGACATGCCTCCTTTAATCGCAAAAATACGCCATGATGCCTTTGTCAAAATGAAAAATCGTGGTGACTGCATTTGTAGAAAATTGTCTCAGCTAGAACATATCAAAATTTGGAAGAAAATCAATCAATATTTACAGAGATACAATCAATTTTCCAAAAATATGCTGACGTCATAATATGCAAATTGAAATTTTGAGTTCGGAGGCCATTATGATGACGTCATGAGTTAATTGAGGGTCAAATGAGACATGAAATCATATCTCCGACTCACAATCTATCCAAATATGAAAAAGAAATTGGGAGTTCTCATCCATTCTGAAGAGTTACAATCAATTTTGTATAGGCATGTTTTTGCCCATATATGCTATGTATTACAAGAGCTCGCGCGCACGGACATTTATCTTAAATGGACACTCATCTTGTTATTAATGGTCATAAAGAGATAAACATGTTATGCTCACGCGCGGACATATGCATGCGCGCGCGTTTTTTAACCTGAAATTGACCGGACGGATATTGACCTTGATCATGATAAATATGAATGAGAAACGAATTTCCGTTATGAAGATATGATCATGAGTAGATTTTCAGAAAATTTTACAAAATGGCGCCTAGATGACGTCATCAGTCAAGGTCAAGGTTGAAAACATTATTTTGCTTTGTCCATATGCCTATACATATGTGTGCCAAATTTCAAGGCATTTGATTGAGCCATTTTCAAATTATCTTGCTAACAATAAAGTGGGTGGAAATAAGAAAAATAAATAAAGAACTAGACATGTAATACTTGTTTATAACAAGTATAGGTGGGCTGTTCTAAGTGCATGCCACATATGTTAAGTGATATACTAAGTAGTTGAGATAACATTGGCATGATTTGACCTTATTTTTTGAAATAATCCTCTTAATATTCAGGTCGATTAGTGTGCCAAATTTCAAATCTATACAATGCATGGTTTTAGAGAAACCATGTACAATATATTTGACCTTTTACCCTCAAATCTAAATATCAAAATGAAATATGCATTTTCTAGATTTTGTTTTTTTTATAAGAAATCATATCTCCGACTCATACTCTATCCAAATATGAATAAAAAATTAATACACGACAAGTACTCAGATTTCCCCTAGGGTTGTACTTAAACGATTGACATTATTCTCCCATAGATATAACATGCAAAATTAGGCATTTGATTACATTGTTTGTGATTGTATAATATGTTATAATAGTCGAAGAGGATCATAAAATCAAATTTAAAACGACGGCAAAAAAAAAAAAATGACCCACCAGGAATCGAACTTGGGTCGCCGGAATGGGAGGCAAGTGCTATGACCACTATACCAAAATAATCCACATAGACATTACACGTGAACGGAAAATGGAATTCTCAAATCCCACTTTGCAAGTGAAATATGAGCATGATCCCGGCATCTGATCGAAAAAAAGGGCACATTTGTGATAGCTTATTGTCTCAGCTACAACATACTCAAAGCTCAGCGAAAACAAAACTAAAACGACGGAGATATTGCTCGCGAAAGACGGGAATGTAGAATCCAGTTTTGAAAAAGTCATGTCCCATAGAGAATACACGCAAAATGTGAAAAATTGACATGCCTCCTTTAATCGCAAAAATACGCCATGATGCCTTTGTCAAAATGAAAAATCGTGATAACTGCATTTGTAGAGAATTGTCTCAGCTAGAACATATCAAAATTTGGAAGAAAATCGATCAATATTTACAGAGATACAATCAATTTTCCAAAAATATGCTGACGTCATAATATGCAAATTGAAATTTTGAGTTCGGAGGCCATTATGATGACGTCATGAGTTAATTGAGGGTCAAATGAGACATGAAATCATATCTCCGACTCATAATCTATCCAAATATGAAGAAAAAAAATTGGAGTTCGCATCCATTCTGAAGAGTTACAATGAATTTTGTATAGGCATGTTTTTGCCCATATATGCTATGTATTACAAGAGCTCGCGCGCACGGACATTTATATTGAATGGACGCTCATCTTGTTATTAATGGTCATAAAGAGATAAACATGGTATCAAATTGTTCGAAAAATATGGGAAATATCATGAAAGAAAAAAATGGCGATTCTATGTTGTTTAATGGTGTTACGCGCGAAAACGCGTGCGCATGTGCGTGTGCGCGATTTTTATAAAATGCTTAAAATGGCCTGAAACGTATGCAAAATGAATTTGAGACGATTTGGAGCATTTTTAAATTTTGCGCGCGCGTTGACGCGCGGACGTACGCACGCGCGCGTTTTTTGACCTGAAATTGACCGGACGGATATTGACCTTGATCATGATAAATATGAATGAGAAATGACTTTTCGTTATGAAGATATGATCATGAGTAGATTTTCAGAAAATTTTACAAAATGGCGCCTAGATGACGTCATCAGTCAAGGTCAAGGTTGAAAACCTTATTGTGTTTTCTCCATATGCCTATACATATGTGTGCCAAATTTCAAGGTATTTGATATTACCATTTTCAAGTTATCTTGCTAACAAAAAAGTGGGTCGAAATAAGAAAAATAAATAATAAAGAATAATAAAGGCAATTTTAACAAAATTATGAGGTGGTCTGTATGATATACAGCCCACCTAATAAATAAATAAATAATAATAAAGGCAATTCTAACGAAAACATAAGGTGGTCTGTATTATATACAGCCCACCTAAAAAG
>CP137680.1:14224234-14259440 GCA_037976565.1 Mesocentrotus franciscanus | reverse complement strand
TTGACAAACGAGAGAGAGAGAGAACATGGCTGGGTTCAAATTAAGTTTCTTTTAAATATTAGACCCAGTACTGAGGATCTTTTATCTGCCATGTTTTTGTTATTTGACGGCTTTTGACGCTACATAGAAATGCCGTCTTTGTCACCAAATATTGTTCAAATAGCATTGTAGAGACGATGAACACTAATGCAAAGTCGTAAGCCATGACAATGTCAATTTCTATCTCGCTCTGCTAAAAAATCCGAACAATAGAACCAACCAAGTTGAATCAACTGTTAAACGAATTTATCATGAGTCCTGAAATTTCAATTTGTTACTGCACGTCACAGTAGTAATAAAGAGCAGCAATGGCGAACGATTGTCGCTAAAATTCAGAAATTGTTGCTTAAATTGCTTAAATTACCATGAGACATCACGCTACATAGAACTATGATCGACAAACATGATATTGTTTTGAAAACAGTCAGAAAACATAGGAGTAGAATGAATAAGAGATAATGTGGTCATGTAAACAAGTGCATTATGTCCATGTTAATCCCCTAGTACCAAAATCATGATTGTATTCTCTACTTATTTGTCCTATATAATTTATTTCAATTTAAAATAGAAATTCTAATGTTTCTTCTTTTTGCTGGCTAATATTTCAGCAACGAATTGACAGTTTTGGTAGACATCTTGGATGTATCATAGCAATAAATTCTTGACACATGACGTACTGTGTATACGATAATTATGTTAAGAAGAAGAAGCATACAAATAACTATAAGAATAACAATAATCACTATAATAATGATTATAATTACGATATTTACTATAATAATAAATATAACAATTATAATCATAATGATTATTATGATACTGCTGCTATTACTACTACTACTACTTACTACTACTTCCACTACTACTGTGAAGAAGTAAATGAAGAAGAAGGGGTAGGAAAAGAATCATTTCAGCGATATTAGTGATTATATTGTCAATGATTGAGGCATACACATACACATTACATATTCCTATAAGTTATTGATTAAAAAAAAATGACCCACCAGGAATCGAACGTGGGTCGCCGAAATGGGAGGCAAGTGCTATGACCACTATACCAAAATAATCCACTTAGACATTACACGTGAACGGAAAATGGAATTCTCAAATCCCACTTTGCAAGTGAAATATGAGCATGATCCCGGCATCTGATCGAAAAATAAAGGGCACATTTGTGATAGCTTATTGTCTGAGCTACAACATACTCGAAGCTCAGCGAAAACAAAACTAAAACAACGGAGATATTGCTCGCGAAAGACGGGAATGTAGAATCCAGTTTTTTAAAAAAAGTCATGTCTCTTAGAGAATACACGCAAATGTGAAAATTGACATGCCTCCTTTAATCGCAAAATACGCCATGATGCCTTTGTCAAAATGAAAAATTGTGCACACTACATTTGTAGAAAATTGTCTCAGCTAGAACATATCAAAAATTGGGAGAAAAATGAACAACATTTACAGAGATACACTCGTTTTTCAATAAATATGCTGACATCATAATATGCAAATTCGTATTTTGAGTTTCAAGGCCATTATGATGATGTCACGATATACTTAATGGCCAAATGAGACATGAAATCATATTTCACTCATACTCTATCCAAATATGGAAAAGTTGGGGATCCCGGTGCATCCCAAAGTGCTATAATGGAATTTTTATAGGCATGTTTTTGCCCATATATGCTATGTATTACAACAGCTCGCGCGCACGGACATTATCTTGAATGAACGCTCATTCCGTTATTAATGGTCATAAAGAGATAAACATGGTATCAAATTATTTGGAAAAAAATAAGAAATATCATGAAAGAAAAAAAAATGGCGATTCTATGCTGTGTGATGGCGTTACGCACGAAAACGCGCGCGCATGCGCGTGTGCGATTTGACAAATGCTTTAAATGGCCTAAAACCAATGCAAAATGAATTTGAGACGATTTGGAGCATTTTGAAATTTTGCGCGCACTGACGCGCGGACGTACGCGTACGCGCTCATTTATTGACCTGAAATTGACCGGACGGATATTGACCTTGATCATGATAAATATGAATGAGAAACAACTTTTCGTTATGAAGATATGATCATGAGTAGATTTTCAGAAAATTTCACAAAATGGCGCCTAGATGACGTCATCAGTCAAGGTCAAGGTCGAAAACCTTATTTTGCTTTGTCCATATGCCTATACATATGTGCCAACCTTCAAGGTATTTGATTGAGCCATTGTTAAGTTTTCTTGCTAACAAAAAAGTGGGTGGAAATAAGAAAAATAAATAAATAACTAGACATATAATACTTGTTAATAACAAGTATAGGTGGGCTGTTCCAAGTACATGCCACACATGTTTAGTGACATACTAAGTAGTTAAGATAACATTGGCATGATTTGACCTTATTTTTTCGAAATAATCCTCTTTTTCAGGTCTATTAGTGTGCCAAATTTCTAGTCTACCGGTATACGATGCATGGTTTTAGAGAAACCATGTACAGTATATTTGACCTTTGACCTCAAATCTAAATATCAAAATGAAATATGCATTTTCTAGATTTTTTTTTATAAGAAATCATATCTCCGACTCATACTCTATCCAACTATGAAAAAAAATTAATACACGACAAGGACTCAGATTTCCCATAAGGTTGTACTCAAACGATTGACATATTTCTCCCATAGATATAACACGCAAAATTAGGCATTTTATTACATTGTTGGTGATAGTATATAATAATATGTTATAATAGTCGAAGAAGATCATAAAATCAAATTCAAAACGACGGCAAAAAAAAAAAATTAAAAAAATTGACCCACCAGGAATCGAACTTGGGTCGCCGGAATGGGAGGCAAGTGCTATGACCACTATACCAAAATAATCCCCATAGACATTACACGAACGGAAAATAGAATTCTCAAATCCCACTTTGCAAGTGAAATATGAGCATGATCCCGGCATCTGATCGAAAAATAAATGTCACACTCTGTGTAGAGAATTGTCTCAGCTACAACATATACGAAGCTGGCAGAAAATCGAGCAAAATAATCGAGATATTGCTCAAACAAGACTGGAATGTAGAATGAAGATTTCAGAAAAAGCCACCTCCCATAGAGAATACACGCAAAATGTGAAAATTGACATGCCTCCTTTAATCGAAAAAATACGCCATGATGCCTTTGTCAAAATGAAAAATCGTGGCAACTGCATTTGTAGAACATTGTCTCAGCTAGAACATATCCAAATTTGGAAGAAAATTGAACAATATTTACAGAGATACAATCAATTTTCCAAAAATATGCTGAAGTCAAAATATGCAAATTAAAATTTTGAGTTCGGAGGCCATTATGATGACGTCATGAGTTAATTGAGGGTCAAATGAGACATTAAATCATATTTCCGACTTATAATCTACCCAAATATGAAAAAAAAATTGGGAGTTCCCATCCATTTTGAAGAGTTACAATGAATTTTGTATAGGCATGTTTTTGCCCATATATGCTATGTATTACAAGAGCTCGCGCGCACGTACATTTATCTTAAATGGACGCTCATCTTGTTATTAATGGTCATAAAGAGATAAACATGGTATCAAATTGTTCCAAAAAAAATGGGAAACATCATGGAAGAAAATAAAAAGGCGATTCTATGTTGTGTAATGGTGTTACGCGCGAAAACGCACGCGCATGTGCGTGTGCGCGATTTTTTATAAAATGCTTAAAATGGCCAGAAACGTATGCAAAATGAATTTGAGACGATTTTGAGCATTTTGAAATTTTGCGCGCGCGCTAACGCGCGGACGTACGCATGTGCGCGCGTTTTTTGACCTGAAATTGAACGGACGGATATTGACCTTTATCATGATAATTATGAATGAGAAACGAATTTCCGTTATGAAGATATGATCATGAGTAGATTTTCAGAAAATTTTACAAAATGGCGCCTAGATGACGTCATCAGTCAAGGTCAAGGTTGAAAACGTTATTTTGCTTTGTCCATATGCCTATACATATGTGTGCCAAATTTCAAGGCATTTGATTGAGCCATTTTCAAATTATCTTGCTAACAATAAAGTGGGTGGAAATAAGAAAAATAAACTAGACATGTAATACTTGTTTGGAACAAGTATAGGTGGGCTGTGCCAACTAAAATTTGAGACATAATAGAGCAAAATAAGCGAGATACTGCAAAAAACAATGTCATGTAGAATCATGATGTGAACGAAATTTACCTTCCTGAGGCATAACATGCAAATTAAGAAATCGCAAAAATACGCCATGATACCTTTGTCAAAATAATAATTCGTGTGACTGCATTTGAAGAAAATTGTCTCAGCTAGAACATATCAAAATTTGGAAGAAAATCGATCAATATTTACAGAGATACAATCAATTTTCCAAAAATATGCTGACGCCATAATATGCAAATTGGAATTTTGAGTTTAGAGGCCATTATGATGACGTCATGAGTTAATTGAGGGTCAAATGAGACATGAAATCATATCTCTAACTTATTATCTATCTAAATATGAAATAAAAATTGGGAGTTCCTATCCATTCTGAAGAGTTACAATGTATTTTGTATAGGCATGTTTTTGCCCATATATGCTATGTATTACAAGAGCTCGCGCGCACGGACATTTATCTTGAATGGACGCTCATCTTGTTATTAATGGTCATAAAGAGATACACATGGTATCAAATTGTTCGAAAAAATATGGGAATTATCATGAAAGAAAAAATGGCGATTTTATGTTGTGTAATGTTACGCGCGAAAACGCGCGCGCATGTGCGTGCGATTTTTATAAAATGCTTAAAATGGCCTGAAACGTATGCAAAATGAATTTGAGACGATTTGGAGCATTTTGAAATTTTGCGCGCGCATTGACGCGCGGACGTACGCGTACGCGCGTGTTTTTGACCTGAAATTGACTGGACGGATATTGACCTTGATCATGATAAATATGAATGAGAAATGATTTTCCGTTATGAAGATATGATCATGAGTTGATTTTCAGAAAATTTCACAAAATGGCGCCTAGATGACGTCATCAGGCAAGGTCAAGGTTGAAAACCTTACTGTGTTTCTCATATGCCTATACATATGTGTGCCAAATTTCAAGACATATGATTGAGCCATTTTCAAATTATCTTGCTAACAAAAAAGTGCTTGGAAATAAGAAAAATAAAGAATAATAATAATAACTAGAAATGTAATTCGTCATGAGGACGAATTAGGTGGTCTGTTATGTAATCTGAATAACTGATCTTGTAGAAAATTGTCTTAGCTACAACATATCAAAATTTGGAAGAAAATCGATCCATATTTACAGAGATACAATCAATTTTCCATAAATATGCTGACGTCATAATATGCAAATTCGTATTTTGAGTTCCAAGGCCAAAGGGCAAAGGGCAGAGCTATAGAAAATTAAGGAACATTACAAGACATAATAGAAGGAGAACGAGAACCAGAGGCGGGAGAGGTAGAGGGTGAGAGAGAAGAAAAAGAGAAGAGCAGAGGCAGAGGGAGACAGAGCAAGAGAATAAGAGGGAGGCAATATTAAGGCAAGAGGTCGAGGTAGAGGGAGGGAGAGGGTAAAAGAGTAGAGATATATATATATATGCAGAGACAGAGCAAGAGAAGGAGAGGGGCAAAATAAGAGAGGAGAAGGGAAACATGCAGAGCAAGAGAGAGGAGAAAGAGAGAGATACAATGGAGAACGATGCATTCAATATATCCAGCATAAATAGAATTTAATATAGAGAAGAGAGAAGCATAGACAAGTAAACAATTCTATGTCCACGGGAGAGACGTAAACATGCATATACCTGGGCTGAATAACTGGAAAAGTATAAACGTCTGGGAAGGAGACTAGCAAGGTGATTTGATATTGTAGCAGAGTTGGGAGATAAACCCTATATTAGGTTTAATACACGACAAGGAACCAGATTTCCCATAGGGTTGTACTCAAACGATTGACATTCTTCTCCCATAGATATAACACGCAAAATTAGGCATTTTATTACATTGTTTGTGATTGTATATGATAATATGTTATAATAGTCGAAGAAGATCATAAAATCAAATTTAAAACGACGGCAAAAAAAAAAAAAAAAATGACCCACCAGGAATCGAACTTGGGTCGCCGGAATGGGAGGCAAGTGCTATGACCACTATACCAAAATAATCCACATAGACATTACACGTGAACGGAAAATGGAATTCTCAAATCCCACTTTGCAAGTGAAATATGAGCATGATCCCGGCATCTGATCGAAAAATAAAGGGCACACTTGTGATAGCTTATTGTCTCAGCTACAACATACTCGAAGCTCAGCGAAAACAAAACTAAAACGACGGAGATATTGCTCGCGAAAGACGGTAATGTAGAATCCAGTTTTGAGTAAAAGTCATGTCCCATAGAGAATACACGCAAAATGTGAAAAATTGACATGCCTCCTTTAATCGCAAAAATACGCCATGATGCCTTTGTCAAAATGAAAAATCGTGGTGACTGCATTTGTAGAGAATTGTCTCAGCTAGAACATATCAAAATTTGGAAGAAAATCGACAATATTACTGCAATATTGTCAAATGAATACAAAAATTATGATGTCATATTTTCAAAATCAAATTTTGAGTTCATATGCAAATATGACGACGTCAGAACATACGATTGGACAAAATTATACATGAAATCACATAAACATTTCATGGGCTGTTAAAAATTTGGGGGTATTTAGGCATTCTGACGAGCTATGGCGGATTTTATATAGACATGTTTTTACCACTTTTTACATTATATTGCCCATTGACGCGCGCACGAATTTTAAAGTTTGACGCACGCGTGTGGCATTATGGAAGGTCGAGAATGACTGGAAATAGTTGGAAATTGTCAAGAATAGTGTCAGGAATACAAACCATGTGAAAAAACGGCGTTTTTACGTATTGTACGCGCTGCGCGCGCGCATAACGCGCGCGCGGACGCGCACGGACGGAAATTTTTGAAATGCTTAAAATGACCTGATTCGTACTCTCGTTTATTAGTTAAGTGATTTTGAGCATTTTTATTGACGCGCGTACGCGCGCGTCATTACCTTGATGTGACCTTTGATTACATGACCTGTTGACCCTTGACCTGAAATATATGTGATACAATATGAATGACCTGTGATGACGCATCATGAAGATATGATTGATAATGTGATTTCACAAAATGGCGCCTGGATGACGTCACAATGACCTGATGACCTTGAAAATGTTCCTGTCACGTCTTATGACAATGACATATGACTGTGCCAAAATTGAACGAAATTGACTAAACCGATCTTGAGTTATCCTCTACACAAAAAATTGGAGGAAATAAAAATAAAGAAAGAAAGAAAATTCTGACGAAATCAATAGGTGATCTGTCGAAGACGACAGACCACCTAATAATAAAGGCAATTTTAACGAAAACATAAGGTGGTCTGTATTATATACAGCCCACCTAATAAAGAATAAATAAATAAATAAATAATAAAGGCAATTCTAACGAAAACATAAGGTGGTCTGTATTATATACAGCCCACCTAAATAATAAATAAAGGCAATTTTAACAAAAACATAAGGTGGTCTGTATTATATACAGCCCACCTGATAAATAATAATAAAGGCAATTTTAACAAAATTATAAGGTGGTCTGTATGATATACAGCCCACCTAATAAAGAAATAATAAGAAAGAAAATTCTGACGAAATCAATAGGTGATCTGTCGATACCGACAGACCACCTAACAAGTATAGGTGGGCTGTTCCAAGTACATGCCACACATGTTTAGTGACATACTAAGTAGTTAACATAACATTGGCATGATTTGACCTTATTTTTCGAAATAATCCTCTTATTCAGGTCTATTAGTGTGCCAAATTTCTAGTCTATACGATGCATGGTTTTAGAGAAACCATGTACAGTATATTTCACCTTTGACCCTCAAATCTAAATATCAAAATGAAATATGCATTTTCTAGATTTTGTTTTTATAAGAAATCATATCTCCGACTCATACTCTATCCAACTATGAATAAAAAATTAATACACGACAAGGACTCAGATTTCCCATAAGGTTGTACTCAAACGATTGACATATTTCTCCCATAGATATAACACGCAAAATTAGGCATTTTATTACATTGTTTGTGATAGTATATGATAATATGTTATAATAGTCGAAGAAGATCATAAAATCAAATTCAAAACGACGGCAAAAAAAAAAAAAAAAAAAATTGACCCACCAGGAATCGAACTTGGGTCGCCGGAATGGGAGGCAAGTGCTATGACCACTATACCAAAATAATCCACATAGACATTACACGTGAACGGAAAATGGAATTCTCAAATCCCACTTTGCAAGTGAAATATGAGCATGATCCCGGCATCTGATCGAAAAATAAAGGGCACACTTGTGATAGCTTATTGTCTCAGCTACAACATACTCGAAGCTCAGCGAAAACAAAACTAAAACGACGGAGATATTGCTCGCGAAAGACGGGAATGTAGAATCCAGTTTTGAAAAAAGTCATGTCCCATAGAGAATACACGCAAAATGTGAAAAATTGACATTCCTCCTTTAATCGCAAAAATACGCCATGATGCCTTTGTCAAAATGAAAAATCGTGTTGACTGTATTTGTAGAAGATTGTCTCAGCTAGAACATATCAAAATTTGAAAGAAAATCAATCAATATTTACAGAGATACAATCAATTTTCCAAAAATATGCTGACGTCATAATATGCAAATTGAAATTTTGAGTTCGGAGGCCATTATGATGACGTCATGAGTTAATTGAGGGTCAAATGAGACATGAAATCATATCTCCGACTCATAATCTATCCAAATATGAAAAAAATTGGGAGTTCCCATCCATTCTGAAGAGTTACAATGAATTTTGTATAGGCATGTTTTTGCCCATATATGCTATGTATTACAAGAGCTCGCGCGCACGGACATTTATCTTGAATGGACGCTCATCTTGTTATTAATGGTCATTAAAGAGATAAACATGGTATCAAATTGTTCGAAAAATATGGGAAATATCATGAAAGAAAAAAATGGCGATTCTATGTTGTGTAAGGTGTTACGCGCGAAAACGCGCGCGCATGTGCGTGTGCGCGATTTTATAAATGCTTAAAATGGCCTGAAACGTATCCAAAATGAATTTGAGACGATTTGGAGCATTTTATTTTGCGCGCGCTTACGCGCGGACGTACGCATGCGCGCGCGTTTTTGACCTGAAATTGACCGGACGGATATTGACCTTGATCATGATAAATATGAATGAGAAACGACTTTTCGTTATGAAGATATGATCATGAGTAGATTTTCAGAAAATTTTACAAAATGGCGCCTAGATGACGTCATCAGTCAAGGTCAAGGTTGAAAACGTTATTTTGCTTTGTCCATATGCCTATACATATGTGTGCCAAATTTCAAGGCATTTGATTGAGCCATTTTCAAGTTATCTTGCTAACAAAAAAGTGGGTGGAAATAAGAAAAATAAAGAAATAAATAAATAACTAGACATGTAATACTTGTTTCGGAACAAGTATAGGTGGGCTGTTCCAATTAGTGCATACCACACATGGTTAGTGAGATAGTGATCAGTGAAATGTTTGACCTTTGACCCTAATTTACATACTAAGTAGTTAAGATACCATTGGCATGATTTGACCTCAATTTTTGAAATAATCCTCTTATTCAGGTCTATTAGTGTGCCAAATTTCATGTCTATACAAAGCATTGTTTTAGAGAAACCATGTACAGTATATTTGACCTTTAACCTTAAAATCTAAATAACATAATGAAATATGCATATTCTCGATTTTGTGTTTTTATATGAAATATTTTGTCTCACCTATCAACATGTAACGTTTCAAGTCAATTGCGACAAATATACCAAAATAATCCAAATAGACATTACACGTGAACGGAAAATGGAATTCTCAAATCCCACTTTGCAAGTGAAATATGAGCATGATCCCGGCATCTGATCGAAAAATAAAGGGCACACTTGTGATAGCTTATTGTCTCAGCTACAACATACTCGAAGCTCAGCGAAAACAAAACTAAAACGACGGAGATATTGCTCGCGAAAGACGGGAATGTAGAATCCAGTTTTGAAAAAAGTCATGTCCCATAGAGAATACACGCAAAATGTGAAAAATTGACATGCCTCCTTTAATCGCAAAAATACGCCATGATGCCTTTGTCAAAATGAAAATTGTGAAACTGCATTTGTAGAGAATTGTCTCAGCTAGAACATATCAAAATTTGGAAGAAAATCGATCAATATTTACAGAGATACAATCAATTTTCCAAAAATATGCTGACGTCATAATATGCAAATTGAAATTTTGAGTTCGGAGGCCATTATGATGACGTCATGAGTTAATTGAGGGTCAAATGAGACATGAAATCATATCTCCGACTCATAATCTATCCAAATATGAAAAAAATTGGGAGTTTCCATCCATTCTGAAGAGTTACAATGAATTTTGTATAGGCATGTTTTTGCCCATATATGCTATGTATTACAAGAGCTCGCGCGCACGGACATTTATCTTGAATGGACGCTCATCTTGTTATTAATGGTCATAAAGAGATAAACATGGTATCAAATTGTTCGAAAAATATGGGAAATATCATGAAAGAAAAAAATGGCGATTCTATGTTGTGTAATGATGTTACGCGCGAAAACGCGCGCGCATGTGCGTGTGCGCGATTTTTATAAAATGCTTAAAATGGCCTGAAACGTATGCAAAATGATTTTGAGACGATTTGGAGCATTTTTAATTTTGCGCGCGCTCACGCGCGGACATGCATGCGCGCGCGTTTTTTAACCTGAAATTGACCGGACGGATATTGACCTTGATCATGATAAATATGAATGAGAAACGACTTTTCGTTATGAAGATATGATCATGAGTAGATTTTCAGAAAATTTTACAAAATGGCGCCTAGATGACGTCATCAGTCAAGGTCAAGGTTGAAAACGTTATTTTGCTTTGTCCATATGCCTATACATATGTGTGACAAATTTCAAGGCATTTGATTGAGCCATTTTCAAGTTATCTTGCTAACAAAAAAGTGGGTGGAAATAAGAAAAATAAAGAATAAACTAGACATGTAATACTTGTTAACAAGTATAGGTGGGCTGTTCCAAGTGCATGCCACACATGTATAGTGTCATACTAAGTAGTTAAGATAACATTGGCATGATTTGACCTTATTTTTTGAAATAATCCTCTTATTCAGGTCTATTAGTGTGCCAAATTTCTAGTCTACCGGTATACGATGCATGGTTTTAGAGAAACCATGTACAGTATATTTGACCTTTGACCCTTAAATCTAAATATCAAAATGAAATATGCATTTTCTAGATTTTGTTTTTATAAGAAATCATATCTCCGACTCATACTCTATCCAACTATGAATAAAAAATCAATACACGACAAGGACTCAGATTTCCCATAAGGTTGTACTCAAACGATTGACATATTTCTCCCATAGATATAACACGCAAAATTGGGCATTTTATTACATTGTTTGTGACTGTATATGATAATATGTTATAATAGTCGAAGAAAATCATGAAATCAAATTCAAAACTACGGCAAAAAAAAAAAAAATGACCCACCAGGAATCGAACTTGGGTCGCCGGAATGGGAGGCAAGTGCTATGACCACTATACCAAAATAATCCACATAGACATTACACGTGAACGGAAAATGAAATTCTCAAATCTCACTTTGCAAGTGAAATATGAGCATGATCCCGGCATCTGATCGAAAAATAAAGGGCACACTTGTGATAGCTTATTGTCTCAGCTACAACATACTCAAAGCTCAGCAAAAACAAAACTAAAACGACGGAGATATTGCTCGCGAAAGACAGTCAGACCGCAGCGCCCTGATAAGTGTTCGTATTTATCGTACTCGTATGCACGCCGAACGGGGTCATGAATACGTAATGAGCCAGTGCTCTTTGCCATTTGAAACATTATTATTACCCATACGCAAGGTCAAAACCTATCAAAAGTGCACATTTTCTGAAAGAAGAAAACTTGCTCTTTTTTATGAAATGAAAATCCGCTATGATTTATAAAGTTGTAGGCATTTATTTACGGTTGGCGTTCTGTTTAGTGGTAGAAAAATCAGTCATATGCAAACAAATGCTACAAATTCCATGATTTTTACCGCGACTCAACATTTTTTTGGTGTTTCAAGCATATTAGATATATACTTGGCCGAAATATGGCGATAATTTGTCATTTTATTTTATGCACGGGTCAGGATCACAGAAATAAATGTCCAATTCCAAACGCATTCCTCGAGGAAATCGCCCATTTTTAGGCTGTAGTCCATCGGCCTATGCGCGCTCTCTGATTGGCTGGTTGGATCGCGGCGCGGTCAACGAACTTTTCTCAAACGTTCTTTTGAAATCGATTTCGATTTGTTTTCTCTAAATTCTACCTTGAAAATACAATCCAACGGCAATTTGACTTCCAATTAAAACAGAATAAATGTGTACTTAGCTGCAAGACTCTTTTTTTAAAATGAGATCGGCAATCGAGCCTTTTTAAACTCGTACCTTGTTTGATCTTGTCCCACATGTTCATTTTTGTGTGGCAAAAGTAGTAATGATTTCCCAAATGTCAGTGTTGTTGTGTATATAATTCACCCTGGAATTCACCTCGCTGACTTTTCTTTTGTACTACCATTTTGTCATTTTGTTTTGAGGTAGAATTATTAATATCAATGAAGTATCTTCATACCATTTAGATGCACATATATAACCGTAGAAATTAAGCAAATTATTTATGCTTTTTTTTTCTTAAGACAAACAACATTTACGCTTCATTAATATTTAATACTTGCACCCATTCATTTTTCCCTTCCTAGATTCCATAAATTATAGAACTACAATGTCTCTAAATTTTGACTACCTGATTACAATTCAAATTCATATTGTATTATCATGCTTGCGTAAATATTCACGACTTTCATGTGCTATTGGTCCGATATAAAATTATTTAGATTTTTACATACCGGCAAGTTTTTTTCTGATAAGATTTTCTGTATGGTCTTCTCATTTCCCTTTAGTTGTCATATTATTTTCCCTTCATTTCATTGTTCAGTGTTATTTCTACTTTGTATATTGATGTATTTTATCGAATTGGTTTTTAAAAATAGATATGTATTTTAATTGATGTCTACTTCTGTAATTTCAATATGTTTCAGCCTGTGTTTTTTGTAATCAATAAAGCTAATCAATTATGTTTGAAAAATGTGTGTAAAAGTGAAGAAAAAAAAGAGAAATACACTGTAATATGAAGAGAATCAGGTTATCAATCAGTAATTTTCATCTCTCTTTCATCAACATATGAAAGAACTTTATTAAAACAAACATATCTTAAATGAAGACATATAGATTATAGCTTACAATATATGCAAGAATAAAAAGGTGATCAGTTTCACACACTTTACAGAAAAGTAATGGTACATAGAGAATAGAATATATAATATATGCGGTATCAAATAAGTACAAAATAGGAATCACACACTTTTATTTCCAGTTTGTCCTGAGCTGAGGTATGTGTTGAAGATTAATAATTTGTACCTAAAAATAAAGCAAATAAAACATGAATGTATATGTCATCTGTAATCACGTTATCAATATTTCATCATGTTCAAGATTCTGCTGTACAAGTTGCAAACATGTTCTTCATGGTGAAAACAATTATATGTAATCTCTACAGAGACAGGTATTTCAAGGCCATATCTATATGATATATCATCCATGTTCCAATAGCACTGAATTGTAATTTTTTAATTTTTTTAGTTCAAGATATGAAACGGAAGAAAGACATTAAATAATTTTGCACATTTACAGATACTGGCAATGTGAAAATGAAAATCAATCATCATAAAGCTTTAAAAAATTCACAATGGCTAAATGGCGAAGCACATAACTTCATATGTGACTGCATGCTCATAAAATAAGCTAGTATCAAAGCACCAACAGCCAACAGATTAATATATCTATCAAAGCATATAATAATTTACTCCTTTCTACTTGTATGTACACATAACTCTTTGCCAAAATATTTGGCAAGGAAAAGCATTCAGCACAGTCTTGTCAAAGTGTCAAACACTTTAAATGTGCAAAAATTACTACATGTACATTTTGGCATCTTATAATGATTTACATCTATGTATGTTCCTGTACACACACACACACACAAGAATGTACAATATATATGGCATAATATTTGGCATAGCATTTGGCAAGGAAATACATTCAGCACAGTCACCTAAAACTATGAACACATACAAATAGACAAAAATTTCCTCCAAAATACAATGGTGACTGGCATGAAGAAACTGGCAAACAATATGGCATAGCCAGCCTCAGAATACTGTAAATACAGAAAATATCTTAGGTACAAAATTAATTACCAAGTATACCCGTAACAGAAGAGGAAAATATATACATGTAGTTCGTTAATAACTCCTCATGACTCAATTTCATCCGAATCTTCGGAATCTGAACTAATCAAATTTGAGGTAAAGTAATTTGCCTTGTCAGAATGAGTAGTAGAGGTCATGTAGTTGGCACCTTCATCATCGCCATCTTCATCATAATTGTCATTATCATTAACAACATCACTGTAGGCATCAACAGAATCATAATCATCATTATCATCTTCACTTTGAAATGTTTGATTCTGAACTGTTTGAAGTGAACACCGGGAACATTTTCACAACCTTTGCACCGACAGCCCGGACCACAAAAATTATTTTGCTTCTTGCATTTACACTGTCGATTTTTACATTTGTTCTTGGAGCATGCACATCCACGGGTAAGGTAAACCACATTTTCTTTAATCTTATTTACATTTTCAGCAGAATCCCACTCAACATCAACTAATACCTCTCCATCATGCTGTGATACCTTAAAACCATACTTAGTTATGTCAGGGTACATAAACTTTCTACATTAGCATGGGCTTCTTTGCTTATTGATTGTAATGGCTCGGATTGCATGGTGGAGAGATGGTAGTATTTTAAGAACGATTTTTTTTATTACACAAGGCACATGGGCCACATTGTTCTTTTTGCATGGTGGCCCTTTGCTTACCCAAGTGGCAACAAAGCAAATGACTTATTGTTTATGACTTCTGGCTCAGCATATGAGAGAGCAAGTATAGTGTGAGTGTCACAGTCAAAATCAGGAGGGTGGTCCGTTGGAACAGGGGGTGTTCCCTCTCTTGGAGTCATCTGGCCATTGCAGCTTGTCAGCACCTGAAATATTAAAGTTATAGGAAAATAAACAATCAGTCATGTTTTATGTAATATCACTCGTAAATGCACATCATCAAAAATATCTGACTGTGTATACAATGTTTTTCTTCTGTTCCCCAGGGCTTCCACTCAATATCTACTACACAATGTTCTCATGTACATGAGAAATCATTTACTTTCTCCAATTACTTCTTTATTTTTTGAAGTGCCTAAACAATTCAACAATTTAACAATTATAATTGATTTTGTCCCTATATAAAGGAAATAACAACTAAAATCTTACAGGCAGAGATGTGATGTCACAGTCATCATCAGGAGGGTGGTCCGTTGGAACAGGGGTTGGATGTGTGAATGGGACAGGGGGTGTTCCCTCTCTAAGAGTTATCTTGCCACTGCAGCTTGTCAGAACCTGAAATGTTAAAGTTATAGGAAAATAAACAATCAGTCATTTATTATGTATTAAATATCACTCATAAATGCACATCATTGAAAATATCTGTCCTGTGTATACAATGCTTTTTCTTCTGTTCCCAGGGCTTCCACTCAATATCTACTAAACAATTTTCTCATGTAGATCTAGATGAGAAATCATTTACTTTCTCTTTGAAGTGCCTACGAGACGTAAAATTGTATAAGACATGAAATTTAAGGCAATAAAGAGGTATTAGTTGTTGAATCGACTTAGGAGCTAGTAGTAGTAAGTAATAATAGCCTGATTTTTCAGACCATTTTACCGAATGGTCGTACGTTTTATGCTGCGCAAAGATTCAATCAGTTTAATTTTGGCCATTACAAGAAGTGGGTTATTGATGTAGACATATGCTCATGTACCCTTTACAGCTCGTTTTATGTATGTTATTACCGAAGATGAAAAAAGCCAGTCAGTCACTCAATATAGTGTCTGACATGACAGTGAACTGAGTGAAGTCTAGCAAGTAAACTTGTTTCCTTGAATAATTTGAATATTATTAGGACACTGCTAACGTTTAAATTTCACAGATAGGACATAGACCTACATGACATATTCATAATTCCTGCAAAGTTCTAAAGAATTTGATGTTGGCTGCAAAAGGGACATAGTATCTTTAACAGTAACACGAACTTCAACTTTTGAAGCACAGTCGACCCCTGTACCGAACAAAACATGACATGAAAATGAAGACATGGGACTGATCTCCATCTGTGGGGGAATGCGAGCAACGATTCCCGGTTACTACAGCAACACCGAGATTTCCCGCCACATGAACGATAAACGGCATCAACTTCCGGTAAATTGGGGTTTTTTTACGCACTTTGTGCCCTCAAAAATCCCCTAATATGCTAGCGACTCTGACTTTTTATAACAGTTTCGACAAACTTGATATTTATTGCAACCAAAATAAGAATCGAAAATAAACTGGATTTCTTGCACGGGTCAGGATCACGGAAAGTAGCAAAGTGATCAAATTTACGAAAGCAAAATCTCTGAAAATTGCTCTAGTTTCCATGCTTCCGATGAGACCTTTAAAACAGCGAAAAATATGAAAATTATACATCAAACGAAAGAGAATTTATCGTAAGTCAACTTACCCCACAGTGCTTTTAGGAATAATGCGCATGCTCAGTGCAACAGCTAAATTGGTGGCTACGTTCATCCTTCCTCGAAAAATCACGGGAATTCTCGCAAAGGGCGAGACGTGAAATTCAATAGCCGGCCCGAACGAGAGGCACGATAAAACTCGGCAGATCGACTCATTAGCGTGCGTGCTGCGGTCTGACTGAAGACGGGAATGTAGAATCCAGTTTTGAGAAAAAGTCATGTCCCATAGAGAATACACGCAAAATGTGAAAAATTGACATGCCTCCTTTAATCGCCAAAATACGCTATGATGCCTTTGTCAAAATAAGAAATTGTGGAAATTGCATTTGTAGAAAATTGTCTCAGCTAGAACATATCAAAATTTGGAAGAAAATCGATCAATATTTACAGAGATACAATCAATTTTCCAAAAATATGCTGACGTCATAATATGCAAATTGGAATTTTGAGTTTGGAGGCCATTATGATGACGTCATGAGTTAATTGAGGGTCAAATGAGACATGAAATCATATCTCCGACTCATAATCTATCTAAATATGAAAAAAATTGGGAGTTCCCATCCATTCTGAAGAGTTACAATGAATTTTGTATAGGCATGTTTTTGCCCATATATGCTATGTATTACAAGAGCTCGCGCGCACGGACATTTATATTGAATGGACGCTCATCTTGTTATTAATGGTCAATAAGAGATAAAGATGGTATCAAATTGTTTGAAAAAATATGGGAAATATCATGAAAGAAAAAAATGGCGATTCTATGTTGTGTAATGGTGTTACGCGCGAAAACGCACGCGCATGTGCGTGTGCGCGATTTTATAAAATGCTTAAAATGGCCTGAAACGTATGCAAAATGAATTTGAGACGATTTTGAGCATTTTGAAATTTTGCGCGCGCTAACGCGCGGACGTACGCATGTGCGCGCGTTTTTAACCTGAAATTGAACGGACGGATATTGACCTTGATCATGATAATTATGAATGAGAAACGAATTTCCGTTATGAAGATATGATCATGAGTAGATTTTCAGAAAATTTTACAAAATGGCGCCTAGATGACGTCATCAGTCAAGGTCAAGGTTGAAAACGTTTTTTTGCTTTGTCCATATGCCTATACATATGTGTGCCAAATTTCAAGGCATTTGATTGAGCCATTTTCAAATTATCTTGCTAACAATAAAGTGGGTGGAAATAAGAAAAATAAATAAAGAATAAATAAATAAATAAATAACTAGACATGTAATACTTGTTTCGGAACAAGTATAGGTGGGCTGTTCCAATTAGTCCATATCACACATGGTTATTGAGATAGTGATCAGTGAAATGTTTGACCTTTGACCCTAATTTACATACTAAGTAGTTAAGATACCATTGGCATGATTCAACCAAAATTTTTGAAATAATCCTCTGATTCAGGTTTATTACTGTGCCAAATTTCATGTCTATACAAAGCATTGTTTTAGAGAAACCATGTACAGTATATTTGACCTTTAACCTTAAAATCTAAATAACATAATGAAATATGCATATTCTCGATTTTGTGTTTTTATATGAAATATTTTGTCTTACCTATCAACATGCAACGTTTCAAGTCAATTGCGACCAATATACCAAAATAATCCACATAGACATTACACGTGAACGGAAAATGGAATTCTCAAATCCCACTTTGCAAGTGAAATATGAGCATGATCCCGGCATCTGATCGAAAAATAAAGGGCACATTGTGATAGCTTATTGTCTCAGCTACAACATACTCGAAGCTCAGCGAAAACAAAACTAAAACGACGGAGATATTGCTCGCGAAAGACGGGAATGTAGAATCCAGTTTTGAAAAAAGTCATGTCCCATAGAGAATACACGCAAAATGTGAAAAATTGACATGCCTCCTTTAATCGCAAAAATACGCCATGATGCCTTTGTCAAAATGAAAATCGTGTAAACTGTATTTGTAGAAAATTGTCTCAGCTAGAACATATCAAAATTTGGAAGAAAATCGATCAATATTTACAGAGATACAATCAATTTTCCAAAAATATGCTGACGTCATAATATGCAAATTGAAATTTTGAGTTCGGAGGCCATTATGATGACGTCATGAGTTAATTGAGGGTCAAATGAGACATGAAATCATATCTCCGACTCATAATCTATCCAAATATGAAAAAAATTGGGAGTTCCCATCCATTCTGAAGAGTTACAATGAATTTTGTATAGGCATGTTTTTGCCCATATATGCTATGTATTACAAGAGCTCGCGCGCACGGACATTTATCTTGAATGGACGCTCATCTTGTTATTAATGGTCATAAAGAGATAAACATGGTATCAAATTGTTCGAAAAAATATGGGAAATATCATGAAAGAAAAAAATGGCGATTCTATGTTGTATAATCGTGTTACGCGCGAAAACGCGCGCGCATGTGCGTGTGCGCGATTTTTATAAAATGCTTAAAATGGCCTGAAACGTATCCAAAATGAATTTGAGACGATTTGGAGCATTTTGAAATTTTGCGCGCGCTAACGCGCGGACGTACGCATGCGCGCGCGTTTTTTGACCTGAAATTGACCGGACGGATATTGACCTTGATCATGATAAATATGAATGAGAAATGACTTTCCGTTATGAAGATATGATCATGAGTAGATTTTCAGAAAATTTCACAAAATGGCGCCTAGATGACGTCATCAGTCAAGGTCAAGGTTGAAAACCTTATTTTGCTTTGTCCATATGCCTATACATATGTGTGCCAAATTTCAAGGCATTTGATTGAGCCATTTTCAAATTATCTTGCTAACAAAAAAGTGGGTGGAAATAAGAAAAATAAATAAAGAATAATAAATAAATAATAATAAAGGCAATTCTAACGAAAACATAAGGTGGTCTGTATTATATACAGCCCACCTAATAAAGGCAATTCTAACGAAAACATAAGGTGGTCTGTATTATATACAGCCCACCTAACTAGACATGTAATACTTGTTTCGGAACAAGTATAGGTGGGCTGTTCCAATTAGTGCCTACCACACATGGTTAGGGAGATAGTGAGCAGTGAAATGTTTGACATTTGACCCTAATTTACATACTAAGTAGTTAAGATACCATTGGCATGATTTGACCTTAATTTTTGAAATAATCCTCTTATTCATTTCATGTCTATTAGTGTGCCAAATTTCAAGTCTATACAAAGCATGGTTTTAGAGAAACCATGTACAGTATATTTGACCTTTAACCTTAAAATTTAAATAACATAATGAAATATGCATATTCTCGATTTTGTGTTTTTATATCAAATTTTTTTCTTACCTATCAACATGCAACGTTTTAAGTCAATTGCGACCAATATACCAAAATACTCCACATAGACATTACACGTGAACGGAAAATGGAATTCTCAATGGTTCGGAAGACCCGACCACTAACTGGATTAGGTATTCATACCCGTTGCACCATCTTTTGGTTACCCTCTCTCTTTCTAACAAATAGTTCAACCAAAAACTCGAAATCATTAATATTAGATGTACTAAGTACTAATAACAGATATCAATTAAGCTTGCTTCCATAATTAAAGTTATTTAGAAATCTTTTAGTGCATGCCTCTATGTGATGTGTCTATTAAGGGTCTGGGCAAACAACTATGCCTCAAAACCGCAAATTCCCTAATGGACAGACAAGGTCACGCGCTGGCTGAGAGGTAAATATTACCAAATTATGATTTTTATGATATCTGTAAAGAATTTTGCTAAACTTGCTTAATATATGAATAAAATGGAGAATTTAAGGTGAAAACAAACTTCGAACGAAAGGAATTGACCAACGCTATTACAGTCGGTTTTCTGCATGACGAAGATAGTCTCTTGTCAAGACGTCGATTACTATGACTTGAAAAAATTGAGTACAACCTTTCCAAACATTGTCGTTCACTTGCGTTGTACAGAATAAAACGAGCGAACAACCTAACAGTAATACGAATGAATTTACTAAACAAAATTATAGCGTATTTTCATACACTGATACCATAAAGTTGGAATAATTTTGTTACACTGACCAATGTTCAGAAAATTGAAGAAAAATAAACCCTAATCATATTGATTTAGTACACTAATTTTAACTGATGCCTAAATACACAGTTAGTAAAGATTAACTGTGGTTTGATTTTCATTATGAGGGAATTGATGATTAAAGTTTTGAGAAAATATGCACTTTGTCTAGATTAAGTGTCAAAGACTTTATGAACTACTTACCTACTTATTTCTTCTATATATTTTATCTTAATATGTATTCTAATGTTTCTTATTTTCTCTTGATAATATTTCAGCAACGAATTGAAAGATTTGGTAGACATCTTGGATGCATTATAGCAATAAATCCTGGGCACATGACGTATTGCAAAAGATAATTATAAAAGGAGAAGAAGCACAAAAATAATTATAAGAATAATAACAATAACAACAATAATAATGATAATAATTACAATATTAACTATTATAGCAACAATACCAATGATAATAAATATAATAATGATAATAATAATGATTATTATGATACTGCTGATATTACTACTACAACTACTACTACAAGGAAATGGGAGATGATGAAGAAGGGAAGGAGAAGAATAATCATTTCAGCGATATTAGTGATTATATTCTCTATGATTGAGGCATACACATACACATTACATACTCCGTGGTAAGAAGGAAGTAAACGAGGGATAGGGAATGCAATGACAAATAAGAGAGAGAGATAGAGAGCATAGCCCGGGTTCAAATTCATGTTTTGTTAAATTATTAAACCCGGTGCTCATGATCATTCATATTCAAATATTGTTCAAATAGCATTGTACAGACGATGAACAAATAAGAATAATAATGCAAGGTCGTTAGTCATGAGTCATGAGAATGTCAACTTCTATCTCTCTCAGCTTAATAGTCCGAACAATAGAATGAACCGAGAGGAATCAACTTAAATTTCTTAACAACAATGTAAACTTCCCCAATGGAGCCTAACATTATATTTTTTCCCATTCAAATAGCGTTGTAAAGGCGGTGAAAAAAAAATATTCCGCCGTTAATGGTGAGAATGTTCACGTCTATCTCTCTCAGCTAATTCCTGCAAACAGTGGGCTCAACCAAGCGCAATCAACTGTTCAACGAATTTTTCATGAGTCCTGAAATTTCAATTTGTCACTGCACGTCATAGCAGCATTAAAGAGTAGCAATGGCGAACGACTGTCGCTAAAATTCAACAATAGTTACTTAGTTTGCTTTTCCCTATTAAGAAATAACATGAGACATCAAGCTACATAGAACTATGATCGACAAACATGATATTGTCTTGAAAACAGTCAGGAAACATTGGAACTAGAATGAATAAGAGATAATGCGATCATGTAAACATTTTGTCCATGTTAATCCTCCACTAGTACTAAATAACCAAGCAAAACTCGAGCCAGATGCAAATAAGGGTAAACTTAATGACATTAATTTATTACCGCTGTCTATTGTCATGATTGTATTCTCTACCTAGTTCTTCTCCTATTATTTTTTTAAAATATATATTCTAATGTTTCCTTGTATTGATTAGGTTCATTTATTTTCATTTTTTTTGGAGGGACGTGGTTAAAAAATAACATCTTTGACATTCCGTTTTCATGACAACGGTCTTATTTGTTACTTGAAATGACTCAAATTTTAATCATAATCAAACAGGCATCTGAAGTTTTTGAATGCTTACTATTTGCTTTATGTTGTTGAAAATCATAATATTCCCTAGAAAAGTCCGATATTTCTTGATTCGTATTCATTACAACAGCCCAGCGCTCACGTCCATCACCCAACTTATGGCAACCAGACAAACTATTATACCAGAGGGCCATAGAAAACAGAAAGTAGTCATTTGAAATTATACAACTTTTTTTAATTCATCAAATTGTAAACAATCTCATTTTGTCCATGTTAATCATCCAGTTCCAAATAACCAAGTAAAACTCGAGCCAGATTCAAATAAGGGTTAGCTTAAAGACAATAATTCATGACATATTGTCTATTGTCATGACTGCATGTATCTACTTATTTCTTCTTAATATTTTATCTTTATTTAAAATATGTATTCTAATGTTTCTTATTTTCTCTTGATAATATTTTAGCAACGAATTGAAAGATTTGGTAGACATCTTGGATGCATTATAGCAATAAATCCTGGGCACATGACGTATTGCAAAAGATAATTATGAAAAGGAGAAGAAGCACAAAAATAATTATAAGAATAATAACAATAACAATAATAATGATAATAATTACAATATTAACTATTATAGCAACAACACCAATGATAATAAATATAACTAGACTTTAATTCGTCACCTTGACGAAATAAGTGATACGTATGCTAATGTTTAGCATAATGAAACATGCATTATCACGATTTTACATTATCTTATTCCCATTATGGTCTATCCACATGTCAATTTTCATCTTTGTAGCCTTGATCATTAATGATATATCTAGTGCTTTAAAGGTACTGTACTATGTCCCATTTGCAGGCCAAAAATGAAAAGGTTAAATTCCAACGGTATTTGAAAGATAATACTAATTTAGAACTTCCCTAAAAAAGGGGGCTTGAAAATGTCTTTAAGTTGGAAAATAACGACTATTAGCTGTCGAATCGACTACCAAGTCAATAAGAAATGGTCTGATTTTCAGACTATTGTACCGAATGGTCGTACGTTTTGTACTGCGCTAAGATTCAATCAGTTTAATTTTGGCCATTAGAAAAAGTGGGTTATTGATGTAGACAAATGCTCATGTACCCTTTACAGCTCATTTTATGTATGTTATTACCAAAGAAGAAAAAAAAATCAGTCAGTCACTCAATAGTGTCTGACAGTGAAGTCTAGCAAGTAAACGGGTTTTCTAGCATGATTTGAATATTGGGACACTGCTAACGTTTAAATTTCACAGATAGGACATACATGACATATTCATAATTCCTGCAAAGTTCTACAGAATTTGATGTTGGCTGCAAAAGGGACATAGTATCCTTAACCAATACACAAAAATATTTCTCATAGACTTTACATGCAAAAACGGCCTTGGCATGGTCGCAACTACAACTTTCAATTGAAAAATTCGAAATTATCTCGACATCTGATCAAAAACCAAAAGCACAGTTTCTATAACCCATGGTCTCAGCTATAACATACCAAAATTTGGGAGAACATAGAGCACAAATAAGCTAGATAGTGCTCAATGAATGTCATGTAGATTCAACATTTGAACGAAATTCACCTCTTCCATAGGCATAACACGCAAATTAAGAAAATTCTGTCATGTTACCTTTAATCAAGATTTTCACTATGATGACGTCATCAAAATGAAAAATAATGTGTACTGATCTTGGAGAATATTGTCTTAGCTACAACATATCAACATTAAGAAGAAAAACGATGAATATTTACAGAGATACAATCAATTTTCCATGAATATGCTGACGTCATAATATGCAAATTCGTATTTTGAGTTCCAACGACAATATGCATTTTCTAGATTTTTTTTTTTATAAGAAATCATATCTCCGACTCATACTCTATCCAACTATGAATAAAAACTTAATACACGACAAGGACTCAGATTTCCCATAGTAAACATTGCATATACCTGGGCTGAATAACTGGAAAGTATAAACGTCTGGGATGGAGACTAACATCATAAAATGGGATGGTTTAATACACGGCAAGGAATCAGATTTCCCATAGGGTTGTACTCAAACGATTGACATTCTTCTCCCATAGATATAACACGCAAAATTAGGCATTTTTTACATTGTTTGTGATGTATATGATAATATGTTATAATAGTCGAAGAAGATCATAAAATCAAATTTAAAACAACGGCCAAAAAAAAAAAAACAGGAATCGAACGTGGGTCGCCGGAATGGGAGGCAAGTGCTATGACCACTATACCAAAATAATCCACATAGACATTACACGTGAACGAAAAATGGAATTCTCAAATCCCTATGCAAGTGAAATATGAGCATGATCCTGGCATCTGATCGAAAATAAAGGGCACACTTGTAATAGCTTATTGTCTCAGCTACAACATACTCAAAGCTCAGCGAAAACGAAAATAAAACGACGGAGATATTGCTCGCGAAAGATGGGAATGTAGAATCCAGTTTTGAAAAAAGTCATGTCCCATAGAGAATACACGCAAAATGTGAAAATTGACATGCCTCCTTTAATCGCAAAAAACACGCCATGATGCCTTTGTCAAAATGAAAATCGTGGCAACTGCATTTGTAGAAAATTGTCTCAGCTAGAACATATCAAAATTTGGAAGAAAATCGATCAATATTTACAGAGATACAATCAAATTGCCAAAAATATGCTGACGTCATAATATGCAAATTGAAATTTTGAGTTCAGAGGCCATTATGATGACGTCATGAGTTAATTGAGGGTCAAATGAGACATGAAATCATATCTCCGACTCATAATCTATCCAAATATGAAAAAAATTGGGAGTTCCCATCCATTCTGAAGAGTTACAATGAATTTTGTATAGGCATGTTTTTGCCCATATATGCTATGTATTACAAGAGCTCGCGCGCACGGACATTTATCTTGAATGGACGCTCATCTTGTTATTAATGGTCATAAAGAGATAAACATGGTATCAAATTGTTCGAAAAATATGGGAAATATCATGAAAGAAAAAAATGGCGATTCTATGTCGTGTAATGGTGTTACGCGCGAAAACGCGCGCGCATGTGCGTGTGCGCTTTTTTATAAAATGCTTAAAATGGCCTGAAACGTATGCAAAATGAATTTGAGACGATTTTGAGCATTTTAAAATTTTGCGCGCGCTAACGCGCGGACGTACGCATACGCGCGTTTATTGACCTGAAATTGACCGGACGGATATTGACCTTGATCATGATAAATATGAATGAGAAATGATTTTCCGTTATGAAGATATGATCATGAGTAGATTTTCAGAAAATTTCACAAAATGGCGCCTAGATGACGTCATCAGTCAAGGTCAAGGTTGAAAACCTTATTGTGTTTTCTCCATATGCCTATACATATGTGTGCCAAATTTCAAGGTATTTGATTTAACCATTTTCAAGTTATCTTGCTAACAAAAAAGTGGGTCGAAATAAGAAAAATAAATAAATAATAAATAATAATAAAGGCAATTTTAACAAAATTATAAGGTGGTCTGTATGATATACAGCCCACCTAATAAAGGCAATTTTAACAAAATTATGAGGTGGTCTGTACGATATACAGCCCACCTGATAAGAAAGAAAATTCTGACGAAATTAATAGGTGATCTGTCGATACCGACAGACCACCTAATAAACTAGACATGTAATACTTGTTAATAACAAGTATAGGTGGGTGTTCCAAGTGCATGCCACACATGTTTAGTGACATACTAAGTAGTGAAGATAACATTGGCATGATTTGACCTTATTTTTTTGAAATAATCCTCTTATCCAGGTCTATTAGTGTGCCAAATTTCAAGTCTATACAATGCATGGTTTTAGAGAAACCATGTACAGTATATTTGACCTTTGACCCTCAAATCTAAATATCAAAATGAAATATGCATTTTCTAGATTTTGTGTTTCTTTAAGAAATCATATCTCCCACTCATACTCTATCCGACTATGAATAAAAAAATTAATACACGACAAGGACTCAGATTTCCCATAGGGTTGTACTCAAACGATTGACATTCTTCTCCCATAGATATAACACGCAAAATTAGGCATTTTATTACATTTGTTTGTGACTGTATATGATAATATGTTATAATAGTCGAAGAAGATCATAAAATTAAATTTAAAACGACGGCAAAAAAAAAATTGACCCACCAGGAATCGAACGTGGGTCGCCGAAATGGGAGGCAAGTGCTATGACCACTATACCAAAATAATCCACATAGACATTACACGTGAACGGAAAATGGAATTCTCAAATCCCACTTTGCAAGTGAAATATGAGCATGATCCCGGCATCTGATCAAAAAATAAAGGGCACACTTGTGATAGCTTATTGTCTCAGCTACAACATACTCGAAGCTCAGCAAAAACGAAGCTAAAACGACGGAGATATTGCTCGCGAAAGACGGGAATGTAGAATCCAGTTTTGAGAAAAAGTCATGTCCCATAGAGAATACACGCAAAATGTGAAAAATTGACATGCCTCCTTTAATTGCGAAAATACGCCATGATGCCATTGTCAAAATGAAATATTGTGGTAGCTGCATTTGTAGAGAATCGTCTCAGCTAGAACATATCAAAATTTGGAAGAAAATCAATCAATATTTACAGAGATACAATCAATTTTCCAAAAATATGCTGACGTCATAATATGCAAATTAAAATTTTGAGTTTGGAGGCCATTATGATGACGTCATGAGTTAATTGAGGGTCAAATGAGACATGAAATCATATCTCCGACTCATAATCTATCCAAATATGAAAAAAATGGGAGTTCCCATCCATTCTGAAGAGTTACAATGTATTTTGTATAGGCAAGTTTTGCCCATAAATGCTATGTATTACAAGAGCTCGCGCGCACGGACATTTATATTGAATGGACGCTCATCTTGTTATTAATGGTCATTAAGAGATAAACATGGTATCAAATTGTTCGAAAAAATATGGGAAATATCATGAAAGAAAAAAAAATGGCGATTTTATGTTGTATAATCGTGTTACGCGCGAAAACGCGCGCGCATGTGCGTGTGCGCGATTTTTTTATAAAATGCTTAAAATGGCCTGAAACGTATCAAAAATGAATTTGAGACGATTTGGAACATTTTGAAATTTTGCGAGCGCGCTGACGCACGGACGTACGCATGCGCGCGCGTTTTACCTGAAATTGACCGGACGGATATTGACCTTGATCATGATAAATATGAATGAAAACGACTTTTCGTTATGAAGATATGATCATGAGTAGATTTTCAGAAAATTTTACAAAATGGCGCCTAGATGACGTCATCAGTCAAGGTCAAGGTTGAAAACCTTATTGTGCTTTGTTTATATGCCAATACATATGTGTGCCAAATTTCAAGGTATTTGATTTAACCATTTTCAAGTTATCTTGCTAACAAAAAGTGGGTCGAAATAAGAAAAATAAACTAGACATGTAATACTTGTTAATAACAAGTATAGGTGGGCTGTTCCAAGTGCATGCCACACATGTTTAGTGACATACTAAGTAGTTCAGATAACATGAGCATGATTTGACCTTATCTTTTGAAATAATCCTCTTATTCAGGTCTATTAGTGTGCCAAATTTCTTGTCTATACAATGCATGGTTTTAGAGAAACCATGTACAGTATATTTGACCGATTTAATTATTTGTTATTATTGAGGAATACACTTGCACATTACGTACTCTGTGGTAAGAAAGAAGTAAGGAGGGAAAGTAAGGCAATAACAAAGAGAGATAGAAAATGGCCCGGGTCCAAATTCAGTTTTCTAAAAATTATGAGACCCGGTGCTGATGATCATTTATCTACCATGCGATTGCCTCATGACGCTAAATAAAAAAAATAGTACCACGAGGTCGTTTATTGTCAACAAACAGTTCAAATAGAATTGTATAGACGATGAAAAAATAAGAATAATAAACAACGTCGTTACGCTGAAAAAAAAATTCCCTTATATCTCTCACCGCCAAATAATCCGAACAATAGTATCAACCCAGAGGAATCAACTGTTAAACGAATTTATCACGAGTCTTGAAATTTCAGTTTGTAATTGCATGTCATTGAAGTATGAAAGAGAAGGTTGAGTTCTGGTGAGAGGTGAACACTAATTTGTGAGGGTTAAAATTGTTATTATGCAAGTGTGGAAGAACATCAGAGAAAAAATGTTCCCTGAAAAGCATGGCTCTTCATATGCCTTCATACTTATGCTGAATATGACAAGAAACAGCTTAAAATGAGGCCCGATTTTTATGCCACATGTTTGTGTAGTTCCATATACATCTTTCTGTGTACAGTGCTTGTTACTTTACAAAGACTTAGCCAAATTTCTTATCATTTTGTTGACTCCAGAACCTTGCATACCATACATACCAATACTTATATGCTACATGATCAGTTGTTTCTTTCACAATGCAATCGCATGACCAGAACTCAACCTTATCTTTAAAGAGCAGCAATGGCGAACGAGTATTACTAAAATTCAACAATCGTTGCTTTAATGGTTTGCTTTTTCATGAGAAATTAACACGAGACGTCAAGCTACATATAAATATGATCAAAAGACATGATATTGTCTTAAAAACAGTCAGAAAACATTGGAACTAGAATGAATAAGAGATAATGCGATCACGTAAACAAGAGCAATTTGTCCATGTTAATCCTTCAGTATCAAATACCCAAGTAAAACTCGAACCAGATGCAAATAAAGGTAAACATAAAGACATAAATGTATGACATATTGTAAATTGTCATGATTGTATTCTCTAATTATTTATTTTTTACATTTTATTTTAATTTAAATTATGTTTTATTATTGAGGAATACACTTGCACATTACGTACTCCGTGGTAAGAAAGAAGTAAGCGAGGGAAAGTAAGGCAATGACAAAAGAGAGATAGAGAAAATTGCCCGGGTTCAAATTCAGTTTTCTAAAAATTATTAGACCCGGTGCTGATGATCATTTATCTACCATGTGATTGCTTCATGACGCTAAATAAAAATAGTACCACGAGGTCGTTTATTGTCAACAAACAGTTCAAATAGAATTGTATAGACGATGAAAAAAAAGAATAATAATACAACGTCGTTACGCTGAAAAAAATTCCCTTATATCTCTCGCCGCCAAATAATCCGAACAATAGTATCAACCGAGAGGAATCAACTGTTAAACGAATTTATCACGAGTCTTGAAATTTCAGTTTGTAATTGCATGTCATAGAAGTATGAAAGAGAAGGTTGAGTTCTGGTGAGAGGTGAACAATAATTTGTGAGGGTTGTAATTGTAATTTTGCAAGTGAGGAAGAACATCAGAGAAAAAAGTTCCTGAAAGCATGGCTCTTCAAATGCCTTCATACTTATGCTAAATATGACAAGTAACAGCTTAAAATGAGGCCCGAATTTTATGCCACATGTTTGTGTAGTCCCATATACATCTTTCTGTGTACAGTGCTTGTTACTTTACAAAGACTAAGCCAAATTTCTTATCATTTTGATGACTCCACAACCTTGAAGTACACACCAATACTTATATGCAACATGATCCACCTTTTTCTGATCGATTCCACACCGTTTCTTTCACAATGCAATCGCATGACCAGGGGGGCATTTCATCAACATTTGTCCACCGACAACTGTCGGGGCCGACTAAATTTGACCTTAGAGGCCTGAAAATAGTCGGTGACAATAAAATTGTCGGTGAAAATGATATTAGTCGGTGAAACCACCGACTAATTGTTTCATGAAACGCCCCAGAACTCAACCTTATCTTTAAAGAGCAGCAATGGCGAACGAGTATTACTAAAATTCAACAATCGTTGCTATAATGGTTTGCTTTTTCATGAGAAATTAACACGAGACGTCAAGCTACATATAAATATGATCAACAAACATGATATTGTCTTAAAAACAGCCAGAAAACATTGGAACTAGAATGAATAAGATATAATGCGATTACGTAAACAAGAGCAATTTGTCCATGTTAATCCTCCAGTATCAAATACCCAAGTAAAACTCGAACCAGATGCAAATAAAGGTAAACACAAAGACATAAATGAATGACATATTGTAAATTGTCATGATTGTATTCTCTAATTATTTATTTTTATATTTCATTTTAATTTAAATTATGTTTTATTACTGAGGAATACACTTGCACATTACGTACTCCGTGGTAAGAAAGAAGTAAGCGAGGAAAAGTAAGGCAATGACAAAAGAGATAGAGAAATGGCCCGGGTTCAAATTCAGTTTTCTAAAAATTATTAGACCCGGTGCTGATGATCATTTTTCTACCATGTGATTGCCTCATGACGCTAAATAAAAATAGTACCACGAGGTCGTTTATTGTCAACAAACAGTTCAAATAGAATTGTATAGACGATGAAAAATAAGAATAATAATACAACGTCGTTACGCTGAAAAAAATTCCCTTATATCTCTCACCGCCAAATAATCCGAACAATAGTATCAACCGAGAGGAATCAACTGTTAAACGAATTTATCACGAGTCTTGAAATTTCAGTTTGTAATTGCATGTCATAGAAGTATGAAAGAGAAGGTTGAGTTCTGGTGAGAGGTGAACAATAATTTGTGAGGGTTGTAATTGTAATTTTGCAAGTGAGGAAGAACATCAGAGAAAAAGTTCCCTGAAAGCATGGCTCTTCAAATGCCTTCATACTTATGCTAAATATGACAAGTAACAGCTTAAAATGAGGCCCGAATTTTATGCCACATGTTTGTGTAGTCCCATATACATCTTTCTGTGTACAGTGCTTGTTACTTTACCAAGAATGTCCCAAATTTTCCTATCATTTTGGTGACTCCAAACCTTGCAATACACACCAATACTTATATGTTACGTGATCAACTTTTTCTTATCGCTTCCACACCGTTTCTTTCACAATGCAATCGCATGACCAGAACTCAACCTTATCTTTAAAGAGCAGAAATGGCGAACGAGTATTACTAAAATTCAACAATCGTTGCTTTAATGGTTTGCTTTTTCATGAGAAATTAACACGAGACGTCAAGCTACATATAAATATGATCAAAAGACATGATATTGTCTTAAAAACAGTCAGAAAACATTGGAACTAGAATGAATAAGAGATAATGCGATATGTAAACAAGTGCAATTTGTCCATGTTAATCCTCCAGTGCCAAATACCAAGTAAAACTCGAACCAGATGCAAATAAAGGTAAACATAAAGACATAAATGTATGACATATTGTAAATTGTCATGATTGCATTCTCTAATTATTTATTTTTTATTTTATTTTTAATTTAAATTATGTTTTATGATTGAGGAATACACTTACATTACATACTCCGTGGTAAGAAAGAAGTAAGCGAGGGAACGGAAGGCAATGACAAAAGAGAAATAGAAAAAATGGCCCGGGTTCACATTCAGTTTTTCTTTAAATATTAGACCCGGGTGCTGAAGATCCTTTATCCACCATGTGAATGCCTTATGACGCTAAATAAAAAAAGTACCATCAGGTTTGTTGTATTAAAAAAAAGTTCAAAACGTCGTTACGCTGAAGAAACTTCCTTCTATCTCTCACGGCCAAATAATCCGAACAATAGAATCAACAGAGAGGAATAAACTGTTAAACGAATTTATCACAAGGCCTGAAACATTTTAGAATGACTTTGATATTTTTGAGTGAAATTTAATGTATATGCTTTCTATATATATATATATATTACAGATAGAAATAGACTGTACAATATTAGTGAGAGCAACAACAACAACAACAACAACAACAACATCGAATTTGACTTTGTAAAAGTACACAAATCGATACAAAACCTGGGTTGCATTCTAACCCAAGCTCGGGGACCACTCCTCAGAGGCCCCTAGAAATCCAGCTTAGGGCCTACACAAGGCCTGAAACATTTTATAATGACTTTAATATTTTTCAGTGAAATTTATCGTTTATGCATTATATATATTTTACAGATAGAATCAGACTGTACAACATTAGTGGGAGCGATAAAAGCGAATTTGAATTTGTAAAAATACAAGAAATTGAACCAAAACCTGGGTTATTCACAAACTCAGGACCAATCCCACCAGAGGTTCCCTAGAAATCCAGCTTAGGGCCTAGACAAGGCCTGAAACATTTTAGAATGACTTTGAAATGTTTAAGTGAAATTTAATGTATATACATTGTGCAGATAGAAATAAACTTGGTTGCGTTCTCCATTAAACTCACGGTTCAGCCCCGTTGGGGATACAGATTCGGTTTGGATGGGGTGTACGGCTAAAGCGTCTAAACCCATACCTATTTTTAAAACACATTTTGGAAAAATGGTACACATTATTAGGGACTTCCATTCAAAACGCAACCCATGTTTAAGGTTTGCCGTATTCCATTTGCATGAATGATTTTTTCACATACCTTATCCCAATTTACTCAGCATCAGCTGTTTGTTTTCCTCTTATATTTCTTTTAAACGTCGCTTTTTCTTTTTCCCAATGTACAGCCTCTTTAGCTTTTTTTTTTAAGACCCATCAGTTTGTAACAATCATGTAGAAAATTGGAAAAAGATTTTGTGGAAAAATCCACTAAAAAGCTAGGTAACTGTGCTAGTCATAATGACGGCTATTCACAAGGACGCAAATGCGTGCGCACCGACCCGCACGCGCGGAAATTTCTGAAACGCCTAAAATTGTCTGAAACGTATGAAAATTACTTGGTTTGGGGTTTTAAGCATTTTAATTCTATTTTCTTTTTGACGCACGCGTACGCGCACGTTTGAAAGGGAAGGCGCATGTGCGTGGGCTAAAATTCTGACCCATGACCTGAGCATTATTGATGCCAAATTTGAATGGAAATTGATATTGCATGGCTGAGGTACGACGATTAATGACATTTCACATAATGACGTCATGATAACGTCACGATGACCTGGCGTCGCTGAAAAGTCACGCAGTTCTAAGTTGACTACGATCTATCATCATGGAAAGCCATTCTTGAGATATCCTGCGAACGAATTCGAGGAAGAATAAAAATTTCTTCTATACAGACACAAAACAAATACTAGACTTGAATTCGTCACTTTGACGAATTATGTGATACGTATACTAATGTTTTACATAATGAAGAATGCATTTTCACGATTTTACATTATGATATAAAATGCTCCTCCCATTATGATCTATCAAAATGTCAATTTTCATCTGCGTTGCCTTGATCATTATGGATCTATCTAGTGCTTTAACCAATAGTCCAAAATATTTCTCTTAGACTTTACATGCAAAGCTGACAAACGGCCTTGGCATGGTCGCGATTACATTTTCAATTGAAAATTTCGACATGATCTCATTTGATTAAAGACCAAATGACATGTTTTTGATATTCCATAGTCTCAGCTATAACATACCAAAATTTAGGAGAAAATAGAGCACAAAAAAGCGAGATACTGCTTAAAGAACAATGTCATGTAGACACATCATGTGAACGAAATTCACCTTCCATAGACATAACGCGCAAATGAAGAAATTGTGACGTGTCCTTTGATTGAATTTTGACTATGATGACGTCATTAAAATGAAAATTAGTGTGTACCAATCTTGTAGACAATTACCTCAACTACAACATATCCACATTTGGGAGAAAAATGATCAATATTTACAGAGATACACTCAATTTTCCAAAAATATGCTGACGTCATAATATGCAAATTCATTTTGAGTTTCAAGGCCATTATGATGACGTCCCGATCTACTTGATGGCCAAATGAGACATGAAATCATATCTCCGACCCATACTCTATCCAAATATGGAAAAAAGTTTGAGGGTTCCGGTGCATCCAAAGAGCTATAATGGATTGTTTATAGGCATGTTTTTGCCCATATATGCTATGTATTACAAGAGCTCGCGCGCGGACATTTAACTTGAATGGACGCTCATTCCCTTATTAATGGTCATAAAGAGATGAGCATGGTATCAAATTGTTCGAAAAAAATGAGGAATATCGTGTCAAAAAAATCTAGGATGAATTATTTTGCGTTCGGCGTGACGAACGAAAACGCGCGCGCATGCGCATGTGCGCGACTTTTTATGAAATGCTAACGCTAATAATGGCGTACGCGCGTTTTGACCTGGAATTGACCGGACGGATATTGACCTTGATCATGATAAATATGAATGGGAAATGACTTTCCGTAGTGAAGATATGATCGTGAGTTGATTTTCACAAAATGGCGCCTAGATGACGTCATCAGTCATGGTCAAGGTTGAAAACCTTATTTTACTTTGTCCTTATGCCGATACATATATGTGCCAAATTTCAAGGCATATGATTGAGCCATTTTTAAGTTATCGTGCTAACAAAAAAGTGGGTGGAAATAAGAAAAATATTCTAACGAAAACATAAGGTGGTCTGTATTATATACAGCCCACCTGATAAATAAATAAATAATAAATAAGGCAATTTAACAAAAAATATAAGGTGGTCTGTATTATATACAGCCCACCTGATAAATAATAATAAAGGCAATTTTAACAAAATTATAAGGTGG
>CP137680.1:14204553-14223734 GCA_037976565.1 Mesocentrotus franciscanus | reverse complement strand
TTTGCGTATCTATATATTAATACGCAAAATCGCCGCGGGGGGTGCGTAACGGTCTTCCAATGTGAATTTCTTGACATCAAACCCGTCTTCTCGACCCTGCCCGCCTCTGCCGTGGCGCGGAACGGCGACACAATTCCAAATGGATGGATCGGGCATGCGCGTGCCACGTCGACCCCGTGGTCGCCGTCCATGTCGTTAAAAGGTGGTTTCGGGGTCCCGGGAGGACGGGCGGACGAGAGCACGGCCGGCGTCGTCCGTGCAAGGAGGCGACGAACCCGCGAGAGTGAGTCGGCGAGGCGTGCACCCGCCCTCTGCACGTCTAATCAAAGAGATCACACTATCAAGAGACAGTCCAGTCCATGATGTGTTGTAGCAAATATGCACGTCGCAAAGGGTCGGGCCTATCCCGTGTTAGGCATCTTGCTATATGCAGTCTAATCAAGAGATACTTTATCAAGAGACACTCCACTCACGTCATGTAGCGTAGCACATGCATGATACGATGGGTTGGGCCTATCCCGTGTGAGGCATCTTGCTATATATACGCATCAGCCAAACTGACGTCAACGTAATACGTGGTTCTACGCTCACACACGTACACACACAGTCGAGATAATTCGTGCGACGGTTACAATATATTGGCACAAACAGTCCGATTTTTCGCGTAAAATCTTTACTTTGAATATATTTAACCTATGCAGTAACTGCAGCACTCTAGCTATACTGCATGTAGTACCTGTATATAGCGTGTATTTAGATCATTCAATGTTTCATGTTTGAGCCGTGCAATTGTTGTTTTCTTTTATTTCTTTTTTGAATGTGATGTGAATGTGAGTACGGTACGTACATGCTATTACAGAAGTGTGCAAGGAATGATAGGCCTACAGGTGGAAGAGGCGCGGATCCAGGAGGGGGCAGGGGGCCTTTGTCCCCCCCTCCCAGCAAAGAAAAAAGAGAGAGAGAGAAGGAAAAGAAGGGAAAAGAGAGAGAAAGGGAAAGAAAGAAGAGGAAGAAGAAAAGAAAAGGTGTAAATAAGAAGGAGATGGGGGCGCGAAGGGCCTTGCCTCCCACCCCCCCCCCTCATCAACAAAATAAGAGAGAAGGAAGGAAAGGGAAAGAAAAAAGGAAAAGAGGAGATAAAGAGAAAGAAAAAAGAGGAAGAAAGGAAAAGAAGGGGGATATCAGTTGCAATTTTCTCGCCAACAAGTTGTGAATCGAGGGCCACTAAAAAACCTTGCCTCGCCGCCCCCGCCAACAAAAGAGAGCTAAAATGGAACAACAAAAAAAGAGTAAGAAGAAAAGAAAAGGGTGAAAAGAAGGGGAGATCAGTTGCGATTAATCCCGCCAAAAACGTGTGAATCGGCCTTGCCTCCCTTCCCAGCAACCTAAAAGAGAGAGAAAGAAGGGAAGGGAAAGAAAAAAAGAGAAAGAAGAAAGGTAGGGAGATCAGTTGCGATTTTTCCCGCCAACAAGGTGTAGATCGGGGGCGCTTGCGTACTGACGGGGCTTGGGTGCTTGGGGGCCTGCCCCAAATAAAATTCAAACGTGGTTTATTTCTAATTCGATACCGGTGATTTACAAATGTTGCTGAAATGACATAATTTTCCGAGATTTTTAGTACATTATACTTTTGTATGCGTTTGTTGGAAAATGACAAATTCCCAAATTTACAGTCAGGCAAGAAATATACTTATTTAGAGGCCTACATGTCAGGGTCCGCGGAACGGCAGGGCTCGGGGCTCGAGCTCCACCCCTCCCCACTTTTTGTGAAAAAGTATATTAAAGAGAAATAGAAAGAAAGAGAAAAGAAAGAAAGAATAGTGACCTGCCAGTGTCACAAAAAAATGAGGTATCAAAATATGCTCATCTGACCGTGATTAAATGCCTAAAACCCTGAGCTGGGGCTCCGCCCCTGGACCCCACGCCAATGAGTGACCTGCCAGTGTCACAAATAAGGTATCAAAGTATACTCATCTGACCGTAATTAAATGCCTAAAACCCTGAACTTCCGGTGGCTCTGCCCCTGACCCACTCAATGGCCCTAAGGCGGACCCCTGGATGCTTATCTGACGGTAATTTAATGCCTAAAACCCCTGAGCTTCGGGCTCCGCCCCTTGACACCCCGAATCACTTTGAAAATGTTGAGCGGGGCTTGCATGTAAGAGTGGGGTGATGCGGATTTTTTTGTCTGCCCCGGCCTCCCCCAAAAAACCGTTTTTGCTCATTACGCCACATTACGTACCAATATTTGGCTCGCATAACTTCAAATTTGGACCCCCCTGTTACACCCACAAATGTAATAACGCCCACAAATGTAACAACGCCCACAAATGTAATAACACTTTACCCACAAATGTAATAACACCCACAAATGTAATAACACTTTACCCACAAATGTAATAATTTCACCCACAAATGTAATAACCACTTTACCCACAAATGTAATAATTTTGGTAAGTGGTTGTTACACCCACAAATGTAATAACGCCCACAAATGTAACAACGCCCACAAATGTAATAACACTTTACCCACAAATGTAATAACACCCACAAATGTAATAACACTTTACCCACAAATGTAATAATTTCACCCACAAATGTAATAACCACTTTACCCACAAATGTAATAATTTTGAATCACCCACAAATGTAATAATGACTTTACCCACAAATGTAATAAATTTGAAGGGATATTTTGTCGAATTTGTTCAAAACTAAAACCCTGTAATAAAGCATGGGTATAGCGCGCAGTCTTTACTCCAGACCCGGTTATTTCAAAAATTTAAAAACAGACCCCATAATCATTTTCCTATGGAATAACATAACAATCGAGCGTAGTCTTTCCTCCAGACCCGGACATTTCAAAAATAAAAACAATAAAAAACAAAACAAAAATTCAAATCTAAGACCCAACAATCCTCCAAATTAAGACCCGGTAATAAAGTATGGGATTAGAGCGTAGTCTTTACTTCAGACTCGGTTATTTAAAAAAAAAAAAATCTTCAAACTAAGACCTCCCCATCCTTTTCCTGTGGAATAACATGGGTATAGAGCGTAGTCTTTCCTCCAGACCCGGTTATTTCAAAAGAAAAAGAAATTTAAACAAATCTTCGAAACTAAGTCCCACCATTTTATTCCTTTTTTTTCATTTAAAAATAAATTACATTATAACATATGTGGATACAACACGTCACAAATAAATGATTGGTCGGCGGTCACACGAACTGACAAATCAGTCAAAATGGTCCATATATATAACACACAGAGGAGGGACCGATTCGATGGTTCGTTGACCGTCGACGATTTGTTAATATGTAAAAATTCTAACGCCCACAAATATCCTGGAATTCAATGTTCGTAGAAAAAAAGTAATCGAATAAGTGACCTTAAATGTATTTAAATATTGTATATATTATATCATTTTTTTTAAATGACCGGGTCTGGAAGAACAACTATGCTCTAAACCCATGCTTTATTACAGGATCTTAGTTTGGAAGATGGTGGGTCTTAATTTTAAAGTTTTTGTTTTTGTTTTGTTTTGTTTTTGAAATAACCGAGTCTAGAGGAAAGACTACGTTCAATACTCATGTTATTCCACATGAATAAGATGATGGGGTCTTAGTTTTGAAGATTAAAAAAATTAAACGGGTCTGGAGTAAAGACTACGCTCTAAACCCATGCTTTATTACTGGGTCTTAATTTGGAAGATGGAGGGTCTTAGTTTAAAAGGTTTTTGTTTTGTTTTGTTTTATTTTTGAAATAACCGGGTGTGAGTAAAGACAACGCTCTAAACCCATGCTTTATTACCGGGTCTTAGTTTGGAGGATTGTTGGGTCTTAGATTTGAAATGACCGGGTCTGGAGGAAAGACTACGCTCGATTGTTATGTTATTCCACAGGAAAAGGATTATGGGGTCTTAGTTTTGAAGATTTTTAAATTTTTGAAATAACCGGGTCTGGAGTAAAGACTGCGCGCTATACCCATGCTTTATTACAGGGTTTTAGTTTTGAACAAATTCGACAAAATATCCCTTCAAATTTATTACATTTGTGGGTAAAGTCATTATTACATTTGTGGGTGATTCAAAATTATTACATTTGTGGGTGAAATTATTACATTTGTGGGTAAAGTGTTATTACATTTGTGGGTGTTATTACATTTGTGGGTAAAGTGTTATTACATTTGTGGGCGTTGTTACATTTGTGGGCGTTATTACATTTGTGGGTGTAACACCCCTAAGGAATCCTGGATCCGCGCCTGGGTGGAAGGGATATAAAACAAATATACAATGACTCATTCTCGGAACAAGCTAAAACTATTCGCACTCAGGAACAACAATAGTACTGTTCTCCCTCGGGCCGCGATGGCCCGCGGGAGAATATAATACGATTTGATGTTCCTTCGATGCGAATAGTTTTAGCTAGATCCTCGAGTGTCATTGTATATTTGTATATTATTTTCAGTGCATGCATGAGAACAATATTCGTATAGATAACGAGAGTGAGGATCCGGAAAGGGATAGTGAAAAAAGTAGGAACGAATTTAAGTGACGACAATAATCGTAATTAACGAAAGTAAAAAGAAAGTATTAGTCTAAAATATATGAATCAATCTTAATTACAACTTATTGATTTCACTGTTTTCTTCCAATTTTCAAGTTTTATTACATGATACATATTTATAAAAAAAAAATTCAAAATGATACATGGGACAGCAAACAAAAGGTTGATATTCTAACGAGTACAATATTAATGAAAAGAAGAAGAAAAATTATAAAATGATAAAAATAAATTATCTTTAAAAAATATTATTTTAAAAAATAAAAAAAATATATATATATATAATAATATCGATAATAATAATCGTTAGCACATATCTATTTTCAACCCCCACCCTCCCTAGAATCCCGTGGATTTTCCACGGGTCCTGCTAGTCTATATATTAATACGCAAAATCGCCGCGGGGGGTACGTAACGGTCTGCCAATGTGAATTTTTTGACATCAAACCCATCTTTCCTCGACCGTACCCGCCTCGGCCGTCGCGCGGGAACGGCGACGCAATTCCGAGCGGATGGGATCGGGCATGTCGCGTGCCACGTCGACCCCGTGGTCGCCGTCCATGTCGTTAAAGGTGGTTTCGGGGTCCCGGGAGGACGGGCGGACGAGAGCACGGCCTCGTCGTCCGTGCAAGGAGGCGACGAACCCGCGAGTGAGGCGGCGAGGCGTGCACCCGCCCTCTGTCTAATTATTCAAAGAGATTACACTATCAACAGACGATCCACTCCACAATGTGTTGTAGCAGATGCTCAGTGCAATGGATCGGGCCTACTACGTGTTAGGCATCTTGCTGTATGATTTGCTTTGTAGGCACTTCACGGGCAGTTTAGAGAAATACACAGCAGGTGACAATCCACTCAGGTCATGTAGCGTAGCACATGCATGATGCGATGGGTTGGGCCTATCCCGTGTGAGGCATCTTGCTATATATACCCAGCAGCCAAACTGACGTCAACGTAATATGTGGTTCTACGCTCACACACGTACACACACAGTCGAGTTAATTCGTGCGACTGTTACAATATATTGGCACAAACAGTCCGATTTTTCGCGTAAAATCTTTACTTTGAATATATTTGTACAAATTCTGTGGACCATGCCAACATAATCATAGTCCAAGCTTCTGCTTTATTGGTCTTTTCATGAAAACTACATTGAAATCACAACAATAATAACGCAAATAGATTGTAATTATCGAGACCATATAACTGAAGAGAAGAAAAATTTAGCGAGCTTAGGTAATATCACATGCCTCCGCACGGGCAACTCCCGCGTTGCAGGCCAGTCACGCCATGCAATTTACCCTGTGCGGTAACTGCAGCACTCTACTGCTGTACCTGTAATACTGCAGGCTGTATAGCGTGTCTTTAGATTCTTCAATGTTTCATGTTTGAGCCGTGCAATGAATTGTTGTTTTCTGTTATTTCTTTATTGAATGTGAGTACAGTACATGCTATTACAGAAGTGTCCAAGGAATGATAGGCCTACAGGTGGAAGGGATATAAAACAAATATACAATGACTCATTCTCGGAACAAGCTAAAACTATTCGCACTCGGGAACATCAATGGAACTGTTCTCTATTGGGCCGCGATGGCCCTCGGGATAATATAATACGATTTGATGTTCCTTCGATGCGAATAGTTTTAGCTAGATCCTCGAGTCACTTCGAGTGTCATTGTATATTTGTATATTTGTATATTATTTCATTGTAGGACTAAATTAACTTGGCAATGTGTGAAAAAAGCCAAAATGATAATGGGAGTGAAGTGCATGAGAACAATATTCGTATCTGGGCGTCAATCCATTATCCTGGGGGAACGGGGGGACACGTCCCCCCTCCCACGATTTTTCGGGTGGTGAAATGTCCCCCACGATTTGGGGTTAAAATCTTTCCTTTTTTCTTTCTTTCTTTCTCTCTGTGTTGACTTCGTGCGGGAGGGGGAACTTTATTCAAACAAGGATTAATAGTCGAGAACGGTACTACGAAACGTCTTCTTTCTCTAAAAATTTCATGAAACAGTGATTAAGAGTCGAGAACGGTACAACGAATCGTCTTCGTCTTCGTTCTCTAATAATTTAATGAAACGTCAAAGCTTCCGCGCTACGCGCGAGAGGGTGGAAACTGAATTCAGGCAAGGATTAAGAGTCGATCGAGAACGGTAGAACGAATCATCTTCTTTCTCTTATAATTTAATGAAACTTCACAGCTTCCGGGCTTCGCGCGGGAGGGGGAAACTGGATTTAAACAAAGATTAAGAGTCAATTTAAGAACGGTACAACGAATCGTCTTCTTTTTAAAATAATTTAATGAAACGTCAAAGCTTCCGCGCTACGCGCGAGAGGGTGAAAACTGAATTCAGACAAGGATTAAGAGTCCAGAACGGTAGAACGAATCGACTTCTTTTTCTAAAATTGTAATGAAACGTCAAAGATTTAACAAAAAGACAATAAATGAGCCGTTCACCAATTAATGTACATGCCGTGAAACAGAATAACTAGAGAGAGAGTGACATGTAATTGTGTCCCCCCATGCTCAAACTCGGATTGACGCCCTTGATTCGTATAGATAACCAGAGTGAGGATCCGGGAAAGTGATAGTGAGAATAATAGGAACGAAGTGACGACAATAATCGTAAATAACGAAAGTGAAAACGAAAGTAAAATCTAAAATATCTGCTTCAATTTTGATTACAAATGATTGATTTCACTGTTTTCTTCCAGTTTTCAAGTTTTATTACATAATTCAGATAATTAAAAAAAAAATTCAAAACGATACATGATGGGACAGCAAACAAAAGGTTGGTATTCTAACGAGTAAAATATTAATGAAAAGAAGAAGAAAAATTATAAAATGATAAAAAGTAGGCCTGTACAATGAAGAGAAATAATATCATCTAGCACAGAAATATCTTTTTTTTTAATATAATAATAATTATAATAAAAAAAATTATTAAAAAAAAAAAAAAAAAAAAAATCGATAGCACATATCTATTTACAACCCCCTCCCACCCTCCCTAGAATCCCGTGGATTTTCCACGGGTCCTGCTAGTATACATTATTACTCAATGATTGAGTGAAACATAACATAGAAATTAAAGTATATACAACAATTCTTCCAGCTTAGTATTATTTTCTTTGATTACACAATCATGCCTTAAAAATTCTTAGCAACGACTTGACAATCTTTTTAACGCAACATTTATTAATGAAGAAAGATGGATATTATATTTAGAGTTTAGAAATAAACAATATGAAATGAAACAATCGGAGTGATCGAGAGGGAGGAAAAGAGAGAGGAAAAGAGAGGAAGGAGATGAATTCAGACAAAAATAATAGAATAGGATCGTGGGAGGGAATTCAATAAAACAATCAACTTGAAGTTATATAAAAATGTGAGGAACAAACAAAGACCAAAAGTCTATCAAAGGTTTGTCCCCATATATATGAAATGAAAAGAATCTAACACAGTTACACTGGCATATACATGTATTCCGTCTTTCCATCAAATACTATTATGTTCGTCCTTGATATTCAGCTAGTTCAGTGTAATGCGTTATAACGGCTTGTATTAAATAGTTTGAAAGCCGACGACTGAAATGCTCTTTTTACTTTAGTCACCCCCACCGTTTACCCCAGGCCGCCGATACATTAGCGCGTTTTAAAGCCACACTGTACTACTTGTAGCTATACTAGCTCCCTCTATATAGAAAACAGTGCCTAAGTGGTGCCCGTTGGTACCACATGGTCCTCCTTTTCTCATGTTTATATTATTGACAGCTGAGTTGATGTGATAACCACCTGTCAGTGATCACGCTAATCCCTCTAATCCCTTCTTGCCAAACTAGTACAGAGGGCCTTTAAGTATAGTGTACGTAATAATAGAGGTAATTCAATGTTGCCTTTGCCCAACTCCGCGCATTAAACAGTAGTGTATTGAATGGATGTCACGAACAATACACTGGTCAACGCTTCCCTTTGTTCCTAGACCCCCTTTAACCTCCCCCTCTCTATTAAACTAGCCTTTCATGGTATGGCTACGTTGCGTTAACATATTATGCGCCATATATAATATGTTGGTGATTGTGATAGATTTTGAGCGAAAGAATCGGAATTAGATAACAAAAAAGTATTAAACAGGGAAACAAGAACCACAAAATCATATTGCTAGTTTAAGCTGACATAAAACCAAGCGAAGGAAGATGGATATCATATTTAGCGTTCAGTAGAGTAGAGTTTATAACCATGACAACGACCTTTACCCTCTGCCACGTTCATTGTTCCTCTTATGCAACTTAGCTGCAGGTGGGCCTGAGACATAACTCTTTTCCCATATTCTATATATAGGTCTCAAATACTTTCAAATATTTCTGTGTCATTTTTGTTTGTATATACTTTGTCAATACATATACTAACAATCTATATTGTCAAAATTTGCCAATACTAAAAAACTATCACGCTTACCCTATCATCTTCCGCTCTATAGAATCCCTTTTTTTAAATTTGTTGTGTACTTTTCATTTTTGTTGTTATCTTCCTCTCCATGATTTCTTCTGATTTTGTAGAGTACTTATGCTATTTTTTGTAATAAGTAAAAGAGAAAGCTTCATTACTTCTCTTATAATACTCTCCACCTCCTTCTAGATAACCCTTCTATGCTGAAGTATAATTTCCGATGTATATTATTTCCGTCAATAGCATTTATAATGAACGTTTCATTTTATTTTGATGCAACAGAGATTTACATTCAAAATCAAAACTTTTACTTTCTATAGTTTTTGTACAGTAATATTCTTTTCATTTCGACAATATCAGCCACTTGTTCTCTTTTTCGTTTCCTATAATAAATATAAGGTATATGTGTATCTCATCAGGGATATGTTATAATTTATCTCAAATAAGGAATGATGCCGACATACAAGCAAATGGCGGAATAGAAAACAATATGAAAGATGAAGATGGAAAACGACATTGACATAGAGAGAGACAGAGAGCCTAGAGACAGACAGGCACACAGAGAGAGAGAGATGAGAGAGAGAAAGAAAGAGAGACAGACAGAGAGAGATGAGAGAAAGAGAGACAGACAGAGAGATGAGAGAGGGAGAGAGAGAAAAATAATTATTACTTGTGTTATTATAATTATTAGTCTTATTATGATTATCATTATTATTGTCATTATTAAAGTACTATCATTATTGATATCATTATCATTATTATCTTTGTATATAAAATAATAATAAATGGAAATGGGGCATGCACTGGAAAAGCCAAAGGAAGGCTTGTTATAAAATCGCACACACCCAAAACATTTGATCATTACAATAATTACAGTATACAGGATATAGATGCGGCAAGTACCAGGCAATGAAATATAAATAATATTGAAAATAATTAAAGGGTTAAGCTTAAAACTTAAAAAAAAACATAATAAAACAAACAAAACAAACAAACGAGACAAAAACTGAATTCTAAGGAATCAATAACTGATTTCTAATAAGTCAATAACTGGTCATTTCTAAGGAATCAATGACTGCTCAACAAAACACAGTGAAATGAAATGAAGCACAGACGTTTATATCAAAGAAGACAATGTATAATGAAATGGAAAGAATATTTCAAATATGCTTCAAAATACTTTTATGTTGTCTTGCGAATAATATCTGCTTAGACTGTTGATGTGTAACGTTGCCGCAATTCTGTATGAATTATTAGAGGTTTAGATGGATACAACTTTAAGTTTAACTATGAAATATTTTCAAAGGATATATATATATATGTATTATGCGAGATCTAAGGAATCATAATTATAATTACGAAAAAATTATATGAAAAATATGTATAGATTATTAAACATACAATGTATCATGCTGAAAGTTATTTCCATATCCAAGAAAAATGTATGAAATTACTCTCGACCTCTCCGTTCATTTTAGCTACTTCTGAATGTTCGCGTTATATTTCTTAATCTCTTGATGATATACAAACACCTGAAGCTAGTATTCAGTGGATGCAAACAAAACATTGCAGCTGATGGGTTCGAAATTTAAAAACATGAATAGACTTCCTGTTTTTTCACAGCATATCATAACAAAGAGAATGCAAAGTGGGCAGACTGTAGTTCAGATAATCCAGCTATTGTGTTGGAATAATCCCCCAGCTCCATCTTCACACGCAAACAGGCCGGTGAATGGACTGTCGTTGTTGTTGTTTAATTTAGGCAAGTCAGTCAGTTTATGACCATTATTGCCGAATAATATGAACATTTTTTTAAAATTCAAATGTACGTATATGCACTCACATAACATGCGTGTATATTATTAATAATATATAAATATACACTGTTGCTAATAAAGTTGGAATATTTGTTTTTACCCCAATTTATGGAATGATTTTGACAATGTTTTATTCCTAATAGATCTAGATAATAGTTTACATTCTCAGATTTTATTGGATAATAATTTGTAAGTGTTTGTTTTGCGTGAATGCTTAAGCATCTGTATGCTACTATGCTAATGAACTAGGGGACCTACGCCCTTAAGGCATAAATCATTGTCAAAATCATTCCATAAATTGGGGTGTAAAAACAAATATTCCAATTTTATGAGCAACAGTGTATATAAATAATATTTAAAAAAATATATTTATATAAGATATATATACAAATGTGAATTAGTAAAATGTCGCAGACGAAAAGATGACATAAGAAAGGATTTTTTTTTCTCTCTCTCTTTCTTTGTCTCTCTCTCTCTCTCTCTCTTTCTCGCTTTCTTTTTTTCTCTCTCTTTCTTTTTCACTCTTCTTTTCTCTCTTTGTAATTCTTTCTCTTTCCTACTCGCTTTCTCAGAGCCATTTTCCATCTTCATCTCTGGTATTGTTTTCCGTTCCGATAATTGCTTTTATTCCGAAAGTATTCCTTTTGATCTTGAAATAAACTTTTATACCATAACCTCGATATGAAGAAGAAAAACACGGAACGAGCGCCTGATGATATAAAAATGAGAAGAATATTACTGTACAATGATTATAAAAAGTAAAATTGTTGAATGTAAATCATGATGAAAAAGAAACTAAAAAGTAATCCAGAGCGCCGGGTGAGGTGGGGTTGATCGGAGAGACAAATAGCATAATAATAAATAACAATACGTCCAACATTCTCTCTCTCTAGTTTTCTCAATGTCATTTTCTATCTTCATCTCTCATTGTGTTTTCTGTTCCGCGATTTTTTAATGAGATCGCGTTTCGACGTACTCCTAAATAAAAAAGAGCTGATCATAATTATAACCTAAAACCAAATTTGACCCTATCTGAAATATTCATTCCAATGTATAACAGTCATGATGGAAAGATAAAGGAACAATTAAAATGTGATTTAGTAAAATGTCACAGACGAAAAAATGACATGAGAAATGATTGTTTCTCTCTCTGTATGTCTCTCTCTCTCTTTCTTACTCGCTTTCTCAGCGCCATTTTCCATCTTCATCTTTGGTACTGTTTTCCGTTCCGCTATTTGCTCGTTTTATTCCGAAAGTATTTCTTTCGATCTTGAGATAAATTATTATACCATAACCTCGATATGGAGAAAGAAAACGCAGAGCGAGCGCCTGATGATTTCAAAATGAGAAGAATATTACCGTACAATAATTATAAACAGTATAACTTTTGATCTCTGCTGCATCAAAATGATATGAAGGGAAAAAAAATTTTATTATGCTATATTGACGGTACTTATTTACGTCGGACAGATATAAACAAACAAAAAAGAAAGTAACTAAAGAAAAAACATTAGAGCTGGGGGTGATCGGAGAGACAAATATCATAATAATAAATACAGTATATTACAGACTATTTCTGCCCCCTATTTCTCGCTCCCTCTCTCCCACTCTCTTAATTCTATCTCTGTATTTCTGGCAATGTCGTTTTACATCTTCATCTTTCATGTTGTTTTATAGTCCGCCATTTGCTTGTATGCCGGCATCATCCCTTCCTTGAGATAAATTATTATAACATATCCCTGATGATGTACACATTATACATTATATTTATTATAGGGGACGAAAATAGAGAACGAGCGGCTGATATTGTCGAAATGAGAAGAATGTTACTGTACACAAATTATAGAAAGTAAAAGTTTTGATTTTGAATGTAAATCTCTTTTGCATCAAAATAAAAGGTTACGTTCATTATATGTTATTGACAGAAAAAAATATACATCGGACATTATATATTTTAGCACAAAAGGGTTATCTAAAAGAAGTTGGACAACACTATAAGAGAAAGAATAAAACTTTCTCTTTTATTTATAAAATAAATAAATATAGCATAAATGCCCTTTTCCCCCTTGCTTGTTTGCTTGTCTGAAGTTTTGAACTGTGCCCCCCCCTTTTTTTTTTAGAGAGAGACAGAGAGAATCCTGGATACGTCCACGAGTCAAAGAAATGTAAAACAAATAACATTTTCTCTACTTACCCCTACATTGGAGTTCGCAAGTGTGGGATGGGAATCTCTGAACTTATCTGACCAATCACCGAATAGATCTTGATACGCTTCACTGCTCTTGTTGGTGATCAGTGAAAAGCCAGTTAGGTTCATTCCTCCAAAAGACATGTTACTGGTGTCTATGGTGTCAAAGTCCTGTGAATAAAGAAGTAAGACGTACATTTAAAAAAAAAATGGTTGGGCCGTCTTCTTATTCTCCGAATGTTGAGAAGGGTACTGGTTATCCGATAACTCCTATTAAAGCGAAGACGAATGGAGTATAGTATCTCTCCCCCTCCCTTCTAAATTGCATGTATATGGAGATGTCGCTGATGGCTGAAGCTCTTTCAGGGCCGAGTTTGTTTGATTCCATCTATCTTGCTAAAGTATCTTGGAACTCTGTAGTATTAGTAGTTTTATTTCTGATATTAGTTTTATGTCTGATAATGCCATTTTAATTTATATGTTATTTGATAAATCAGCTTTAGCACGGGAGTCTGCTATTTCCTATATTTCCTATTATACCACAGTGTCCCGGGATCCTGGGATCAAGATATATGATGTATGTCACTGCCTTTATATTTTAACCTAGTAGCACAAATTAGAATCTCTGTAATAATTAATGGGTTCGTCATGTTGTCGTTGTAGAGAAAAAAGTGCGCTTAGTGAGTCAGTGAATATAACAACCCCTGTGTATATTAAGGTACATTGAAACCTGTCTATAAAGACCACCCAAGGGAGACAAGAAAAGTGGTCTTTATAGGCAGGTGGTCTTTATGTACAGGTTCCTTTAATACATGTTTCAATGAGAAACCATTTTCAAGGGAAACCAAAAGTGTGGTCTTTGTAGACAAGTGGTCTTTCTATACAGGTTGTCACCAAAGCAGGTTTGACTGTACATAGAAAGCAGCTGAGCAGATCCCTTTCCCGGGAACTTTGGATCCATCAGTATAGTTCGGTGATGACACGAACTGTCTGAAAAACTGATCTTTATCTTTTCTCTGGTTGATGAGATTTCCCTTTTTTCTGCAATGAGATCTTTGTCTGACTATCCACATATCACCATCATCACTAATCGTAGTGGGTTCCGGCTCTGAGGCCGGTGTCGTGGCGAGATGTGTCTTAGCGAAATCACGTCTGTACAGACGCATCTCGCCTGGCGAGCTGCGTCTTACAGACACATCTTGCCGCATTCCCCCGGCGAGATGTGTCTCCTAGATCGGCGAGATGAGTCTGCGATTGGCGAAAAGTGTCCACTGGCCGATCGGCGAGATGAGTCTGCTAGCGATTGGCGAAAAGTGTCTACTGCAGTACTGGCCGATTTGTTTTACTTTCGTGTCCCATCTAAAGGAACTAGATGTTTTTTTTCTTTTACATGATGATGATATTGTCTAAAAATATATTTAATAACGTTCCTAAAACCCGTGAAATGCAAGTGCATTCATTGCATCATAATTTAACCATTTAAAAATAACTATGCACGCTGCTGAGGCAGATATCATTACTTACTATTCCTAGAAACTTTGAAGTTAAACAAAAATGTAACAGGTGATGTGGGGAAAACTTTTTTAAAAATTGTATTATATTATCTTGTATTTATTAAATATTTTCTGCCTATATGACAGTGAGAATATGATATAATACATAACTCAACTGTTATTGTATATATTAAAATTTTGAATGTCTAAACTGCAGAGCATTTGACGAGGCGTAATCATGTGATGTGCGAAAAGAATGACTGCTGATTTGTGAAATGTTTCCTTTATAATATTTTGTAAAATGATTATTCTATACAAAGATATCAAAAAGTTATATGACAGGAGGGAAGGGGGGAAAGGAGAGAGAGAGAGAGAGAGAGAGAGGGGAGAGGGTGAGAGAGAAAGAGAGGATGCAATGTTGATATTTGAAACACCTTTGATGACTGTACTTAAAAGGCAAGATTTAGAACAAAAATTAGAAACAAAAACACAAAAATGCCCCCATGTTTTCGAGTGCCCCTTTTACTTCAGATACGGTGCCCCTGTTTAGAAACAAATATGTTTCCGATCCCTCCGGGGGCATGCCCCCAACACTTTTTCAAGTACCGGCAAAGTTCCCCTTTTTACAGAGGAAAAATGTCCCCTTTACTTCCTCTTCAAATAAATAGCCCTTTTAGTTTGACATATAACCTTTTCCTTGTTCATATAATTGCCTTTTGTCCTTCTGATAAGTGACACTTTTCCCCTTCTTACAAATGCCCCTTTTCAACTGTGTAAATGCCCCTATTCAAATCTGACATGTGCCCGTTTTCCTTTTTAATAAGTGCTCCTTTTAATCTCTGATTAGTGCTCCTTTTTACTATTCACAAGTGATCCCTTTTCCTTTCTTACAAGTGCCTTTGTTCCTTTTTATTAAGAGCCCTTTCCACGTCTCATAAATACCCCTTTTAACCTCTGATAGAATAATGCCCTTATTAAAATCTGATAGATGCATGCCTCTTTTCCTTTGTAATAAGTGCCCTTTTTCCTTTCTACGTAACATGTGCTCCTAATTTAAAGCGACTAATAGCATTTTTTTCTCGAGTGTTCACCCTCAAACTCATTGCCATGTTCTCGCATATTTTCAGTTGCTGTAAATTATGTAACTACATCATGTATTTACAAATCTTTTCAGTCTTTCATGATGAGATTGTGGTTAAAACCCCATCAGGATTGGATTTGTCCTCTTTAATTGTGTCCTCATAAATCTTACAATTTTTGCTCGCTCTCATTGCTCACTCGAAAATGGAAATTCAGACCATCACACCCAGCCGCAAAATCATAATAAACAGTGAAATCATCCCTGATATTGAAATGTATCAATCACAATAATTATAAGGGTACATGTGTATACCAATGTTTGAAAATTGTATATTTTGCTTTGAGGTTATCTTTTAAGTGCCTCTTTCTTCAAGAAAGTGCCCATTTATGGTGCCCCAACTTTTAAAGACGCTCCGCCACCCTTGTACCACATTATGTTTTTATTTGAATATCGTGGGCTTTTCCGATACAATGTTGCTATATCATGTTTATTACTTAGCATTTCCTGGTCCACTGTGATGCGAGTCTTTCTGTGCTACGGGTCATTACGACTTAAAAAAAATTAATCCTGAAGCTTAATAAATAGCACTACTTGCTACCTACAGGACATGAATATCGAATTATAAAGATCATAATATGTTTGCAAAAATTTAATGAAATATGATACCTAACACATTATATATTTTAATGAATTGTACTGCTCCAACTCAGACCCCCAGGCGTGGATCCAGGGGGCCGAGTGGGCCTTCCCCCCTCCCCCGCCAAATAGAGAGAGAAAAGGAAAAGAAGGGAAAGGGAAGGAGAGAAAGGGAAAGTTAGGAAGAAGAAAAAGGGGAAAAGAAGGAGATGGGGGCGAAAGGGCCTTACCTCCTAGGCTGTTACCCCCCATAAAAACAAAGAGAAGGAAGGAAAGGAAATTAAAAAAAGGAAAAGAGAAGATAAAGGGAAGGAGAAAAAAAAGAGGAAGAATTAGAAAAGAAAAGAAGGGGGATATCAATTGCAATCTTCGGATCGGGGGCAAAGGCCCTTGCCTCTCCTCCCTCCCGCCAAAAAAGAGAGAAGGAAGGGAAAGAGGAGAGCTAAAAGGGAACAAAAAGAGGAAGAAGAAAAGAAAGGTGATTAGAAAGAAGGGAGATCAGTTGCGATGAATCCCGCCAACAACGTGTGGATCGATCAAGGGGGCAACAGGCTTCCTCCCCAGCAAACCCTAAAGAGAGAGAAGTAAGGAAATGGAATGGGAAAGAGGAGAGAAAGTGAAGAAAAAAAAGAGAAAGAAGAAAGGTAGGAGAGATCAATTGCGTTTTTCCCGCCATGCAACAAGGTGAGGCTCGAGGGGGCACTGCATATGGCGCACTTATGGAGGGGGCTTGGGGCAATATAATTCAAACATGGTTTATTTCTAGTTCGATACCGGTGATTTACAAATGTTGCTGAAATGATCGACATAGTTTTCCGAGATTTTTCCTCACTTTTTAGTAAATTATAATTGTTTATGCGTTTGTTGGAAAATGACAAATTCCTATATTTACAGTCAGGCAAGAAATGTGCTTATTTAGAGGCCTAAATGTCAAGGCCGAGGAACGGCGGGGCTCGGGGCCTCGAGCCCCCACCTTTTTGAAAAGTATATTAACGAGAAATAGAAAGAAAGAGAAAAAGAAAGAAAGAAAAGTGACCTGCCAGTGTCACAAAATACATAAAATATGCTCATCTAACCTTGATTAAAGCCTCAAACCCCTGAGCTTCCGGTAGCTCTGCCCCTGGATTCCACCTAGGGCTAAGGCGGGCCCCTGAATGCTTATCTGACCGTTATAAAATGCCTAAAACCCCTGAGCTTCTGGCTCTGCCCTGACCCAACGCCAATTAGTGTCCTGCCAGTGTCAAAAATAAGGTATCAAAATATGCTCATCTGACCTTAATTAAACGCTTAAAACCCTGAGCTTCCGGGGCTTTGCCCACACCCAACCAATGGCACTAAGGTGGGCCCCTGCATGGATGCTCATCTGACCTCATTTATTCCCTAAAACCCCTTAGCTTACGCCCTGGACCCCACGCCAATTAGTGTCCTGCCAGTGTCACAAATAAGGTATCAAAATATGCTCATCTGACTGAATTAAATGCCCATACCCCCGAGCCTCCGGGGCTCCACCCTGACCCGCCTTACGCACGCTCTACCTCTGACTCACCGCCTCACCGCATCACCGACTATCGCCTCTACGTCTACGGCCTGATCATATGATACATCATATATACCTACCCTCCCCCACCACTATGAAAAGCATTCAGCGGGCCTGCATGTAAGAGTGGGGTGATGCAGATTTTTTGTCTGCCCCCCCAACATACCTTTTTCCAGCACACAAACACATTAGGCACTCTCTGGAAGGGCCCACCATGCATTTCTATAAAAGTAGTCCACCATAGGATGTTATGAAGTGGTCATATGATGCACTTATATAGGACTACTACTACTCGACATGCGAGTTCCTCCAAAATATGGGAGTTTGCCCCCTGGGTAATATATGGAGGAATGTGAATGAATGTATTATACATGTACGTGTTTATTCAGCTCTTGTATCCTTCGGTCAACTTTCATTCACACATGTTATCCTAACTCATTCATTTGTAATTCATTAATGACATCTACTATAAATCAGTGCATTCAATCTACTTCCTGTATTCCCTTCCTTTTTTCTCATCCTTTCACAATCACATATTCATTATGGGCCTTCCATTCTGCCTTTCACAATCATACGTTTCACCTAACAATTTTTCACAACCCACCCTACACTCTTCCTTTGGTCTATATTCTTCACCACACATTCTGGACTACATGTACCTTTAACTACCAAGACATATTTATGTGAAATAATGATGGCAAATTATACCGTATCAATCATGTATTCATCCCTAATTACATTTAATAGAAAAGTACAACAATTACTTAATGGTATTGATATTTAATTTAGAAAACGAGATTGAATTTTTGTAATAAAAATGGCTTTGTATGCAAAAAATGTGCAATATAAAACTGGAAGTGATAGATTGAAACACAAATTATAATATAATATGTACATCTTGACTGCGTAATTCCTGCACATGTGCAGTGGTAAATTAAGTTTTCATAGAAAATGGTGCATTTATATAATGACTAATGATTGGTAAAGAGAAGTCACAAGGAAATTACCTACATTGTAGTTATATTTGAGCCTTGTTATATGAGGGCCCAAAACCAGAATACAAAGAAGTGGGACCATCAAAATTACATTTGGATAATTATAGTGTTTATTATAACGAGGTTCCACTGTATTTAGATCAACGGTACATGCCCACATTTTAAATGACGGGGGGCAGCCCAGCACAAACTGCTATCGTCTGACGATTGATGCCTCCTCCTTCTACAGCCGTCAAAGCCTGGGCCTAGTTACCAATGAAAAGAGCTGGATTGGAAGTCCATTTGAATGCTGCATGAAAAGAAAAAGGTGCAAACTGCTATCAGTCTGACGATTGATGTCTCCTCCTTCTACAGCCGTCAAAGCCTGGGCCAAGTTACCAATGTAAAAGAGCTGGATTGGAAGTCCATTTGAATGCTGCATGA
>CP137680.1:14143289-14204053 GCA_037976565.1 Mesocentrotus franciscanus | reverse complement strand
AAAGCTCACTTATGAAGAAATACATCTAAACCTGTATATGTGGATGTGTCATCGGACTGCGGATCACAAGGTCCGCTGTTCGAGTTCCGCTGCATCACCAATGTTCTTTAGTAAGACATTAATCTACATTTGCCACACTCGACCTGGGTGAGGTAAATGGCTGGAATTAATTCCTTGAAATGCTAGAGCGCCGTAATGGTGGCACAGCTAAAGCCGGTTAATAATTTCTAAATTTGGAAGCGCATAGAGATGTTTAAAATGTGATATGCGCTACACATTTCTGCTTGTACATGAATATATGCAAGTATTGCACTTTTTGATGACATGCGCATACTAATTGTAATGGTATATGGATTTCGACGAAAATGGTATCAGAATGTGCATAAGACTTGCAGCGAAATCTCTGAAAATGTGAGGTTAACCATACTTGACTGGAACCATCCGTAAATAGAAAGTACATGTAATATTTAAATATGTTTTTTTGAGAATTACCAAATCCAATTTTTTATTAAAGGCCGTGTAGCTTGGCAAATACTGGTTAATGCCATCTACGTCTTCTTTGGACAACTGCACGTAAACGAATGGACTGGATTAACGGTAGTCAGCGACTTAATCTCGATTAGCCCCGAGTCAGGCCATGGGAAAGACACTTAGTCTCGTCAGTCTACACTCCCTTTAAGGTTGACAGTTGGGTTTATTTGACAAATAAATGTTAGATTAGGTTAGATTTGCCTAGTTCTGTCTGTATACACATGGATTCCTGTAATCTGGACTCCAGTGGTCTCAACAACGGAAAAGGGATGATTTTAAAAGAGATTGTTAGAGAAGAAACTTTCATAACCATGTACCTCTCCAAAACAGCCCATTATTTTGTTGTTCTGCCTTTGTCTCCTCAAGTTGTCATCTTGCTTCATCAGCGTTCATCTCCTATGGTGAAGCATCATCCTAAAAATTTAAAATAATGCAAAAGCATTATACACAAATTATAATTGCCCTCATGTTGATCAGTCTTCTGAACAAGGATACATATGTTCAGCTGGGGGCAGTGTTCGTAGTAGGTCCATGGGTAGATGATCAAGATTTTACTTTACCTAAAATGAAAACAACTTCTTTTTTTTTAGGGGTCGGGTTGGTTAGGGCAATTAAACCATTATAACCACATATTTCAGTGTGAGTTGAAAAATTGAATCAAGAGTTTCGCGGACATTATGCTTACATGAGAGGTAGTATGTCAATCAACATCCAGTACCATCCCCCCTTCCTCTCTCTAGAAAATTACATTTGTGAAAGTTATATGTAGTTTTTTTTAAGGAAGACATTGAAATTTTATAACCGTAGTCCCTGGGGCAATTTTGGGGAGAGGCTGCCCACATGTCAGAGAGACTCATTCTCACAAAGTTAGATCCCTTTCACCCAAGGATAATTCCTATCAAGATTGCTTAAATTCCAACAATCCTTTTATAGAAGTAAGAGTATATCAAAATATGACCCTGGGGCACCTGGGGGGCTGCCCCCATGCCAGATGGTTACCTCATATCAACAACTTTAGATACTTCCTTTCCCAAGGACGATTCCTGTCAAGTTGAGCATTTTGCTGAGGTGAGCTAATAAATAATTTCTTAGATTTTCATCTACATGTATTTATTAAATGAACCAAACTGTCAAACTTAATAGTACCGAAGGGCTATAAATGCCATATTTCATCGTCGTCTTGGTTACTGGTTCCAATCAACAGAGCCTGTGCATGAGGTTCACCGCAAAATCATTCAAGCAACGGGATGGACCTGGGCAAATTCAGTGTGTGGCGCTGGTGATATCACCACGCCATTGCTTAGCACAAAATTGTTTGGAACCAGCACCCTTGACAACTTGGCCAATACATCACACTTCGGTACTCTATAACCTTCATTTGTTTTTTGATGATATTTCTACTATGATTCAAATCAACTTGTTATCATGGTTAGATTTCCCCATTTCTGTCTGTATACACATGGAGTCCCTGTAATCTGGACTCCAATGGTCTCAACAAACAGAAAAGGAAAATTTGAAAAGAGATTGTTGTCAGGATAGAAGGAAACTTTCATAACCATGTACCTCTCCAAAACGGCCCATTATTTTGTTGTTCTGCCTTTGTCTCCTCAAGTTGTCATCTTGCTCCATCGGCGTTCATCTCCTATGGGAAAGCATCATCCTAAAAAATGAAGAAAAAAAATGAAAAATTAAATATGTAAAAGCAGTATACACAAATTATAATTGCACTAATGTTCATCATTAAGTCTTCTCAACAAGAATACATGTTCACGTGGGGCAGTGTTTGATGATCAAGATTTTACCTCTTCTGTCCCTCCCCTCCCTCCTCATACAAATTTGTGACAGGTCATTTACAGAACTTGTTTCTGACAGATTTGTAAATCTACTGACTTTGGAAACATTGTTTCCAAACTCTTCCTGACACCCCACAATATAAAACATTTTCAAATGATACCACTTTACTGTGGCCACATTAGTCCATCCTAGAAATGAATCACTTCCATACATTCTATTTACAAATGTTAAAACATTTTGAAAACAATCCAAAATTATCACATTTACTCCACAATTGTACTCATATACAGTCAAACCTGCTTTAGTGACCACCTGTCTACAAAGACCACCTGTCTACAAGGACCACATTTTTGTTTCCCTTGAAAATGGTTTCTCATTGAAACATGTACTAAAGGAACCTGTCTACAAAGACCACTTTTTGTGTTTCCCTTAGGCGGTCGCTATAGACAGGTTTGACTGTATCTCTTTTATATATCTTTTCATGGTTTACCTACATATATTAAGGAAAATAAATTTCAAGATCACTGAATATTACACCATCATGTTTATAAATAGACGTACATGTAGGCCTATACCTGTCAATTTTTATGTGAAATCTTTAGGTGTCCATACCATCTTGCATCTTCAACATTTGTGGCAATGTCTATAATAAGTTCCATGAGTTAGGTTCTTCTGTTAAAGTTAATCTGAGGAAAAGATATCGAAACGAAAGATAAAATCTTTCTCATAATTTTCCCTACATCTATAGGCCCTATCCGCATTTTGACATGTTTTCGCATTCGATAGAAAAATTGGTCATCTTTTAATAATTGTCTTATCATTGTTATCTTTCACAGTTCACAGACAACTAATTTAACGAAAAGACAGCGCTCTTGTTTAAAAACTGCCCCACAAAATATACCTTTATGCTGTGCTCAGTTTATCTCATCAATTGAGCTTGTAAAGCTACATTAGCCCGTCACAGTTCTACATATTCGCAAATGAGAACTGACATGACCAACTGAATTTGTCAACAACCATCATACCTTTCCTATTGTACTTTTGTCTATTTATCATGTATTTCATCTTTTGCACAAGCTGCACCTTGAGCATTTGATTGTCAAGTGGATTTGGTGCCTTACAAATCTTATGTATTATTATTATAAATGACAGTCATCTTGTTTCGTTCAGTACAACTCAATACCTCATCCACTTTGTCATGTCATGAACACATACTTTATAGAGTGGCATTAATAATAACACTTGGATCAGGGAGATAGAAACACTGCAATTGAACAAATTAATTCATCAAGACAAATTATTTGAGATTTATCTAAAAAGCCTTGATCTCGAGTCCGACTCTGAGAGTGGAAAAGGGCAGGAAAAATGCTCCACGCAGACGGCGAACTAGGGACATTTAATGTTTGGAACTTCACGAGAAAGAATGGCATCGTATGATTTGTTAGAATTTTCGCGACAAAGTGATGTAGTAGTAGTAGAATATTGTAACGAAATCGTTATTTACATTACCTAGCCTTTAGAGGGCGTTAGTTATTGTAATTGTTTATTGTTATTGTAGATGTCGCTATGGTTACGTCGCGCACTGCGATGCGCGTACGTGGGGTTAATCTTGTGGGCAGTTGGTGTTGAGCTGCGGAAGAAGGAAGTTGTGCCTTAATTTGTTTGGAAGTTCAGATTATTAAAGTTCTTGGAAACATTACTTGATCTGTAAGCACTGGCGTACTGGTGGGGGCTTGGGGCGCTAGCCCCAAATAAAATTAAACCATGACTTATTTTCAATTCCATACAAGTGATTTATAAATGTTCGTGATATATCACATGATTTTCAACAAAATGCGCGGTTCTCCATTTCTGTTGCAAACTGACACATTCCCAAATAGCCAGGACGAGCAAAATGTTCTTTTTTTTATATGGGCCTTGGTGTCCACTAACAGTAATACTAGTACTAGTAGATAACCGTATATCCAGTTTAGCGAAAAGTCTGGATACCCGTATGTCCGGCCTAGAGTAGAGCTTATATCGCGGCAGCACTAGGCGGTACGCGGGGGAATGCGCAGTCGCCTGCGCTCAGGGTTTGTTTTGGATGCGGCGAGGAGGGTCATTTCCGGAGGGAATGTTCCACAGGTGCGGATCCAGGGGGGCAGGCCTTGCCCCGCAAAGAAAAAGAAAAAAGAGAGAGAGAGAGAAAAAAAGGAAAAGAGGAGATAAAGGGAAGGAAAAAAGAGAAAGAAAAAAAGAAAGGGGATATCAGTTGCAATTTTCCCGCCAACAAGTTGTGGATCGGCGGAGGGGGCCAAAGGCCCTTGCCTCTCCCCCGCCGCCAAAAAAGAGAGAAGGAAAAGGAAGGAGGAGAGCTAAAAGTGAACAAAAAAGAGGAAGAAGAAAAGAAAGGGTGAAAAGAAGGGAGATCAGTTGCGTTTAATCCCGCCAACAACATGTGGATCGGGGCGAAAGGCCCTTGCCTCCCTAGCAAACCTAAAAGAGAGAGAAGGAAGGGAAGGGAAGGGAAGGGGAGGAAAATGTAAGGAAAGAAAGAGAGAAAGAAGATAGGTAGGGAGGTCATTTGCGATTTTCCCGCCAACAAGGTGTAGTTTGGGGGGCCACAGGCGTACTGATGGGGGGCAATTAGTGTCCTGCCAGTGTCACAATAAAATTCAAACGTGGATCATTTCTAATTCGATACCGGTGATTTACAAATGTTGCTGAAATGACATAATAATCCGAGATTTTTCCTCACTTTTTATTAAATTATACTTTTTATGCGTTTGTTGGAAAATTACAAATTCCTAAATTTACAGTCAGGCAAGAAATATGCTTATTTAGAGGTTTACATAGCAGGGCCCGCAGAACGACGGGCTCCCCACTTTTTGGAAAACAGTATATTAAACAGGCGCGGATCTACGGGGGGTACCCCCCTTGGGCCGCCCAAAAAAGGGGAAAAAAGAAAGAAAGAACGCACACTGGAGAGAAACCTTTCAAGTGCAAATATTGTGAGAAGATATTCAACTCATCTGGGAACTTAACCAAACACATGATAACTCTGGATATAACTGTGTATTAAACTGTTACTTGATTTAACAAGACGTTATCATGCACTGCTTTTTATGGTCTCCAATGTGTTAGTAGATGCCAGGAAAACATCACTTACGGGCCAGGGGGTTCAAAATAGCCCCCAAAAATCGCCTCGCCGCTGGGCGGCTCGTAAACGATGCTCTGCATCGTCATTGGGTCAAACTGTTTAAACTGTTACTTGATTTTCAAAGACGTTATCGTGCACTGCTTTATGGTCTCCATTGTGTTAGTAGATGCCAGGAAAACATCACTTACGAGGGTTCAAATTAGCCCCCAAATCGCCTCGCGCTACGCGGCTCGCGGATGATGCTCCGCATCAATTATGGTGTTCGAAATAGCCCCCAAATCGCCTCGCCGCTACGCGGCTTGTAGACGATGCTCCGCATCGTCATTGGGTCAAATTGTTTTAGCTGTTACTTGATTTAAAAGACGTTATCAAGCACTGCTTTTGTGGTCTCCATTGTGTTAGTAGATGCCAGGAAAACATCCCTTACGAGGGTTCAAAATAGCCCCCAAAAAAAAAAAAAAATCGCCTCGCCGCTGGCTCGTGGACGATGCTCCGCATCGTCATTGGGTCAAATTGTTTTAGCTGTTACTTGATTTAAAAGACGTTATCAAGCACTGCTTTTGTGGTCTCCATTGTGTTAGTAGATGCCAGGAAAACATCGCTTACGGGCCGGGGGTTCAAAATAGCCCCCCAAAATCGCCTCGCCGCTACACGGCTCGTGGACGATGCTCCGCATTGTCATTTGGTCAAACCGCCCCCCTGCCTTAGCAAAAAGCTAGATCCGCCCCTGCTAAAGAGAAATAGAAAGAAAGAGAGAAAGAAAGAAAGAATAGTGACCTGCCAGTGACACAAAATAATGAGGTATCAAAATATGCTTATCTGACCGTAATTAAATGCCTAAAACCCCAGAACTTCCCGTGGCTCAGCCCCCTCGAACCCACCAGGGGCCTTAAGGCGGGCCCCTGAATGCTTATCTGACCGTTATAAATGCCTAAAACCCTGAGCTTCCGGGGCTCTGTCCCTGGATTCCACCTAGGGCCCTAAGGCAGGCCCCTGGATGCTCATCTAACGGTAATTTAATGCCTAAAACCCCTGAGCTTCTGGGGCTCCAACTGGACCCCACGCCAATTAGTGTCCTGCCAGTGTCACAAATAAGGTATTAAAAATGCTAATCTGACCGTAATTAAATGCCTAACACCCTGAACTTCCGAAGGCTCTGCCCCTCGAACCCACCAGGGGCCTTAAGGCGGCCCCTAAATGAATGCTTATCTGACCGTTATAAATGCATGAAACCCTGAGCTTCTAGGGGCTCCGCCCTGGACCCCACGCCAATTAGTGTCCCAAATAAGATATCAAAATATGCTCATCTGACCGTAATTGAACGTCTAAAACCCTGAGCCTCCAGGGCTCTGCCCTCTGACCCCACCTAGGCCCTAAGGCGGGCCCCTGAATGCTTATCTGACCGTTATAAAATGCCTTAAACCCCTGAGCTTCTGTGGCTCCGCCCCTGGACCCCGCCCCCTGGACCCACGCCAATTATTGTCCTGCCACTGTCACAAATAAGGTATCAAAATATGATAATCTGACCGTAATTAAACGCCTAAAACCCCTGAGCTTCCAGGGGCTCTGTCCCTGGACCCAACCAATGGCCCTAAGTCAGGTCCCTGGATACTCATCTGACAGTAATTTATTGCCTAAAACCCCTGAGCTTCCGGGGGCTCCGCCCCCTGGAGGCCTGGACCCCACGCCAATAAGTGACCTGCCAGTGTCACAAATAGGGTATCAAAATATGCTCATCTGACCGTAATTAAATGCCTAAAACCCATGAGCTTCCGGAGGCTCCGCCCCCTTGACCCCACCAGGGGGCCTAAGCCCCTAAACCCCTGAGCTTCCGGGGGCTCCGCCCCCTGGACCCAACGCCAATTAGTGACCTGCCAGTGTCACAAATAGGTATCAAAATATGCTCATCTGACCGTTATAAAATGCCTCAAATCCCTGAGTTTCAGGGGCTCAGCCCCTGACCCCACGCCAATTAGTGACCTGCCAGTGTCATGAAAAAGGTATCAAAATATGCTCATCTGGACCGTAACTAAATGCCCCTAGACCCCACGCCAATTTACACTACGCTCTACCTGCATGATCGTAAATACTTTACCCCCCCCCCATCCCCTTTGAAAAACGTTCAGCGGGGCCTAGCTGCATGTAAGATTGGGTGATGCGGATTTTTTTTGTCTGCCAGCCCCCCCAAACTTTTTTGTTCATTACGCCACTGTCTGTAAGTGCATATTATTTCCTGTGTTGGTAACTTAATTTAGTTAAGTGATTGTAAGCTGATCTGAGAGTGTCTGTTGCACAATATATTTTTGTGAGAACGTCGAGTACAGAGAAAGAGCGGGTTCTGACTGAAGAAGTGACGCTACCCAGAGAGTGAGAGACCCGTTTTCGTTACAATATATTAGCGCCTATATAATTCATTGCCAGAGAAGTTATCTGTGAAAAACCGCTCATGTGACCGGAAACCGGGCAGGCAACATGCAGTAGATCTAGACTACTTTGACTTTGATGACTACTTCGATGACTATTTTATAAACACACACAGATATGCATGCATGCGTACGGCATGTAGCAGGATAGCACTAGCACTATACTGTAGGCCTACATACAAAGTCTATAGTATAGTATAGTATAGAGTCTAGTACTAGAAGTAGCAGTAGCAGTGCCATTGCCATTGTATAATTAACGACTCATTTCACTTTTCAGAATAGATCCACCATTTAAGACCCACCTAGATTGGAATAGGGTAATCTGTTGCAGTATAACTCGAATTTATTCTGATCACTGATGCAAGAAACTTACGAAATTGAAGGGTTAACTTAAAAATGTAATTAGGTCTATGAGTTCGAACTTCTTCTTATTCTTTAATTTGCACGGAAATTCCCGAGATTGTCCCCCTAAAGTCTGGGAAGACTTTCCGGGAGGTAAGGGGGTAAGGCTGAAAACTAGCTCATGACGACAAAAACTGAAAAGTTCGAGAGTAGATTGCACAGTATGTTATTTCCAAAACATCTAGATCTAGTATGAAATCCTGAAATAGTATGAAATCACTAGAAAATAGAAATGTATCTAAAGTACATGGCAGTCATGATTGTAGCGGAATATATTAAATATATGGATAATTATAGCACGACTCACCTTCGAGTTTTTTGGGTCTTAGACTCAGAGTTGACCGCACAGAAAGATCTCTTCTATATTTCGATCAAGCGACCAATAAGACTTTGGTCGTAGTTAGCGCAACAAAAGAATGATAGAATTCAACTATGGTGTCTTCGAAATAAAAAAAACAAAAAAGTGAAAATGTAACATGGATGATATTGATAAAGAGAAGAAAGATTGGACAAAAGCTTTCACCAGAGTCTCCAATGTCACGGAAAAATAACAGATTTCATATCATAGCAAAACACGAGGGGTAACCTCGCTTTTCATAAGGACCGCTATTCATAATTTGAGAAAAGGGTCTCTATTCATAATAGGACATGAGGGTCGCTATTGACAATGCGACGAGAGGGTCGCTATTCATATTACGAAATGAGGGTCGCTATATTATATTCATAATACGAAATGAGGGTCGCTATATAATACGGGGTGATATCGAGGGTCGCTATTCATTCAAAAAATGAATATGAAATGAGCAATGAACAAAATGATAAGAAAGCGAAATAATGAATATGGGACACCCCACGGCTGTGGCGTGGCCGCGGTGAGGGGGGGATGTGAGAGATTTTGTTTATTTATTTTTATTTAGGGGTGCGATATATATAGCCCTCGTAGCGACAAGGAGGCAGGATATAATGATAAATACAGAACAAACACAGGAAAAATACGGAATTTAAACATAAATATGCAATCAGGTTCAGAAAAAGGTAAACATTAATTAATTCGAGACATAAATTCAAAGCAAACACAGAAAATATACATGTAATGATGTAATAATTATTCAAATCCATTTATAATCATGCTACAAGGGCTATTGATGTTACGAGGGCTTTAGCAGGGGCGGATCCAGGATTTTCCAATAGGGGAGGCCTGAAATGGGGAAACCCTCCCATGAGCAAACGAAAAGGAAAATTTGTAGTTACCATCTTTTCTCTAAACTTTTTTGGCAGGTGGGGGGCGGGCCGTCGGCGCCCTCGCCCCCCCCCCCACGTGGATCCGCGCCTGGGCTATATATATCCTACCCCCAATTTTTACGCTACATGACGCGAAAAAACCCTTCAAGGTCCGAAAGTGTTCAAGCCCCTATCCCCCAAAAAAACAATTTGAAGTCCCCCCTCATCCCTCTCCGGGCAGTAACTAGGCTCATGGGCCGGTCCAAACCCATTTGGTTTCGGTGTTAGGAAAGTTTCAGGAAATCAAGATTATGGATAAATGAAGTTAGGTTAATCAATATGATTACTCGTATCCTGAGGTATGATAATTCCTGGAAAAACGAAAATCTATCAGTCTTCATTGGCTATTAATTGAAGAGCTTCTGGATGCCTGGATATGGCTGAGGCTATAATGATTTGTAGGTCCATAAGTCCTACTTAAACCTACTTGCTACAAAAACATTATTTTCGTTTATAAACAATTACTAGTTTCTGAAATAGCAAACTCAGTGATAGTGGGCCTGCTTGTTCTACTTAATGTCTCAGTGGCATAGCCTGGATAAGATTAGTCGGGGGCAGGGTAGTGGGGCAACATTTCCCATAAGGCGGACAAATTATGATATGATAAGATGTTTTACTACTTTTTTCGTCACCGCAGGAGCGGGAAATATATTAGCTAGATTATGGGGATGTCTCTATATAATTATCAAAGATAAAGGTAAAATATACTTCTTAAAGAGACAAATATTCGGGGCCATGTGTAGCCCCCCCGCCCCGCAGGCGTAATTTTTTTTCCCACCGCAGTTCTGGACCCCAGTCTGAACTCATTTGCATACAGCCAATCAGAGCTCATCTAACAAGCTATACGCATGCTAAAGATTTTACGGATGCGCTAAGCTCTTTACACACAGACGACAGCGCCTTGTCTATGTCAGCATGGTGTACGTGCATAGCCATGGCTTGCAAATGTTTCATTTGTGCTTGTCTAGCATGTCCGACCTTTAGCAAATTTATTATAGATCTACACCTCTAATAAAATTGCTGTGAACAATTATTACTTAGCACTAATTATCATGCTTTATTTATATTTTATTTTTTACTTCTTTTACTGAGATCTATGAACATCACAGCAATTTCATAAGCTGATATTGCCTTTTACCAGTTTTAGAGGTGTAGATCTATAATAAATTTCTCAACCGTAAAATCTTGATGGGGGAGTTGTTCTGTATGTAACAAGAATATTGTCCTAAGATTGCAAAAAAATAGCAGCAAGAATTGTTGAAAAGAACTTTGAATTTAATGAAAGTGGTCTTGATATTATCAAAAGATTGAAATCATGGCAGGTATTAAAAGAAAGACGTAACTATTTTCTTGCTTGTACATTGTATAATTGTATCCATGGCTACGCTCCATTACGTTTGTGCAATGCTATTGACATGGTATTTGATCGGCATCCAATGAATACAAGATTAGTATAACTCAATGACTGTTGTCCTTCCCAAACCTAATATTGAAATTTGTAAGAATAGTCTATGCTATGCAGGCGGCAGTATGGAATAACTTACCCTCTAATCTACACAATGCACAATCCATCGACTGTTTTAAAACATGCCATAAGAAAACCTATTTCATGCAGTAAATTATGAATATTATTATCGTAGCTTCTGCTCCTCAGTGCCTTAAGTTTAGTTTGGTACTTCATGATCATTATTTTGTAGTGTGACAGAATTTGATTTTAAATAGATTAGTTGATTATTTGATCCCATAATTGTGTTTTTATATATTTAAATAAATATCATGTAATTTCTACTTGGTTTCTACTTAAGATTGTGGTCGCTAAATATTTTTTTTTCATGACAGTTCTGACTATATAATTATGTATGATTAATTTATTTTGATGTTTTTAGTGTAATTTTTTAACATTCAGGACCAGGATGTAAACCAATCCTCTCTGATTTTGTTATCCTGATGAAATATATTCAAATAAATAAATAAATAAATAAATTTAGAAATGAGTCCCTAGATATATAGTGGCTTCGATGACGATAAGCCTATCTTTGACTGCTAGAGTAATTTTAACTTAGTGCTAAGTAATAATTATTCACAGCAATTTCATAAGCTGATATTATTAGAGGTGTAGATCTATAATAAATTTGCTAAAGGGAGACATGGTACACAAGCACAAATGAAACATTTGCAAGCCTATGCCATGGCTATGCGCACACCATGCTGACTGACATATAGACTGATATAGGCGCTGTCGGTGTATGTGCATGTGTACGTGTGTAATGAAAGAGCTTCGCACCGTATATCCGCATCCGTAAAATCTTTAGCACGCGTAAAGCTTGTTATTGGCAAGATAAGCTCTGATTGGCTGTATGCAAATGAGTTCAGACTGGGGTCCAGAACTGCGGTGGGAAAAAAAAATTACGCGCCCCGCAGCTACGCCACAGCCGCGGGGCGTCCCCCATCCAATATTTCCCTTTGTTATCACCATTTTGTTCATTGCTTATCTAATTTGTATGAATAGCGACCCGAATAGCGATTTGAGATTATAATATGCCCTTTTAGTTTTAGGAACACGCATTTCTATCGAATTTTGACATTTCAATTTCAAGTTGAGGTTATATAATACGCCCTTTTTATAGGAACATGCAATTCTATTGAGTTTAGAAACTTAAACAAATAGATGTAGGTAATTTTAAGCATTTTCAAACTATTGCTAAATAAAAAGATTGAACTAAACAAAATATGAAATACTTGAGTTTCAAGTTATTTTTGGCCAGGTTTTCACAGTTGGTAAATTATATTAGAGCTTCAGATGGAAATCGGCCATTACGCATAACGTTTAATAAAATATATAACTCAAATTAACAGTATTTAGATTTAAAGGCCATATAAAGTATTGTATAATATTTCAATAAGATAAAGAGCTTATCAAATTAAATGTTTTTGATCATTACTTCTAATTAGGGCGCATATGTTTGTCACGTGCCAATATTTTTTTTGTCTTCTGCAGATTGAAGTTAGGGCTCAAACCGGCATATCGAGGGCTTATCTACACAATAATGGCAACAATTCGGCTTTAAGTTTGAAGTCTTTCAACAAAAAAATCGTATGACGTTTCCGTTACATATTGATCCACACCATGTAAAAGCGGTAAAGTTGTTCTTTACTGCCAAACATGTGTCGCATGCCGACAGTTTTTTTCCGGGTTTCACCGTTTCAGATTGAAGTTGGGCTCAAACCGGTATTTTTTCCTTTTCGATTAGACGATTTGGAAACACTACAACCCCGTTTGGTGGCTGGCTTCCTCATTAAGCGCTAACATTGTGGGCTTCCAACGTATTGGTCGCAGGCTTATTGGTCGCTAGTGTCAAGGGCTAGTCTCGTACGTACAGCCAATTGTATGGTGAAGTACTGTTCCGTTTGGGGCTAGACTCGTACGTTTAGCCATTTTTATGGTGTTATTAATTTGATATAAATTGTAGCCAACAAACGATTTGGGAGTAAACAGTACATCTCTCTTGTCTTATGTTACATAAAAATACAATATTAATGGTAAGATACAATCAAGTGGAGCAGAGTGGAGGTATATACATTTTAAGTCGATTTTTAAAGTTGTAGGGTTCAGGACGCATTTCGCCAGTGGACACATCTCGCCGTGACTTAAGCGGCGACATGTGTCCGACCTAAGACATATATCGCCGAAGTAAGACGCGTCTCGCCACCCAATTTTCGGCGACCTGTGTCTGCGGACACAGATCGCCACCCGGACACTCTGGCCCGTGACACCGGCTCCGTCGCCATGATTGGCGTTCCGGAAAAGGGCGTGAAAGTTAATAGCTTATTGTAGGGGCCTATATATAGGTGCAGTCTACCTAATCTTGGAAGGGGTGCTGAGTGCTTAACAGCCCACAAAGTGTTTACTTACCATCTAAATCATTCTATACAAAAAAAATTCCAAATTGCACAATTCAGTTCTGAAACAATAACCGAATTTTCAAACAATTTGTTTTAGTATTCCGAGAGTATTCAGACTTTCCGAGAGAGAAAGACCGCGACCGCTGCCGTGAACAATTGAATGTTTTTTTTCCCGATACGAATAATGAAGTAGGGCTCGACTGTTTTTTTATTTATTTCATTTTCTTTTAGATTATAAACCCCATATAATTATTTTACGTAGGAAAATCGTTGTGAGGAATTACGAACCCTATTTTCATTTTTTTCTTATTTGGAATATTTGACATTACGTTGACATTCGTGGAAAATAAAACTTCGGTTTTTGATAATGAACCTTTAAAGAAAAAGAAACACGAAATGCAACCTGTAGGTCCACATGCAGAAGGACCCTAGAGGTCAACCAGCTTAACCCTAATAAGGCCGGGGGCATCATGCCCCCCCCTCCGCGATTTTTCTGATTGATCGGGAACGCATACGGATGACGCCCCGCCGCTGACTTTATTCTTTCGAGTCTTGCGCATCTTTTAAAACAATTTTTTTTGAAAATCGGACCTACCGTTACAAAGTCACGTGACCTTTGTCTTTACATGTCGGCCCGAAAATCGCTCATTTTCGTGATTTGTGTACAAAACATATGGAAATATCATTTTTCCTTAAAAGAGATAAAACATTGGTTATTTGGTCTTGTTTAAAGTTTAGGTGTTTGTTTTGGGGGTCAAAATAGTTAAATTATAGTTAGAAATGAAATAAAACAACAAAAACAATGAAATACATAAGTTAAAAAAACAATGAAATACATAAGAAATTATCAAAACAAGAGATAACATAAGGAATAACCTAGCTTTCCAAATTTTTTGTTCGTATTATTATTCCAAATGGTCTAACAAATATATGTAGTGGAAAAGAAAGCTTAAATATGAAGAATATATGATTTATGGGTAAAAATATGAATTTCTGACCTTATTTGCATAATTTACCATAAATATGCAAATGAGTAATTTTTTCAAAAAATTGAAATTGCTATAGTATTCTATACACTTCACTTGACATGCATGCACATTTTCGCGGCGATCGGGCGTTTCACGGCCGAGATCTTAGGGGGCCATAATGCCCCCGGCCGTATTAAGAACTCAAATAGCCCGGCCTTATTAGGATTAATAGTTTCAGTGGGCCTCGATATGGCGTATATTCTATTTGTTTCGCATTTGCCCAACAAAGTAATTGTTGCCATATTGTACGCAACTAAAACCGGGTTGGCCAAACTCTTTAGGGGAGCCTTCCAAAGTTGCGACTGCGCCCCGACGCGTCGGTGCGCTGAACAGGATATGAGAACAAAGGAGGCGTCTTTTTGCGCCCATTTGCGCCCATTTGCGTCGGATACGAGCGGACGCAATTTGGTTTCCAGCTCATTAAAATCTGGCTATTGTTTGGAGTCTCATTGTTACGAGATAGCCCCGCCGCGGCGCGTGCGGGCGAAGCACTTGACATTTGTGAATGGGAGCTTAAACTTTGAAAAGCTTTCGCGCCCTTTCGCGCCCGGTCCGGCGCATAGTTAGCCCTGTAATCCCCGCTTGTGTGTCGCTCTCGTCTTGCGAGATTTGACTCTGAAAAGATTTACTTTGGCTACTGATTTGTTTTAATATTATTTTACGTAGATGACATTGGTTAAAATTTTTGTTTTTATTGTTTATTTCCCTCTCAACATCGGAGTTCTGTAAGCGTTAATGTTGGCATGGTTGTTCATTATTTCATCTCCTCCTGGGACCCGTTTCACAAAGCCTTTTTTCAATGACAAATGATAAAAATCAGTGACAAATCTGCTGATAACCAATCAGAAGCAAGGATTTCAGTAGCTTATAACACGAATTGTCATTTGTCACTGATGACAAGTTTTGTGAAACGGGGCCCAGTTCTGTTCATGATTGGGTTCAAAATATCAATTTTAATACAAATTGATTTGTTCACGAAAAAAAAAACATTATTTTATACTTACCCCACTCACTCTGACATTGTTTTCCTCATGCATGTTTTGACACTTTGTTTCATATTACATTAAATTTGTGTATATTTCCTTTTTCTAGCGATGTTATCGCATGTTTCGGTTTTCTTTTTTTTTTTCTTAAATTTTCGTTGTATCTTGTAAACCGTTCCGTCGTATGATCATTATAAATCATATAATTATATCGATCATCAATCTGTTATTTCAATACAAAGGTCCTTTAAATCTTCGTAAAATTAGAGAACGTATTTTTAAATCCGTGATTTTGAAAATGATACTTAATCAAGAACGTCGTAATTACTTTCTCCTTGAAATGAATTTACAGAGCGTTTTATATGTCTTACGATTGTTTTATGCAAATGATATCCGTATTGTCATGAACATCATCAATATGTTTCGTTAAAAGGAAGACGCTCATTTTCAGAATGTTGTTTCTTTGCAAAACCCTAATGTTACGAACAAAATTAAATACACCGTACCCGTTTCATCGGGGAAATCGCAAAACTCCCAGGAGATTATCAATTGCAAATCAACATAGTAAATTATGCCTAAATCGTAAGAATAGAGCATGCATTAAAAAGAAGAGCGTTACCAGGAAATGATGTTTGAAATTTCACCTCGAACATCTCAAGAAGAAATTAGTTTATCATTTTGTTCCAAAGAAATTTTATCGAATATTTCTTTGCGAAGAAGGGGGTTACAGCCGCGGCCAGTTTTAGATCTAGGTAATTGTTGTGAAGAATTAAAATACGTATATATTGTGCTAAATTGGGGCCACGTGGTATCGAAAGAGCGTAGTGCGTTCTAGAACAAATACAGGCCATGGCAATTCGTGGAATTGCTTCTCGTAACATTGTTACAGAGCTGTCTCGCTGTCTAAATAAGGATCCATCCCGGGGATCCATCAGGCATGTGTTGTTATCAAGTAGTAGATGGAATTTATAATGATTGCGTTATTTTGGGCCATTGATTTTTTTTTTTTGGCTAGCCCTTATTCTTCTAGTACTACTAGGTCATCGAGAAACACAAATAGTGTTGATATTTTCCGCAATCCCTTTAGCGCCGAGGGTAGAAAAGCCTATAAAAAAGCTCAGCTGGACAATAGCAATTTAATCAGGGAGAAATACTGGACAAACAGGTACACGATATTAGCTCACGTCTTCAATATAACCAGGGAATCCTGATACATGTATAACTATTTAAGCACATGCTCATCACAATATGAATTTAAAATCTGGCTATTGTTTGGAGTCTCATTGTCACGAGATAACCCCGCCGGCGCACTTACCGCATTAGTTATTCCTGTATTAAATCCCCGCGTGTGTGTGCGCTCTCGTCTTGAAAGATTTGACTCTAAAAATATTCACTTTGGCTACTGATTTGTTTAATTATTATTTGACGAATATGACATTGATTCGGGTTGTTGTTCTGATTGTTTATTTCTCTCCCAACATCGACGTTTTGTAGGCGTTAACGTTGGCATGATTGTTCATTTCTGTTCATGAATGTGTTCAATACTTGTATTATATTAATTTGTTCACGAACAAAACAGAAACGATATGTAAAGATAGCTGTCCCCACCACGCACCCCAAGTACATTCTACCAACGTTAAAAACATAAATACATTACACCCATAGCAACCATCAATTCTAAAACTGCCACTGTGACAAAAGGGCAAAATATACCATATTTTGGGATTAGTCTGCCGATCCCAACAACTAGGCGTTGTGGCGTGCGCCTGTAATCCAGCTTACAGTGGAAGTTACAAACTGATTCAGCCGAGGACGCAGGTTCGAAACTGAGTCACGTCTTTCGGATGGTGACGTTAAAGGTCGGTCCCCAGACGTAAATAATCATATCTGATTGATACACGTCTGTAAAAACCCAATACACACACACACTACTAGCACGAAGATCCGACTTTTATTTCACGGTATTTTCACAATACTTGTATTGTGAAATAGAAAATGTATCTCTAGAAATGTACAGGTAACGATGTTTGAATTTAAATCAGACATTTTATACTTCTTCGAAACTAATCATATAAATCTAATGTTCTGCCCTAATAACCCTAACCAGGCGCGGATCCAGGGGTGGGGGCAGGTTGGCCCCCGGCAAAAAAAAAGAGAGAAGGAAGGAAAGGGAAAGAAAAAAGGAAAAGAGGAGATAAAGGGAAGGAAATAAAGAAGAAAAGAAAAAAAGGGGGATATCAGTTGCGATTTTCCCGCCAAGAAGTTGTGGATCGGGGCCAAAGGCCCTTGCCCTCCCCCAGCAAACTTAAAAGAGAGAGAAGGAAGGGAAGTGAAAGGGCCCACGCCAATTATCGACCTGCCAGTGTCACGAATAAGGTATTAAAATAAGCTCATCTGACCGTAATTAAATGCCTAAAACCCATGAGCTTCCGGGGGCTCTGCCCCCTGGACCCCAATTAGGGCCCTAAGGTGGACCCCTGGATGCTCATCTGACCGTAATTTAATGCTTAAAACCCCTGAGCTTCCGGGGGCTCTGCCCCCTGGACCCCACGCCAATTAGTGACCTGCCAGTGTCACAAATAAGCTATCAGAATAAGCTCATCTGACCGTAATTAAATGCCTAAAACCCCTGAGCTTCCGGGGGCTCCGCCCCCTGGACCCCACGCCAATTAGTGCCCTGCCAGTGTCACAAATAAGGTATAAAAATAAGCTCATCTGACCATAATTAAATGCCTAAAACCCCTGAGCTTCTGGGGGCTCTGCCCCCTGGACCCCACCTAGGGCCCTAAGGCGGACCTCTGGATGCTTAGCTGACGGTAAATTAATGCCTAAAACTCCTGAGCTTCTGGGGGCTACGCCCCCTGGACCCCACGCCAATTAGTGTCCTGCCAGTGTCACAAATAAGGTATAAAAATATGCGCATCTGACCGTAATTAAATGCCTTGAGCTTCAGGGGCTCCGCCCTTGACCCCGCCGAGGCTTTCCCCTAGACCCCACGCCAATTTACGCTACGCTCTACCTGATCGTAAATACTTTAGCCTCCCCACCCACTTTAAAAACGTTCAGCAGGGCCTCCATGTAAGAGTGATGGTGATGCGGATTTTTCTTCTTCTGCCCCAACGATTTTTGCTCATTACGCCACTGCTTTAGTGGTCACCATTACGTACCAATATTTGGCTCGCACAATTTCAAATTTGGGCCCCCCCCCCCCTAAGAAATCCTGGATCCGCGCCTGACCCTAACTTAGCACGGGGTTAAAAAGAGAGATAAAACTATAAAAGTGCAAAACTCCTGAAAAAAAACTATGGCTCTTTTACCAATCACTAACATAATATTATATATACTAGCAGGACCCGCGGAAAATCCGCGGGATTCTAGGGGGTGTAAATAGATACCGGTATATAAATTAAAACCACCAAGAACTGTATTTGCAAATTAGAGGAAACCATAAGTTCCCCACTCAACTTTATTTGCCATTTAGAGGATACCATAAGTTCCCGATAAGGCGTCGCACGGCGTGCGCCCCATGAAGCTCAGGGTTTTAGGCATATACGGTCAGATGAGCCTCCAGGGGCCATCCTTAGAGCTTTGGTGGGGTCCAGGGGCAGAGCCCCGAAGCTCAGGGTTTTAGGTATTTAATTACGGTCAGATGAGCATCCAGGGGCCCTCCTTAGGGCCCTTGGTGGTCCAGGGCGGAGCCCCGTAAGCTCAAGAGTTTTAGGCAGTTTTACGGTCAGATGAGCATATTTTGATACTTCATTTTGTGACACTGGCAGTTGAGAAAAATCCGGGAAAATCATATCATTTTAGCAACATTTGTATATTACTGGTATCGAATAAGAAATTAACAACGTTTGAATTTTATTTGGGGGGTAACTGTCCCCCCCCCCCCCATCAGTACGCCAGTGTTCAGGGGCTCATAACTTTTCACTCCTATAATAAAAACACACACGCTTTCCATCCTCTCACAATATTTCCACGATATGCGCATAACGCTATTATAAAATCCTCCATTAATTGTTAAATATAGGGGCCTGAGGAATGTTTAAGAAGTTTAATTCCTGTTTACTCTCCTTTTCTTTGAATGGAATGTAATTTTTATGTGATTCAATTCATTTTTATTTTATTTTTGGTTAAAAAATACAAACCATTTTTACTCCTTTACTGCTTTTTTTTTTGGTGGGGCTTTTGGGGCGAAAATACGTTTTGCCCCCCACACTTCCGGCGCCCCTGCACTTGGGTATGAAAAATATACACACAAACAGGTTTTCACACCCCCTTTCACTTTCCCTCCTCCCCATAAACCAACACACAATTTTACACATGCATATATAGGACGTTTACACATCTACCTTACCACAAATATTCAGTTTAACACTATATAGCAGAGAGGGGATGAGAGACAGAGGTAGGGGAAATGGAAGCGAGGGAGGGGGAGAAATGGAAGGAAGAGAGAGAGAGAAAGAGGATGAAGAAAGAGAGGAGGAAAGAAGTATACTGTATGTATGAACATGCATGATAAATAGTACAGAAAGTGGAAGAGTGAGAATTAGAGAGTGATACATAGAGAGCGACATTAGAGAGATAAATAGAAAGAGAAAGAGAGAGGTGAAAAGAAAGAAAGAAAATTTAGTTTTATTTTGTATTGCTATTTTCTTATTTTATGTGCGAATTATAATTACTTTGCTTCAGCAACAACAAAAAATATTTGATGGACACAAATTCACTCAAACACTCATAAGCAAGTACCATCAATCATCACATACACATCATCTTGTTATTGATAGCTGAGTTATGTATGAAGGGTATATACAATAAATTTAGGTGTATAATGAAAATTTAACGACACAGTCATAGAAGTATATGTTTTAGTTTATTAAATAATGTTTGTATACTGTTATTATCAAACAGTATGATACATCATACATGTATATGAAAACATTAAACAATACTTTGGAAAAGCAAGAAATAGGCTGAGTATTATAATAATTGTTAAAAGTAGACATAAATAACAATTATCATTATCATGATGGTTTTTACTATGTTTAATTACATTTTTAATAAGTCAACAGTAATGATAGTTATATGCAGCTGCATAATGCACATTTAGTTCTGGTCGTAAGATTGAATTGTCATCTCAATCGCATTTGTCCTATGAAGAACTTGAACTTTACTCCTTGCAGAGTAAGGTGATTCTTGACTTGTAGTTGGTGTTGACTGAAGGTCAGCTTGGAGCATTGGCATTGCAGGTTCTGGGTATTTTGTGTAATGGTCATGCGAAAAATTTGAAGTACTTGGCATCGCCCTTGACGTTGGGTTGCTAGTTGTTGGTGTTGAAGTCTTGGAGGACTGTAAATGAAATGAATGAAAAATAACAATACACAAATTATTGAACTATATAAACAGCACATAAATATTTTTTCTTCAGTTTACATGATATGATGATATGACCCTACCCAATTCAAAATCAGAGGCTAACGAACGAAAGAGACAGAAATTTTTGGTCTAGGGCCGCCAAGCATTTCAGCGGCCGTCAGAAATCAGAAGTACAGAGTAGTACAGTACATAATTGAGTCATAACTTTATAAGGCATTAAAGGCATCGTTTAGATGCACAGGCCAGCACTACGTGTTATCAGTGTCTGTGATATGGTGTAATATAGAAGCCCTAAAAAAAAATCACGCTTCAAAACGATCAAGAAGTGCCTCAAAAAAGTTAAAATCTTTGAGTGACCAATTTTACCATACTCGTTTTCCCCAATAGACTGTAGTGTTATAATAAAAACCGTTACGAAAGCGCAAAATTTGGTTTTGATTTCCAATCATAAATATCTTGATAATCAGACAGGCGATCGGCTTGTAAAAGTCATGGGATGGGGTTCCTGGCCTGACTGACCTAAGGCTAAAGCCTAAAGGTTTATAATTATCATTGCAGCATCAGCTAAATAAATCCAGGATTTTGTTTCAGAATCTGAGATCGCGGATCCCTATAAAAAGTATAAGGGATAAAAGTAAACTAAAGATGTGAGGGCCACTAACAATACACAAAGACCTCATGCATGCATGTTTCAACTTTAGAAATAGACCATACCACCAACAACAAACACGCCAAGCCCAAGGCCAGTGAGCTGAGCTAGTACGTGCATGCATGTTTACTATTCAGAGTCTACTAACCTGCTAACACGACCAACCACCACACACAGCACAGTGCAGCAGCGTCAACGCGTCATAGCGCATGCATCTAAATTTGTCTTAAGAAATGTTGACAACGTCAACAATACTCATTAATTTGTATAGAATGCAATTGATTTTGGAGTGTGTGAACTTACTGTTTACGACTTCTGCATCAACACTCGGTGCCCGTAATAGATGAAGTAGAGTTTAAAATGTGAGTCGATGTGATGAATCTCCGAAGGCGAAGTCGCAAAGGAACGATATGGATACGGCGATAGGGAAAGCCCCAGCTAGCTAGCTAGCTATATTGGTTGCCAATTACACTATTGAAACTTATTTTGTTACTTTAAGCGTATATTCAATATAATCAGGATTATACAAATATATTAATAAATATTTCATTAAAATATCATGTATTTGCTAAACATTTCAAATAAAAAACAAAAAACTAAATTTGTATTGCTGATTTTGGCAGACAATATTAATAGATCGAGGTCGGACGGTGCAGCTCAAAAGTATAAGCTAGGTCGTTGCTTTTGCGTGATTGTATATCTCCATTTTATCAAATTGTTATTGACTGTATAAACAGAATAAAAACAAAATCGTAATTTTTTGAATATTTTTTGTTAGAATAATATCAAATTAGAATAAAAACAATTTTTTAGGGGCGATGGATTGAAACAGTTCGAGGCTCATGCATGCATGCAACAGGTCATTTATAATATTCATGAGCGTGTCACATCGTTTTTTTACGATTTCCTGGTCGATGGCGGGACAGCATGGGTAAAGACCCGGCCGTTGCCATATAGAAAAAAATTCCTCGTCCCCCGGGTCGGGTCCCGTCCCCCCTCGACCCGTCGTCCGGGAGGAGATAGCTCTACCGACGTCGAGCCCGGACCCTCGTTAAGTGACGCAGATCGACGCGTTTCGACGCGAAATACGTCATCGGACCGCCCACAATCGGACCCATGGAGCTTGTCGTATTATATATATAGATAAGTATGACAACTTTAGGTTGTTCCATTTTAGAAAATTCAAATTTTTAGGCTAAATTCGTATATTTAAAGTCTATTAAAGACGTACTAGTATGCGTGCAGTGGGAGGCTAGAATGACTCCTCTCATTCAGCGCACCCTTCTCATGAATCTTCCCTTTTCATACTCAAATTAACTGCCACGTACACACACAAAAAATCCGTCACGTTCACCTGAAAACAATTAGTATTCTCACGTATTGCCGTACAAACAACCTTTGCCAACTATAACTATACTTTGTAACGCTAGAAAATACAATTAGCATGATCGTGAGAGTTTTAACTTGACTATAGTGTGAATCAGAGCGTATCAACACAGTTAGGCGCCACTCTTTGTTGCGTATGGGAAAACAGCATCAGAAAAATTGTTAACGCATTCCAGTAAGGATCAGCCTTAAACCTCTGCCTTAAACCTTGAAAAAAACATTATGAACAATTGGGCCATTGTTTTCACGCTCTTCCTCATCAATTTCATCGACCTAGGGATTGTGAAAAGCTTCAGCGTTCTCATGGATGATCTCGTCGTTGATTTGGACAGCGATGTCGGGACGATAGGGACCATGCTTGGGACGTACCACGGATTAGCTGCCATACTTGGTAGATATCTTTGTTGAAACTTTGGTAGGATGTTTGTGGAAAGAAGCGACGGTCTTCCAAATAAAAAAGGGGATGTGGTGAAATATCTTATTTATATCATTTTGTAAACATGGAGATGATCTGTTCAATTGTTCTTGACATTACAATGATTAATTATGTGTACTCAGTGAATACCACAGTCTATGAAAAATAAGGTCTCTATAATTGTTTCGAAAAATATTTCAGGACAGATCCACGATTCTGTTAAAAAAAGGGACATTTTAAAAAATTGAAAGAGGCACAGAAAATTAAACAGCAGATGAGGGTCCAATTCTTCTTGGGTATATCTAAGATATGCACTAGGTGTTTATAAACATATCACACTTATGATTGTAAACTCAGAAATGATAACTCGTATCAGAACGACGTTTTCATATTGAAAAGTTGAATGATGTCAATAAATTGGGGTAAGTTTTTCTTGAAATAATGCTTTGTATATTTAATCGGATGTTCACTCTTTGAAAGATAAAGACTTCGCAATCGGTTTGTATCAGTAATTAATACCGAACACAACAATACCACGTGGCCATGCATTGCACCTGTCACGTTTTTGCTTTCCAGAGAGTCATTAGTAATGAATGAGTTATTGTTTAAAGATAGAGACCAGTTCTGGTCATGCGATTGCATTGTGAAAGTAACAGTGTGGAATCGATCAGAAAAGATTGATCATCTAGCATATAAGTATTGGTGTGTACTGCAAGGTTCTGGAATCATCAAAATGATAAGAAATTTGGCCCAGTCCTGGTAAAGTTACAAGCACTGTACACAGAAAGATGTATATGGGACTACGCGACCACGTGCGCGATATCTATTTGGTCCCAATAGATATAATAATTTACCAAATATATCAATTAGTAGGCGGTTTCCCGACTTTCCCGGCAAAATTTGTATCATCACGTATTAGTCAAAACATATTCTTTCACATGATTGGTAATGAAAGAAAGGCCAAAGAATTCACTCTCAGACGCTTTGCAGTTGATGTTTGGTTATTTTATTTTGAAGGCAACAAAACAGCCCCTGTAGAAACACAAGAGTAAAAACAAATGTAAATTAAAAACATCATAATATTCAAATAACCAATTACATAATTATATACTTCATGATCTGTATCAGCAACAAAGAAGGTGTTCAGTAAATAAGTCCATTATAGACCAGCTTCAAACATTGCATCAACTAAATAATCATCACTATTATTTTCATGACTTCAATGAACAGGTTAATTAAATAATATATCATGTCTAATATAACGGCTGAAGGACAGTTAACTTTTCATTTCACAATATAATGCCTTACATCACTTAAGCAAAACCTAAATTACAGTTGAAGTGTAAAAATTAACAACAGATTCACTCAATACATAATGCAAACAATATCTTTTTAATACAAATTAAAAAACCAATAAGACTCACCGCCCACACTATATAAAAAAAAAGGCTTGACTTCAACATACGCCCTTGTACATGCATGCAATACAGTCTTTGTGGTCCTATGAGGGATAAAACGTAATATATTACAATTAACATACAGCAAAATTCAAAGATATAAATACATACAATTCAGTTATAATAGACCATTAATCTGTATAAAATCGTAAAACATCGTACCACCAATAAAATCAACAAGTGTGAGTTTAGGATTTCACTTCGTGTACATGCACATACGCCACTCAAATACTATAAAAAAAGGATCGCATTGCAAGAACCCATTACACACTCAAATTATGCCAATATCCATAGGAACATCAATAATTGTTCAACAAGCATATAAGTTGGATACATGTATTATATATAACAATAAATAAATGTAAAATTTATAAGGATAATCGAATGATTAACTCACATGTAACTCAATTGCCCACTATGCACGTGCACCACTTGTGATTTCTCTGCAGTAATGTCGTCTCCAGTAATGTGAAAGCTGTCACCTCCTGCAACCGAACCCAAGCCCAGGTCATTGTCCAGCGTGCACTCAAGCCATTGCAAGAGAGGCATGAGTGCACACTGAACAATAGCCTGCACCAAACCCAGGTCCAGCCACAGGAGGCAAAAATCTCACAATACTACAGTAATGAGAGCTTCCATTTCATTATTTTGAGAGAGGGGCGTTTCCAAAACTGGTCTATACCTTTAAGAGGTGTTCTGAAATTTAAATTGTCATACGCAAGGGCCATCGTTGTGTTCTGAATAGGCCATTTTCGTAATGAAATCAAATCTAATACATATGAATTTTTGTTATGTGCCATGGTAGAAATAATTGTTTTTTAAATGGTCAGAATGCGAATTGCATGCATTAATTTGTGATAAGTAGGACAAACATGGCTTGTTCTTTCACCTCCCTGTCCTACCTAATGACACGCAATTTATGCAATTCGCATTCTGACTATTGAAATACAATTATTCGTAAACATGTGAATGAAATCATTTGTAACGAGGCTGTTAACAAAGATTTATGCATTAAATTCGATTAAATTAAGAAAAATTAATGGTCTAGTAATCGCTGATACACTGTTTTAACTCAGTCTGGTGGGTCGCGCGGCCCACCAGAGTTGAGAAGCGCTGGTCTAAGTAAAAAACGAAATAATAGTAAATAAATAAATTAATGAATAATGATAATAGATAAACTAGACATGTAATACTTGTTTCGGAACAAGTATAGGTGGGCTGTTCCAATTAGTGCATACCACACATGGTTTAATAGTGAGATAGTGATCAGTGAAATGTTTGACCTTTGACCCTAATTTACATACTAAGTAGTTAAGATACCATTGGCATGATTTGACTAAATTTTTGAAATAATCCTCTTATTCAGTTCTATTAGTGTGCCAAATTTCATGTCTATACAAAGCATTGTTTTAGAGAAACCATGTACTGTATATTTGACCTTTAACCTTAAAATCCAAATAACATAATGAAATATGCATATTATCAATTTTATGTTTTTATATGAAATATTTGTTCTTACCTATCAACATGCAATGTTTCAAGTCAATTGCGACCGATATACCAAAAAAATCCACATAGACATTACACGTGAACGGAAAATGGAATTCTCAAATCCCACTTTGCAAGTGAAATATGAGCATAATCCGGGCATCTGATCAAAAAAATAATAGGCACAAATGTGATAGCTAATTGTCTCAGCTACAACATACTCGAAGCTCAGCGAAAACGAAACTAAAACGACGGAGATATTGCTCGCAGAAGACGGAAATGTAGAATCCAGTTTTGAAAAAAAAGTCATGTCCCTTAGAGAATACACGCAAAATGTGAAAAATTGACATGCCTCCTTTAATCGCAAAAATACGCCATGATGCTTTGTTCAAATTGAAAAATTGTGGTTACTGCATTTGTAGAGAATTGTCTCAGCTAGAACATATCAAAATTGGGAAGAAAATCGATCAATATTTACAGAGATACAATCAATGTTCCAAAAATATGCTGACGTCATAATATGCAAATTTAAATTTTGAGTTCGGAGGCCATTATGATGATGTCATGAGTTAATTTAGGGTCAAATGAGACATGAAATCATATTTCCGACTCAAAATCTATCCAAATATGAAAAAAATTAGGAGTTCCCGTCTATTCTGAAGAGTAACAGTGAATTTTGTATAGGCATGTTTTTGCCCATATATGCTATGTATTACAAGAGCTCGCGCGCACGGACATTTATCTTGAATGGACGCTCATCTTGTTATAAATGGTCATAAAGAGATAAACATGGTATCAAATTGTTCGAAAAATATGGGAAATATCATGATAGAAAAAAATGGCGATTCTATGTTGTGTAATGTTGTTACGCGCGAAAACGCGCGCGCATGCGCGTGTGCGCGATTTTTTATAAAATGCTCAAAATGGCCTAAAACCTATGCAAAATGAATTTGAGACGATTAAGAGCATTATAAAATTTTACGTGCGCATTGACGCGCGGACGTACGCGTACGCGCCCGAATATTGACCTGAAATTGACCTGACGGATATTGACCTTGATCCTGATAAATATGAGTGAGAAATGATTTTCCGTTATGAAGATATGATCATGAGTAGATTTTCAGAAAATTTCACAAAATGGCGCCTAGATGACGTTATCAGTCAAGGTCAAGTTTGAAAACCTTAGCGTGTTTTTTCCATATGCCTATACATATGTGTGCCAAATTTCAAGGTATTCGATTTAACCATTTTCAAGTTATCTTGCTAACAAAAAAGTGGGTCGAAATAAGAAAAACTAGACATGTAATACTTGTTAACAAGTATAGGTGGGCTGTTCCAAGTGCATGCCACACATGTTTAGTGACATACTAAGTAGTTCAGATAGCATGAGCATGATTTGACCTTATTTTTTGAAATAATCCTCTTATTCAGGTCTATTAGTGTGCCAAATTTCTTGTCTATACAATGCATGGTTTTAGAGAAACCATGTACAGTATATTTAACCGATTTAATTAGGTGGTCTGTCGATATCGACAGATCACCTATTGTTTTCGTCAGAATTTTCTTTCTTTATTTATTAGGTGGGCTGTATATAATACAGACCACCTTATGTTTTCGTTAGAATTGCCTTTATTATTTATTTATTATTCTTTATTTATTTTTCTTATTTCCACCCACTTTTTTGTTAGCAAGATAATTTGAAAATGGCTCAATCAAATGCCTTGAAATTTGGCACACATATGTATAGGCATTTGGTCAAAGCAAAATAATGTTTTCAACCTTGACCTTGACTGATGACGTCATCTAGGCGCCATTTTGTGAAATTTTCTGAAAATCTACTCATGATCATATCTTCATAACGGAAAGTCATTTCTCATTGATATTTATCATGATCAAGGTCAATATCCTTCCGATCAATTTTAGGTCCAAAAAACGCGCGCGCATGCGTACGTCCGCGCGTCAGGGCGCGCGCAAAATTTCAAAATGCTCAAAATCGTCTTAAATTCATTTTGGATATGTTTCAGGCCATTTTAAGCATTTGTCAAAAAATCGCTCACACGCGCATGCGCGCCCATTTTCGTGTGTAACGCCATCACACAGCATAGAATCGCCATTTTTTTTCTTTCATGATATTTCACATTTTTTTCCAAACAATTTGATACCATGTTTATCTCTTTATGACCATTAATAACGGAATGAGCGTTCATTCAAGATAAATGTCCGTGCGCGCGAGCTGTTGTAATACATAGCATATATGGGCAAAAACATGCCTATAAAAAATCCATTATAGCACTTTGGGATGCACTGGGATCCCCAACTTTTTAAATATTTGGATAGAGTATGAGTCGGAGATATGATTTCATGTCTCATTTGGCCATTAAGTATATCGTGACATCATCATAATGGCCTTGAAACTCAAAATACGAATTTACATATTATGACGTCAGCATATTTATGGAAAATTTAGTGTATCTCTGTCAATATTGGTAATTTTTCTCCCAATTTTTGATATGTTGTAGCTGAGACAATTGTCTACATGAGATATGACATTCATTTTTCATTTTAACAATGGCGTCATGGTCCACTCTTTCGATTAAAGGAGGCATGTCAATTTTCCTAATTTTACGTGTATTCTCTATGGGAGGTGACTTTTTCTGAAATCTTCATTCTACATTCCAGTCTTATTTGAGCAATATCTCGATTATTTTTGCTCGATTTTCTGCCAGCTTTGGATATGTTGTAGCTGAGACAGTTCTCTATGCAGAAAGTGACATTTATTTTTTAATCAGATAATGAGATCATAGTATTATTTTAACTACAAAATGTAATTTGAAAATCCCATATTCCGTATACGTGTAATGTCTATGTGGAGTATTTTGGTATATTGGTCGCAATTGACTTGAAACGTTGCATGTTGATAGATGAGAAAAAATATTTCATATAATAACCCAAAATCGAGAATATGCATATTTCATTATGTTATTTAGATTTTAAGGTTAAAGGTCAAATATACTGTACATGGCTTCTCTAAAACAATGCTTTGTATAGACATGAAATTTGGCACACTAATAGACCTGAATAAGAGGATTATTTCAAAAATTTAGGTCAAATCATGCCAATGTTATCTTAACTACTTAGTATGTAAATTAGGGTCAAAGGTCAAACATTTCACTGATCACTATCTCACTAACCATGTGTGGTATGCACTAATTGGAACAGCCCACCTATACTTGTTCCGAAACAAGTATTACATGTCTAGTTTATTTATTTTTATTTATTTGCACACTTTTTTGTTAACAGGATAACTCAAGATCAGTTTAGTCAATTTCGTTCAATTTTGGCACAGTCATAGGTCATTGTCATGAGACGTGACAGGAACATTTTCAAGGTCATCAAGTCTTCATGACGTCATCCAGGCGCCATTTTGTGTTTTTTTGGTACTTTCAACTCATGATCATATCTTCATAACGGAAAGTCATTTTTCATTCATATTTATCATGATCAAGGTCAATATCCGTCCGGTCAATTTCAGGTCAAAAAACGCGCGCATGCGTACGTCCGCGCGCGCTCGCGCAAAATTTCAAAATGCTCCAAATCGTCTCAAATTATTTTGAATACGTTTCAGGCCATTTTAAGCATTTTGCAAAAACGCACGCGCGCATGCGCGCGTTTTCGCGCGTTCTGGCATTTTGCAACATAGAATCGCCAAATTTTCTCTGTCATCATATTTGGCATATTTTTCCAAGCATTTTGATACCTTGTTCACCTTTTTCTGACCAGTAATAACGCAATGAGCGTCCGTCAAAGTTGATAGCACCCGCGGACCTGCGCTATCTCTATCCACAATACATGGGAAAACATGCCTATACAAAATTCATTGAAACTCTTCAGAATGGATGGGAACTCCCAATTTTTTTTTCATATTTGGATAGTTTATGAGTCGGAGATATGATTTCATGTCTCATTTGATCCTCAATTAACTCATGACGTCATCATAATGGCCTCCGAACTCAAAATTTCAATTTGCATATTATGACGTCAGCATATTTTTGGAAAATTGATTGTATCTCTGTAAATATTGATCGATTTTCTTCCAAATTTTGATATGTTCTAGCTGAGACAATTCTCTACAAATGCAGTTACACGATTTTTCATTTTGACAAAGGCATCATGGCGTATTTTTGCGATTAAAGGAGGCATGTCAATTTTTCACATTTTGCGTGTATTCTCTATGGGACATGACTTTTCTCAAAACTGGATTCTACATTCCCGTCTTTCGCGAGCAATATCTCCGTCGTTTTAGCTTTGTTTTCCTGAGCTTCGAGTATGTTGTAGCTGAGACAATAAGCTATCACAAGTGTGCCCTTTATTTTTCGATCAGATGCCGGGATCATGCTCATATTTCACTTGCAAAGTGGGATTTGAGAATTCCATTTTCCGTTCACGTGTAATGTCTATGTGGATTATTTTGGTATAGTGGTCATAGCACTTGCCTCCCATTCCGGCGACCCAAGTTCGATTCCTGGTGGGTCATTTTTTTTTTTTTGCCGTCGTTTTAAATTTGATTTTATGATCTTCTTCGACTATTATAACATATTATCATATACAATCACAAACAATGTAATAAAATGCCTAATTTTGCGTGTTATATCTATGGGAGAGGAATGTCAATCGTTTGAGTACAACCCTATGGGAAATATGGTTCCTTGTCGTGTATTAAACCTAATATGGGGTTTATCTCCCAACTCTGCAACAATATCAAATCACCTTGCTAGTCTCCTTCCCAGACGTTTTTACTTTTTCCAGTTATTCAGCCCAGGTATATGCATGTTTACGTCTCTCCCGTGGACATAGAATTGTTTACTTGTCTATACTTCTCTCTTTCTCTATATTAAATTCTATTTATGCTGGATATATTGAATGCATCGTTCTCCATTGCATCTCTCTCTTTCTCCTCTCTCTTGCTCTGTTTCCCTTCTCCTCTCTTATTTTGCCCCTCTCCTTCTCTTGCTCTGTCTCTGCATATATATCTTTCTCTACTCTGTTAGCCTCCCTCTCTCTCTCTCTGCCTCCCTCTACCTCGACCTCTTGCCTTGCCTCCCTCTTATTCTCTTGCTCTGTCTCCCTCTGCCTCTGCCCTTCTCTTTTTCTTCTCTCTCACCCTCTACCTCTCCCGCCTCTGGTTCTCGTTCTCCTTTTATTATGTCTTGTAATGTTCCTAAATTTTCTAAAGCTCTGCCCTTTGCCCTTTGGCCTTGGAACTCAAAATACAAATTTGCATATTATGACGTCAGCATATTTATGGAAAATTGATTGTATCTCTGTAAATATGGATCGATTTTCTTCCAAATTTTAATATGTTGTAGCTAAAACAACTTTCTACAAGATCAGTTATTCAGATTACATAACAGACCACCTAATTCGTCCTCATGACGAATTACATGTCTAGTTATATTTTATTATTGAGTAATACACTTGCACATTACGTACTCCGTGGTAAGAAAGAAGTAAGCGAGGGAAAGTAAGGCAATAACAAAAGAGAGATAGAGAAAATGGCCCGGGTTCAAATTCAGTTTTCTAAAAATTATGAGACCCGGTGCTGATGATCATTTATCTACCATGTGATTGCCTCATGACGCTAAATAAAAAAATAGTACCATGAGGTCGTTTATTGTCAACAAACAGTTCAAATAGAATTGTATAGACGATGAAAAAATAAGAATAATAATACAACGTCGTTACGCTGAAAAAAATTCCCTTATATCTCTCACCGCCAAATAATCCGAACAATAGTATCAACCGAGAGGAATCAACTGTTAAACGAATTCATCACGAGTCTTGAAATTTCAGTTTGTAATTGCATGTCATTGAAGTATGAAAGAGAAGGTTGAGTTCTGGTGAGAGGTGAACACTAATTTGTGAGGGTTAAAATTGTTATTATGCAAGTGTGGAAGAACATCAGAGAAAAAAATGTTCCCTGAAAAGCATGGCTCTTCATATGCTTTCATACTTATGCTGAATATGACAAGAAACAGCTTAAAATGAGGCCCGATTTTTATGCCACATGTTTGTGTAGTTTCATATACATCTTTCTGTGTACAGTGCTTGTTACTTTACAAAGACTTAGCCAAATTTCTTATAAATTTGATGACTCCAGAACCTTGAAGTACACACCAATACTTATATGCAACATGATCCACCTTTTTCTGATCGATTCCACACCGTTTCTTTCACAATGCAATCGCATGACCAGAACTCAACCTTATCTTTAAAGAGCAGAAATGGCGAACGAGTATTACTAAAATTCAACAATCGTTGCTTTAATGGTTTGCTTTTTCATGAGAAATTAACACGAGACGTCAAGCTACATATAAATATGATCAAAAGACATGATATTGTCTTAAAAACAGTCAGAAAACATTGGAACTAGAATGAATAAGAGATAATGCGATCACGTAAACAGGAGCAATTTGTCCATGTTAATCCTCCAGTATCAAATACCCAAGTAAAACTCGAACCAGATGCAAATAATGGTGAACATAAAGACATAAATGTATGACATATTGTAAATTGTCATGATTGTATTCTCTAATTATTTATTTTTACATTTTATTTTAATTTAAATTATGTTTTATTATTGAGGAATACACTTGCACATTACGTACTCCGTGGTAAGAAAGAAGTAAGCGAGGGAAAGTAAGGCAATGACAAAAGAGAGATAGAGAAAATGGCCCGGGTTCAAATTCAGTTTTCTAAAAATTATTAGACCCGGTGCTGATGATCATTTATCTACCATGTGATTGCCTCATGACGCTAAATAAAAAAATAGTACCATGAGGTCGTTTATTGCCAACAAACAGTTCAAATAGAATTGTATAGACGATGAAAAAAAAAAAAATAACTAGACATATAATACTTGTTAATAACAAGTATAGGTGGGCTGTTCCAGGTACATGCCACACATGTTTAGTGACATACTAAGTAGTTAAGAAAACATTGGCATGATTTGACCTTATTTTTTTGAAATAATCCTCTTATTCAGGTCTATTAGTGTGCCAAATTTCTAGTCTATACGATGCATGGTTTTAGAGAAATAATGTACAGTATATTTGACCTTTGACCCTCAAATCTAAATATCAAAATGAAATATGCATTTTGTAGATTTTGTTTTTTATAAGAAATCATATCTCTGACTCATACTCTATCCAACTATGAATAAAAATTAATACACGACAAGGACTCAGATTTCCCATAAGGTTGTTCTCAAACGATTGACATATTTCTCCCATAGATATAACACGCAAAATTAGGCATTTTATTACATTGTTTGTGATTGTATATGATAATATGTTATAATAGTCGAAGAAGATCATAAAATCAAATTAAAAACGACGGCAAAAAAAAAAAAATGACCCACCAGGAATCGAACTTGGGTCGCCGGAATGGGAGGCAAGTGCTATGACCACTATACCAAAATAATCCCATAGACATTACACGTGAACGGAAAATGGAATTCTCAAATCCCACTTTGCAAGTGAAATATGAGCATGATCCCGGCATCTGATCGAAAAATAAAGGGCACACTTGTGATAGCTTATTGTCTCAGCTACAACATACTCGAAGCTCAGCGAAAACAAAACTAAAACGACGGAGATATTGCTCGCGAAAGACGGGAATGTAGAATCCAGTTTTGAAAAAAGTCATGTCCCATAGAGAATACACGCAAAATGTGAAAAATTGACATGCCTCCTTTAATCGCAAAAATACGCCATGATGCCTTTGTCAAAATGAAAAATCGTGTGACTGCATTTGTAGAAAATTGTCTCAGCTAGAACATATCAAAATTTGGAAGAAAATCGATCAATATTTACAGAGATACAATCAATTTTCCAAAAATATGCTGACGTCATAATATGCAAATTGAAATTTTGAGTTCGGAGGCCATTATGATGACGTCATGAGTTAATTGAGGGTCAAATGAGACATGAAATCATATCTCCGACTCATAATCTATCCAAATATGAAAAAAATTGGGAGTTCCCATCCATTCTGAAGAGTTACAATGAATTTTGTATAGGCATGTTTTTGCCCATATATGCTATGTATTACAAGAGCTCGCGCGCACGGACATGTTTCTTGAACGGACGCTCATCTTGTTATTAATGGTCATAAAGAGATAAACATGGTATCAAATTGTTCGAAAAAATGGGAAATATCATGGAAGAAAAAAAGGCGATTCTATGTTGTGTAATGGTGTTACGCGCGAAAACGCGCGCATGTGCGTGTGCGCGATTTTTTATAAAATGCTTAAAATGGCCAGAAACGTATGCAAAATGAATTTGAGACGATTTTGAGCATTTTTAAATTTTGCGCGCGCGCTGACGCGCGGACGTACGCATGTGCGCGCGTTTTTTGACCTGAAATTGACCGGACGAATATTGACCTTGATCATGATAAATATGAATGAAAAATGACTTTCCGTTATGAAGATATGATCATGAGTAGATTTTCAGAAAATTTTACAAAATGGCGCCTAGATGACGTCATCAGTCAAGGTCAAGGTTGAAAACGTTATTTTGATTTTTTCATATGCCTATACATATGTATGCTAAATTTCAAGGCATTTGATCCAGCCATTTTCAAGTTATCTTGCTAACAAAAAAGTGATTGGAAATAAGAAAAATAAATAAATAACTAGACATTTAATTCGTCATGAGGACGAATTAGGTGGTCTGTCTACAATTCTTATGATCATGCTCATCTTCAATTCAATGATCCAATATAATGATGTTAATGTAAAATGATGTATTAAGATATGAATTGATGAATGAAGTACTGATGAACTGATAGATTGAACTGATGTGAAATGAACTGAATTGATGAGCTAAACTGAAGTAATAACTAAACTGATGAACAAAATATTGAGAAATGATTATGATCAAGATCATGATCATAATGAAATTTGATGAAAATATAGAGATAGAGAAGGAAAGAGGGAGATTGGTTATAGTCATGTAAAAATACATGAGCTGGACCGAGGGATGAAAGAGGAATCAGAATGCATACACTTGGAAGGAGAGAGGAAAGTACAAGGAAACATGGTAGGGGTGAAATAAGAATACAAAGGGCACAGCAAAGAGCTAGAGGAAATTAAGGAACATCCTATAAGACATAAAAGAGGGAGAGCGGGAGCCAAAGGCGGGAAAAGGAGAGGGTGAGAGAGTAGAGAAAGAGAGAGGCAGAGACAGCTAGGGAGACATCAGAGCAGAAGAAGAGGGAGGCAGAACAAGAGAGGGAGAGGGAGACAGAGAGAGGGAGAGGGTGAAATAGAAGAGAGAGAGAGCGATGCAAAGCTGACAAACGGCCTTGGCATATTCGCTATTTCAACTTTCAATTTAAAATTTCTACATGATTCCAACATCTGATCAAAAAAGGAAGGCGCACTTCCGATAGCTCATAGTATCAGCTATAACATACTTAAATTGGGGGAGAATAGAGCAAAATAAGCGAGATACTACTCACAGAACAATGTCATATAGATTCATTATGTGAACGAAATTCGACTTCCGTAGACATAACATAACATAATGTGACCTTTAATTGAAATTTTCACTATGATGACGTCATCAAAACGAAAAGTGAGGGTGACTTATCTTGTAGAGAATTGTCTTAGCTAGAACATATCAAAATTTGGGAGAAAAAAGAGCTCAAAGAAGCTAGATGGTGCTCAAAGATTTATGTTATGTAGATTCATATGATGCATGTGAACGAAATTCACTTTCATAGACATAACACGCAAATTAAGAAAATTCTGACATGTCGCCTTTAATTGAAATTTTCACTATGATGACGTCATCAAAACGAAAAGTGAGGGTGACTTATCTTGTAGAGAATTGTCTTAGCTACAACATATCAAAATTTGGGAGAAAAAGAGCACAAATAAGCTAGATAGTGCTCCAAGATTAATGTTATGTAGATTCATATGATGTGAACGAAATTCACTTTCATAGACATAACACGCAAATTAAGAAAATTCTGACATGTCGCCTTTAATTGAAATTTTTACTATGATGACGTCATCTAAACGAAAGGTGAGGGTGACTTATCTTGTAGAGAATTGTCTTACCTACAACATATCAAAATTTGGAAGAAAAAAAGCACAAATAAGCTAGATGGTGCTCAAAGATTAATGTTATGTAGATTCATATGATGTGAACGAAATTCACTTTCATAGACATAACACGCAAATTAAGAAAATTCTGACATGTCGCCTTTAATTGAAATTTTCACTATGATGACGTCATCTAAACGAAAAGTGAGGGTGACTTATCTTGTAGAGAATTGTCTTAGCTACAACATTTCAAAATTTGGAAGAAAAAAAATCACAAATAAGCTAGATGGTGCTCAAAGATTAATGTTATGTAGATTCATATGATGTGAACGAAATTCACTTTCATAGACATAACACGCACGTTAAGAAAATTCTGACATGTCGCCTTTAATTGAAATTTTCACTATGATGACGTCATCAAAACGAAAAGTGAGGGTAACTTATCTTGTAGAGAATTGTCTTAGCTACAACATATCTAAATTTGGAAGAAAATCAATCAATATTTACAGAGATACAATCAATTTTCCATAAATATGCTGACGTCATAATATGCAAATTCGTATTTTGAGTTCCAAGGCCTTTATGATGACGTCACGATATTTGTACTGGCAAAATGAGACATGAAATCATATCTCCAATTCATACTCTATCCAAATATGAAAAAAATTGAGAGGAATTCAGGCATTCTGACGAGCTATGGCGGATTTTATATAGACATGTTTTTACCACTTTTTACATTATATTGCCCATTGACGCGCGCACGAATTGTGGTGCATTATAGAAGGTCGAAAATGACTGGAAATAGTTGAAAATTGTCAAAAATAGTGTCAGGAATACAAACCATGCGAAAAACGGCGTTTACGATGTACGTGCTGCGCGCGCATAACGCGCGCGGACGCGCACGGACGGAAATTTTGAAATGCTTAAAATGACCTGATTCGTACTCTCGTTTAATAGTTAAGTGATTTTGAGCATTTTAAAATATTGACGCGCGCGTACGTCATGACCTTTATGTGACCTTTGATGACATGACCTGTTGACCCTTGACCTAAAGTATATGTGATATGAATATAAATAACCTTTGATGACGCATCATGAAGATATGATTGATAATGTGATTTCACAAAATGGCGCCTGGATGACGTCACGATGACCTGATGACCTTGAAAAAATGGTGGCACTTGAATTTGATAAGCCTGATGACTGACAAAAATTTGATGAAAATTGATGGAGCCGAATTTGAGCAATCACGCTCACAATAAAGTGGTGGGAAAATAAAAATAAACAAGTGCGTTACCGATATAAAAACATTTCCCAAAACATTTCCCATAGCATTACACGTGAACGGAAAATGGAATTCTCAAATCCCACTTTGCAAGTGAAATATGAGCATGATCCCGGCATCTGATCGAAAAATAAAGGGCACACTTGTGATAGCTTATTGTCTCAGCTACAACATACTCAAAGCTCAGCGAAAACAAAACTAAAACGACGGAGATATTGCTCGCGAAAGACGGAATGTAGAATCCAGTTTTGAGAAAAAGTCATGTCCCATAGAGAATACACGCAAAATGTGAAAAATTGACATGCCTCCTTTAATCGCAAAAATACGCCATGATGCCTTTGTCAAAATGAAAAATCGTGGTGACTGCATTTGTAGAGAATTGTCTCAGCTAGAACATATCAAAATTTGGAAGAAAATCGATCAATATTTACAGAGATACAATCAATTTTCCAAAAATATGCTGACGTCATAATATGCAAATTGAAATTTTGAGTTCGGAGGCCATTATGATGACGTCATGAGTTAATTGAGGGTCAAATGAGACATGAAATCATATCTCCGACTCATAATCTATCCAAATATGAAAAAAATTGGGTGTATCCATCCATTCTGAAGAGTTACAATGATTTTTATAGGCATGTTTTTGCCCAATTTGCATTATATTGCCCATAGCAGCACGCGCGGATTTTGAACTTTGACGCGCTCATTGCGTTATTAAGGTCAAGAATGACTGAAAAATGTAAATTGTCATTGGTAAGAGCAATATAAATCATGTAAAAATTTTGAATTTGATTTTCCGCGCATGAGCGCGCAAACGCGCGCGGACACTTACGGACGGAAAATTTTGAAATGCTTAAAATGGCCTGAAACGTACTCTCAATAGTTAAGTGATTTTGAGCATTTTAAATTTTGACGCACGCGTACGTGCGCGTCATGACCTTTATGTGACCTTTGATGACATGACTTGTTGACCCTTGACCTGAAGTATATGTGATATGAATATGAATGACCTTTGATTATGGATCATGAAGATATGATTGATAACGTGATTTCACAAAATGGCGCCTGGATGACGTCACGATGACCTGATGACCTTGAAAATGTTCCTGTCACGTCTCATGACAATGACCTATGACTGTGCCAAAATTGAAAGAAATTGACACAACCGATCTTGAGTTAACCGATAAACAAAAACGGAAGAAATAAAAATAAATAATAACTAGAAATTTAATTCGTCATGAGGACGAATTAGGTGGTCTGTCTACAATTCTTATGATCATGCTCATCTTCAATTCAATGATCCAATATAATGATGTTAATGTAAAATGATGTATTAAGATATGAATTGATGAATGAAGTACTGATGAACTGATAGATTGAACTGATGTGAAATGAACTGAATTGATGAGCTAAACTGAAGTAATGAACTAAACTGATGAACAAAATATTGAGAAATGATTATGATCAAGATCATGATCATAATGAAATTTATGAAAATATAGAGATAGAGAAGGAGAGAGGGAGACGGTTATAGTCATGTAAAAATACATGAGCTGGACCGAGGGATGAAAGAGGAATCAGAATGCATACACTTGGAAGGAGAGAGGAAAGTACAAGGAAACATGGTAGGGGTGAAATAAGAATACAAAGGGCAGCAAAGAGCTAGAGGAAATTAAGGAACATCCTATAAGACATAAAAGAGGGAGAGCAGGAGCCAAAGGCGGGAAAAGGAGAGGGTGAGAGAGTAGAGAAAGAGAGAGGCAGAGACAGCTAGGGAGACATCAGAGCAGAAGAAGAGGGAGGCAGAACAAGAGAGGGAGAGGGAGACAGAGAGAGGGTGAAATAGAAGAGAGAGAGCGATGCAAAGCTGACAAACGGCCTTGGCATATTCGCTATTTCAACTTTCAATTTAAAATTTCTACATGATTCCAACATCTGATCAAAAACGGAAGGCGCACTTCCGATAGCTCATAGTATCAGCTATAACATACTTAAATTGGGGGAGAATAGAGCAAAAATAAGCGAGATACTACTCACAGAACAATGTCATATAGATTCATTATGTGAACGAAATTCGACTTCCGTAGACATAACATAACATAATGTGACCTTTAATTGAAATTTTCACTATGATGACGTCATCAAAACGAAAAGTGAGGGTGACTTATCTTGTAGAGAATTGTCTTAGCTAGAACATATCAAAATTTGGGAGAAAAAAGCTCAAAGAAGCTAGATGGTGCTCAAAGATTTATGTTATGTAGATTCATATGATGCATGTGAACGAAATTCACTTTCATAGACATAACACGCAAATTAAGAAAATTCTGACATGTCGCCTTTAATTGAAATTTTCACTATGATGACGTCATCAAAACGAAAAGTGAGGGTGACTTATCTTGTAGAGAATTGTCTTAGCTACAACATATCAAAATTTGGGAGAAAAAGAGCACAAATAAGCTAGATAGTGCTCCAAGATTAATGTTATGTAGATTCATATGATGTGAACGAAATTCACTTTCATAGACATAACACGCAAATTAAGAAAATTCTGACATGTCGCCTTTAATTGAAATTTTTACTATGATGACGTCATCTAAACGAAAGGTGAGGGTGACTTATCTTGTAGAGAATTGTCTTACCTACAACATATCAAAATTTGGAAGAAAAAAGCACAAATAAGCTAGATGGTGCTCAAAGATTAATGTTATGTAGATTCATATGATGTGAACGAAATTCACTTTCATAGACATAACACGCAAATTAAGAAAATTCTGACATGTCGCCTTTAATTGAAATTTTCACTATGATGACGTCATCTAAACGAAAAGTGAGGGTGACTTATCTTGTAGAGAATTGTCTTACCTACAACATTTCAAAATTTGGAAGAAAAAAAATCACAAATAAGCTAGATGGTGCTCAAAGATTAATGTTATGTAGATTCATATGATGTGAACGAAATTCACTTTCATATACACAACACGCACGTTAAGAAAATTCTGACATGTCGCCTTTAATTGAAATTTTCACTATGATGACGTCATCAAAACGAAAAGTGAGGGTAACTTATCTTGTAGAGAATTGTCTTAGCTACAACATATCTAAATTTGGAAGAAAAACAATCAATATTTACAGAGATACAATCAATTTTCCATAAATATGCGGACGTCATAATATGCAAATTCGTATTTTGAGTTCCAAGGCCTTTATGATGACGTCACGATATTTGTACTGGCAAAATGAGACATGAAATCATATCTCCAATTCATACTCTATCCAAATATGAAAAAAATTGAGAGGAATTCAGGCATTCTGACGAGCTATGGCGGATTTTATATAGACATGTTTTTACCACTTTTTACATTATATTGCCCATTGACGCGCGCACGAATTTAAAAGTTTGACGCACGCGGTGCATTATAGAAGGTCGAGAATGACTGGAAATAGTTGAAAATTGTCAAAAATAGTGTCAGGAATACAAACCATGCGAAAAAACGGCGTTTACGATGTGTACGTGCTGCGCGCGCATAACGCGCGCGCGCGCGCGGACGGAAATTTTGAAATGCTTAAAATGACCTGATTCGTACTCTCGTTTAATAGTTAAGTGATTTTGAGCATTTTAAAATTTGACGCGCGTACGCGCGCGTCATGACCTATGTGACCTTTGATGACATGACCTGTTGACCCTTGACCTAAAGTATATGTGATATGAATATAAATAATCTTTGATGACGCATCATGAAGATATGATTGATAATGTGATTTCACAAAATGGCGCCTGGATGACGTCACGATGACCTGATGACCTTGAAAAAATGGTAGCACTTGAATTTGATAAGCCTAATGACTGACAAAATTTGATGAAAATTGATGGAGCCGAATTTGAGCAAACACGCTCACAATAAAGTGGTGGGAAAATAAAAATAAACTAGAAATGTAATTCGTCATGAGGACGAATTAGGTGGTCTGTTATGTAATCTGAATAACTGATCTTGTAGAAAATTGTCTTAGCTACAACATATCAAAATTTGGAAGAAAATCGATCCATATTTACAGAGATACAATCAATTTTCCATAAATATGCTGACGTCATAATATGCAAATTCGTATTTTGAGTTCCAAGGCCAAAGGGCAAAGGGCAGAGCTATAGAAAATTAAGGAACATTACAAGACATAATAGAAGGAGAACGAGAACCAGAGGCGGGAGAGGTAGAGGGTGAGAGAGAAGAAAAAGAGAAGGGCAGAGGCAGAGGGAGACAGAGCAAGAGAATAAGAGGGAGGCAAGGCAAGAGGTCGAGGTAGAGGGAGGCAGAGAGAGAGGGAGAGGGTAAAAGAGTAGAGAGATATATATGCAGAGACAGAGCAAGAGAAGGAGAGGGGCAAAATAAGAGAGGAGAAGGGAAACAGAGCAAGAGAGAGGAGAAAGAGAGAGATGCAATGGAGAACGATGCATTCAATATATCCAGCATAAATAGAATTTAATATAGAGAAAGAGAGAAGTATAGACAAGTAAACAATTCTATGTCCACGGGAGAGACGTAAACATGCATATACCTTGGGCTGAATAACTGGAAAAGTAAAAACGTCTGGGAAGGAGACTAGCAAGGTGATTTGATATTGTAGCAGAGTTGGGAGATAAACCCTATATTAGGTTTAATACCAGATTTCCCATAGGGTTGTACTCAAACGATTGACATTCTTCTCCCATAGATATAACACGCAAAATTAGGCATTTTATTACATTGTTTGTGATTGTATATGATAATATGTTATAATAGTCGAAGAAGATCATAAAATCAAATTTAAAACGACGGCAAAAAAAAAAAAAAAAATGACCCACCAGGAATCGAACTTGGGTCGCCGGAATGGGAGGCAAGTGCTATGACCACTATACCAAAATAATCCACATAGACATTACACGTGAACGGAAAATGGAATTCTCAAATCCCACTTTGCAAGTGAAATATGAGCATGATCCCGGCATCTGATCGAAAAATAAAGGGCACACTTGTGATAGCTTATTGTCTCAGCTACAACATACTCAAAGCTCAGCAAAAACAAAACTAAAACGACGGAGATATTGCTCGCGAAAGACGGGAATGTAGAATCCAGTTTTGAGAAAAAGTCATGTCCCATAGAGAATACACGCAAAATGTGAAAAATTGACATGCCTCCTTTAATCGCAAAAATACGCCATGATGCCTTTGTCAAAATGAAAAATCGTGATGACTGCATTTGTAGAGAATTGTCTCAGCTAGAACATATTAAAATTTGGAAGAAAATCGATCAATATTTACAGAGATACAATCAATTTTCCAAAATATGCTGACGTCATAATATGCAAATTGAAATTTTGAGTTCGGAGGCCATTATGATGACGTCATGAGTTAATTGAGGGTCAAATGAGACATGAAATCATATCTCCGACTCATAATCTATCCAAATATGAAAAAAATTGGGAGTTCCCATCCATTCTGAAGAGTTACAATGAATTTTGTATAGGCATGTTTTTGCCCATGTATTGTGGATAGAGATAGCGCCGCGGGTGCTGTTATACTTTGACGGACGCTCATTGCGTTATTACTGGTCAGAAAAAGTAAACAAGGTATCAAAATGCTTGGAAAAATATGCCAAATATGATGACAGAAAAATTTGGCGATTCTATGTTGCAAAATGCCAAAACGCGCGAAAACGCGCGCGCATGCGCGTGCGCGTTTTTGCAAAATGCTTAAAATGGCCTGAAACGTATCCAAAATGAATTTGAGACGATTTGGAGCATTTTGAAATTTTGCGCGCGCGCTGACGCGCGGACGTACGCATGCGCGCGCGTTTTTGACCTGAAATTGACCGGACGGATATTGACCTTGATCATGATAAATATGAATGAAAAATGACTTTCCGTTATGAAGATATGATCATGAGTTGAAAGTACCAAAAAAAAACACAAAATGGCGCCTGGATGACGTCATGAAGACTTGATGACCTTGAAAATGTTACTGTCACGTCTCATGACTATGACCTATGACTGTGCCAAAATTGAAAGAAATTGACCGAACCGATCTTGAGTTATCCTCTACACAAAAAGGGCGGAAATAAATAAAAACTAGAAATGTAATTCGTCATGAGGACGAATTAGGTGGTCTGTTATGTAATCTGAATAACTGATCTTGTAGAAAATTGTCTTAGCTACAACATATCAAAATTTGGAAGAAAATCGATCCATATTTACAGAGATACAATCAATTTTCCATAAATATGCTGACGTCATAATATGCAAATTCGTATTTTGAGTTCCAAGGCCAAAGGGCAAAGGGCAGAGCTATAGAAAATTAAGGAACATTACAAGACATAATAGAAGGAGAACGAGAACCAGAGGCGGGAGAGGTAGAGGGTGAGAGAGAAGAAAAGAGAAGGGCAGAGGCAGAGGGAGACAGAGCAAGAGAATAAGAGGGAGGCAAGGCAAGAGGTCGAGGTAGAGGGAGGCAGAGAGAGAGGGAGAGGGTAAAAGAGTAGAGAGAGATATATATGCAGAGACAGAGCAAGAGAAGGAGAGGGGCAAAATAAGAGAGGAGAAGGGAAACAGAGCAAGAGAGAGGAGAAAGAGAGAGATGCAATGGAGAACGATGCATTCAATATATCCAGCATAAATAGAATTTAATATAGAGAAAGAGAGAAGTATAGACAAGTAAACAATTCTATGTCCACGGGAGAGACGTAAACATGCATATACCTTGGGCTGAATAACTGGAAAAAGTAAAAACGTCTGGGAAGGAGACTAGCAAGGTGATTTGATATTGTAGCAGAGTTGGGAGATAAACCCTATATTAGGTTTAATACCAGATTTCCCATAGGGTTGTACTCAAACGATTGACATTCTTCTCCCATAGATATAACACGCAAAATTAGGCATTTTATTACATTGTTTGTGATTGTATATGATAATATGTTATAATAGTCGAAGAAGATCATAAAATCAAATTTAAAACGACGGCAAAAAAAAAAAAAAAAATGACCCACCAGGAATCGAACTTGGGTCGCCGGAATGGGAGGCAAGTGCTATGACCACTATACCAAAATAATCCACATAGACATTACACGTGAACGGAAAATGGAATTCTCAAATCTCACTTTGCAAGTGAAATATGAGCATGATCCCGGCATCTGATCGAAAAATAAAGGGCACACTTGTGATAGCTTATTGTCTCAGCTACAACATACTCAAAGCTCAGCAAAAACAAAACTAAAACGACGGAGATATTGCTCGCGAAAGACGGAATGTAGAATCCAGTTTTGAGAAAAGTCATGTCCCATAGAGAATACACGCAAAATGTGAAAAATTGACATGCCTCCTTTAATCGCAAAAATACGCCATGATGCCTTTGTCAAAATGAAAAATCGTGATGACTGCATTTGTAGAGAATTGTCTCAGCTAGAACATATCAAAATTTGGAAGAAAATCGATCAATATTTACAGAGATACAATCAATTTTCCAAAAATATGCTGACGTCATAATATGCAAATTGAAATTTTGAGTTCGGAGGCCATTATGATGACGTCATGAGTTAATTGAGGGTCAAATGAGACATGAAATCATATCTCCGACTCATAATCTATCCAAATATGAAAAAAATTTGGAGTTCCCATCCATTCTGAAGAGTTACAATGAATTTTGTATAGGCATGTTTTGCCCATGTATTGTGGATAGAGATAGCGCGGTCCGCGGGTGCTGTTATACTTTGACGGACGCTCATTGCGTTATTACTGGTCAGAAAAAGGTGAACAAGGTATCAAAATGCTTGGAAAAATATGCCAAATATGATGACAGAAAAATTTGGCGATTCTATGTTGCAAAATGCCAAAACGCGCGAAAACGCGCGCATGCGCGCGTGCGCGTTTTGCAAAATGCTTAAAATGGCCTGAAACGTATCCAAAATGAATTTGAGACGATTTGGAGCATTTTGAAATTTTGCGCGCGCGCTGACGCGCGGACGTACGCATGCGCGCGCGTTTTTTGACCTGAAATTGACCGGACGGATATTGACCTTGATCATGATAAATATGAATGAAAAATGACTTTCCGTTATGAAGATATGATCATGAGTTGAAAGTACCAAAAAAACACAAAATGGCGCCTGGATGACGTCATGAAGACTTGATGACCTTGAAAATGTTACTGTCACGTCTCATGACTATGACCTATGACTGTGCCAAAATTGAAAGAAATTGACTGAACCGATCTTGAGTTATCCTCACAAAAAGGGGCGGAAATAAATAAAAATAAATAAATAAATAAATAAAGAAGAAAGAAAATTCTGACGAAAACAATAGGTGATCTGTCGATACCGACAGACCACCTAACTAGAAATGTAATTCGTCATGAGGACGAATTAGGTGGTCTGTTATGTAATCTGAATAACTGATCTTGTAGAAAATTGTCTTAGCTACAACATATCAAAATTTGGAAGAAAATCGATCCATATTTACAGAGATACAATCAATTTTCCATAAATATGCTGACGTCATAATATGCAAATTCGTATTTTGAGTTCCAAGGCCAAAGGGCAAAGGGCAGAGCTATAGAAAATTAAGGAACATTACAAGACATAATAGAAGGAGAACGAGAACCAGAGCAGGCGGGAGAGGTAGAGGGTGAGAGAGAAGAAAAAGAGAAGGGCAGAGGCAGAGGGAGACAGAGCAAGAGAATAAGAGGGAGGCAAGGCAAGAGGTCGAGGTAGAGGGAGGCAGAGAGAGAGGAGAGGGTAAAAGAGTAGAGAGAGATATATATGCAGAGACAGAGCAAGAGAAGGAGAGGGGCAAAATAAGAGAGGAGAAGGGAAACAGAGCAAGAGAGAGGAGAAGAGAGAGAGATACAATGGAGAACGATGCATTCAATATCCAGCATAAATAGAATTTAATATAGAGAAAGAGAGAAGTATAGACAAGTAAACAATTCTATGTCCACGGGAGAGACGTAAACATGCATATACCTGGGCTGAATAACTGGAAAAAGTAAAACGTCTGGGAAGGAGACTAGCAAGGTGATTTGATATTGTAGCAGAGTTGGGAGATAAACCCTATATTAGGTTTAATACACGACAAGGAACCAGATTTCCCATAGGGTTGTACTCAAACGATTGACATTCTTCTCCCATAGATATAACACGCAAAATTAGGCATTTTATTACATTGTTTGTGATTGTATATGATAATATGTTATAATAGTCGAAGAAGATCATAAAATCAAATTTAAAACGACGGCAAAAAAAAAAAAAAAAATGACCCACCAGGAATCGAACTTGGGTCGCCGGAATGGGAGGCAAGTGCTATGACCACTATACCAAAATAATCCACATAGACATTACACGTGAACGGAAAATGGAATTCTCAAATCCCACTTTGCAAGTGAAATATGAGCATGATCCCGGCATCTGATCGAAAAATAAAGGGCACACTTGTGATAGCTTATTGTCTCAGCTACAACATACTCAAAGCTCAGCGAAAACAAAACTAAAACGACGGAGATATTGCTCGCGAAAGACGGGATTGTAGAATCCAGTTTTGAGAAAAGTCATGTCCCATAGAGAATACACGCAAAATGTGAAAAATTGACATGCCTCCTTTAATCGCAAAAATACGCCATGATGCCTTTGTCAAAATGAAAAATCGTGGTGACTGCATTTGTAGAGAATTGTCTCAGCTAGAACATATCAAAATTTGGAAGAAAATCGATCAATATTTACAGAGATACAATCAATTTTCCAAAAATATGCTGACGTCATAATATGCAAATTGAAATTTTGAGTTCGGAGGCCATTATGATGACGTCATGAGTTAATTGAGGGTCAAATGAGACATGAAATCATATCTCCGACTCATAATCTATCCAAATATGAAAAAAATTGGGAGTTCCCATCCATTCTGAAGAGTTACAATGAATTTTGTATAGGCATGTTTTTGCCCATATATGCTATGTATTACAAGAGCTCGCGCGCACGGACATTTATATTGAATGGACGCTCATCTTGTTATTAATGGTCAATAAGAGATAAACATGGTATCAAATTGTTTGAAAAAATATGGGAAATATCATGAAAGAAAAAAATGGCGATTTTATGTTGTGTAATGGTGTTACGCGCGAAAACGCGCGCATGTGCGTGTGCGCGTTTTTGCGAAATGCTTAAAATGGCCTGAAACGTATCCAAAATGAATTTGAGACGATTTGGAGCATTTTGAAATTTTGCGCGCGCGCTGACGCGCGGACGTACGCATGCGCGCGCGTTTTTGACCTGAAATTGACCGGACGGATATTGACCTTGATCATGATAAATATGAATGAGAAATGACTTTCCGTTATGAAGATATGATCATGAGTTGAAAGTACAAAAAAAAACACAAAATGGCGCCTGGATGACGTCATGAAGACATGATGACCTTGAAAATGTTCCTGTCACGTCTCATGACTATGACCTATGACTGTGCAAAATTGAAAGAAATTGACAAAACCGATCTTGAGTTATCCTAGGAACAAAAAAGGGGGGAAAATAAATAAAAACTAGACATTTAATTCGTCATGGAGACGAATTAGGTGGTCTGTCTTCAATTTTTATGATCAGTGAAAGGTCATAAAGAAAAAAAGTGAAGAAATTTTTTTTGGAGACGCCCGGACTCGAACCAGGGATCTCGAGGTCGGAAATCAAGTGTGTTACCGATATATCAAAACATTTCCCATACCGTTTACATGTGAACGGGAAATGGAATTCTCAAATCCCACTTTGCAATGAAATATGAGCATGATCCCGATATCTGATCGAAAAATAAAGGGCACACTTGTGATAGCTTATTGTCTCAGCTACAACATACTCAAAGCTCAGCGAAAACGAAGCTAAAACGACGGAGATATTGCTCGCGAAAGACAGGAATGTAGAATCCAGTTTTGACAAAAGTCATGTCCCATAGAGATTACACGCAAAATGTGAAAAATTGACATGCCTCCTTTAATCGCTAAAATACGCCATGATGCTTTTGTCAAAATGAAAAATCGTGATGACTGCATTGGTAGAAAATTGTCTCAGCTACAACATATCAAAATTTGGAAGAAAATCGACAACCTATTACTGCAATATTGTCAAATGAATACAAAAATTATGATGTCATATTTTCAAAATCAAATTTTCGAGTTCATATGCAAATATGACGACGTCAGAACATACGATTGGACAAAATTATACATGAAATCACATAAACATTTCATGGGCTTCCAGAAAATGTTAAAAATTTGGGGTTTTAGGCATTCTGACGAGCTATGGCGGATTTTATATAGACATGTTTTTACCACTTTTTACATTATATTGCCCATTGACGCGCGCACGAATTTTAAAGTTTGACGCACGCGTGTGGCATTATGGAAGGTCGAGAATGACTGGAAATAGTTGGAAATTGTCAAAAATAGTGTCAGAATAAAAACCATGCGAAAAAGGCGTTTTTACGATGTGTACGCGCTGCGCGCGCATAACGCGCGCGCGGACGCGCACGGACGGAAATTTTGAAATGCTTAAAATGACCTGATTCGTACTCTCATTAATAGTTAAGTGATTTTGAGCATTTTAAAATTTTGACGCGCGCGTACGCGCGCGTCATGACCTTTATGTGACCTTTGATGACATGACCTGTTGACCCTTGACCTGAAGTATATGTGATATGAATATGAATGACCTTTGATGACGCATCATGAAGATATGATTGATCATGTGATTTCACAAAATGGCGCCTGGATGACGTCACGATGACCTGATGACCTTGAAAATGTTTTGTCACGTCTCATGACAATGACCCATGACTGTGCCAAAATTGAAAGAAATTGACTGTACCGATCTTGAGTTATCGTCGGAACAAAAAATTGGAGGAAATAAAAATAAATAAATAATAATAATAATAATAACTAGAAATGTAATTCGTCATGAGGACGAATTAGGTGGTCTGTTATGTAATCTGAATAACTGATCTTGTAGAAAATTGTCTTAGCTACAACATATCAAAATTTGGAAGAAAATCGATCCATATTTACAGAGATACAATCAATTTTCCATAAATATGCTGACGTCATAATATGCAAATTCGTATTTTGAGTTCCAAGGCCAAAGGGCAAAGGGCAGAGCTATAGAAAATTAAGGAACATTACAAGACATAATAGAAGGAGAACGAGAACCAGAGGCGGGAGAGGTAGAGGGTGAGAGAGAAGAAAAAGAGAAGGGCAGAGGCAGAGGGAGACAGAGCAAGAGAATAAGAGGGAGGCAAGGCAAGAGGTCGAGGTAGAGGGAGGCAGAGAGAGAGAGAGAGATATATATGCAGAGACAGAGCAAGAGAAGGAGAGGGGCAAAATAAGAGAGGAGAAGGGAAACAGAGCAAGAGAGAGGAGAAAGAGAGAGATGCAATGGAGAACGATGCATTCAATATATCCAGCATAAATAGAATTTAATATAGAGAAAGAGAGAAGTATAGACAAGTAAACAATTCTATGTCCACGGGAGAGACGTAAACATGCATATACCTGGGCTGAATAACTGGAAAAAGTAAAAACGTCTGGGAAGGAGACTAGCAAGGTGATTTGATATTGTAGCAGAGTTGGGAGATAAACCCTATATTAGGTTTAATACGACAAGGAACCAGATTTCCCATAGGGTTGTACTCAAACGATTGACATTCTTCTCCCATAGATATAACACGCAAAATTAGGCATTTTATTACATTGTTTGTGATTGTATATGATAATATGTTATAATAGTCGAAGAAGATCATAAAATCAAATTTAAAACGACGGCAAAAAAAAAAAAAAAATGACCCACCAGGAATCGAACTTGGGTCGCCGGAATGGGAGGCAAGTGCTATGACCACTATACCAAAATAATCCACATAGACATTACACGTGAACGGAAAATGGAATTCTCAAATCCCACTTTGCAAGTGAAATATGAGCATGATCCCGGCATCTGATCGAAAAATAAAGGGCACACTTGTGATAGCTTATTGTCTCAGCTACAACATACTCGAAGCTCAGCGAAAACAAAACTAAAACGACGGAGATATTGCTCGCGAAAGACGGGAATGTAGAATCCAGTTTTGAGAAAAGTCATGTCCCATAGAGAATACACGCAAAATGTGAAAAATTGACATGCCTCCTTTAATCGCAAAAATACGCCATGATGCCTTTGTCAAAATGAAAAATCGTGTTGACTGCATTTGTAGAGAATTGTCTCAGCTAGAACATATCAAAATTTGGAAGAAAATCGACAATATTACTGCATATTATCAAATGAATACAAAAATTATGATGTCATATTTTCAAAATCAAATTTTCGAGTTCATATGCAAATATGACGACGTCAGAACATACGATTGGACAAAATTATACATGAAATCACATAAAATTTCATGGGCTTCCAGAAAATGTTAAAAATTTGGGGTATTTAGGCATTCTGACGAGCTATGGCGGATTTTATATAGACATGTTTTTACCACTTTTTACATTATATTGCCCATTGACGCGCGCACGAATTTTAAAGTTTGACGCACGCGTGTGGCATTATGGAAGGTCGAGAATGACTGGAAATAGTTGGAAATTGTCAAAAATAGTGTCAGAAATAAAAACCATGCGAAAAAGGCGTTTTTACGATGTGTACGCGCTGCGCGCGCGCATAACGCGCGCGCGGACGCGCACGGACGGAAATTTTTGAAATGCTTAAAATGACCTGATTCGTACTCTCAATTAATAGTTAAGTGATTTTGAGCATTTTAAAATTTTGACGCGCGCGTACGCGCGCGTCATGACCTTTATGTGACCTTTGATGACATGACCTGTTGACCCTTGACCTGAAGTATATGTGATATGAATATGAATGACCTTTGATGACGCATCATGAAGATATGATTGATCATGTGATTTCACAAAATGGCGCCTGGATGACGTCACGATGACCTGATGACCTTGAAAATGTTCCTGTCACGTCTCATGACAATGACCCATGACTGTGCCAAAATTGAAAGAAATTGACTGTACCGATCTTGAGTTATCGTCGGAACAAAAAATTGGAGGAAATAAATAAAAACTAGAAATGTAATTCGTCATGAGGACGAATTAGGTGGTCTGTTATGTAATCTGAATAACTGATCTTGTAGTAAATTGTCTTAGCTACAACATATCAAAATTTGGGAGAAAAAAGAGCACAAATAAGCTAGATAGTGCTCAAAGATTAATGTTATGTAGATTCATATGATGTGAATTAAATTCACTTTCATAGACATAACACGCAAATTAAGAAAATTCTGACATGCCACTTTTAATTGAAATTTTCACTATGATGACGTCATCAAAACGAAAAGTGAGAGTGACTTATCTTGTAGAGAATTGTCTTAGCTACAACATATCAAAATTTGGGAGAAAAAGAACACAAATAAGCTAGATAGTGCTCAATGATTAATGTTATGTAGATTCATATGATGTGAACGAAATTCACTTTCATAGACATAACACGCAAATTAAGAAAATTCTGACATGTCGCCTTTAAAGCTCATATTCTAGGACAATAAATGTCCATTAATTTGGTACCTACGGCAAGCCTATGTTATTTCGAAGTTGTTCATTTTCATTGCATATCACAAAAATCTTCTAGCTACTGGATATCCTCAATTGAAATGTCGAAAAATAGCCTCCTCTCTTTGCCTAGAAAGTCAGTCACGGAGCTGGTCCACTATTTGTGACGTCACGCCCGGGACGTGTATATTCACGTACCCGGATGTTCCATAGAAAAACATGGGCAGAGAGATACGAATTTCTGCTATTTAGTTTGAAAGTTTAGTTTCATAACTCTGTGTAGAATTCTTCACCTTCCCCTAATATTTCATAGTACTAATATCAATTCCCTTTTTCAGAATTATGACATAAACAAGCCAACGATGCGCTATTAGTCGATATTTTCACCATGTGATTTTGTTTGAGTGTGTTGAATTTGGTGAGATAGTTTTCGTGTGCTCGGTAAAGTAGATACGGTCGTTTGGCTTCGTTCGAGTCTTTCTCGCGTTCGGTCTAGCTCGCTTTATACATGTACATATACACTTCCGATTCACGTACGGTACATATTATATAATTATATCAATTGATAATGGCTGGAGTGTTTGACCAGAACGATCTTTTATGGATTTTGAAGAGTTTATGGAGAAAGATGATGAAAGTAATGAAGGAAAAAGGGACGATAGTGCAGACGAGGATGATGGAAGTTGGGAGGACGCAAGTACAAGTGGGGGAGAAGACGATAGAGAAGTCGGAGAGCAAGGAGATGTCGACGTTCCTGCAGCCGGGGCCGGGGAGTAGCGGTAGCACCTAGCGCTCTTGACCGAAGATTTCTGTCTCTTTCGTTCGTTAGCCTCTGATTTGGGTAGGGTCGGCTCCTCTCTTTAGAGACAGAAGCCGACCATAGTGACTGATTGCAAACTACTGCTCGCGTCCGAGCAGTAAACTTATGCCCAAAATACTACATTTTACCCGATGCATATCCGATGCATTTATTATTGTAAATTAGGCCTAGGCTAAACTACATCGGTTCCACTTACCAGATTGACTGTATGATGCGTTTAAGGGTCTTTTTTCCGGATTTTCATCGCCGAAATTGAGCTCCATGTTGAAATTCTTGCAGCCGTATTTTAAACTGTTACTGCGCATGGAGGAAAATGACGTACGTCATCCATTGACAGTAACAGTTTAAAATACGGCTGCAGGAATTTCAACACGGAGCTCTATTTCGGCGATGTACGTTCAGCAAGCCGCCTAGAGCAGCGGCCTGGTCTTACCTGCCGATTCCAATCGCTTCACGTACGTTCGTGCAAGAGCCGTATCACTATAATTGCGGATGAATATCGTTCATAGACGTCGTCCGCTAAATAGAGGAAGCTTGATCTCGTTCAAGTGTGATATATATATTTAAAACAAATATTTAACTGGTTCTGTATCCTTTTTTGAGGCAGTCAAACACATCCATGATAACTATAGTCACAGTTCTAGGCCTATTCGTTTCACAAAACTGCTCCTGTACCTTATCTGATGACAAGATAATGTACACCCGCCTATTCATACCTGCATATGATTTAACCTTATTTCCAAGCAGTAAACCCGTCTTAAAACTCTACCAAAAAGGATAATGTGAGGATATAAAAAGAAATCAGCAACTGGAAAACGTTGCTTAGTTATTCTTCATTCAAATAAAAACAGAAAATCTATCAAATAAACTCGTTAACAATAAAAATTATAAGCTCTAAAGGATAGCATTTACGTGGGCATATCATTGGCATTCACTCTCACTCAGCCCATGATCCCCGGTCGTGACGTCAAGAATAGAGGACCCGGCAATTCCGTGCATTTCCGGGTTTCCGACTTCGAGATTTTGGTGGAGTTTACTCGCATAAATTAACTATTCTGAACTTGTTTTGTCGGTTGAACGCCATTTAGTGTTATTCATGGGGTTAAAAGCTTTCTATTGATGTGATTATCTCAATATTTGGGATTATCCTAGAATTTCACCTTTAATTGAAATTTTCACTATGATGACGTCATCAAAACGAAAAGTGAGGGTGACTTATCTTGTAGAGAATTGTCTTAGCTACAACATATCAAAATTTGGGAGAAAAAGAGCACAAATGAGCTAGATAGTGCTCGAAGATTAATGTTATGTAGATTCATATGATGTGAACGAAATTTACTTTCCGATAGACATAACACGCAAATTAAGAAAATTCTGACATGTCGCCTTTAATTGAAATTTTCACTATGATGACGTCATCAAAACGAAAAGTGAGGTAACTTATCTTGTAGAGAATTGTCTTAGCTACAACATATCAAAATTTGGGAGAAAAAGAGCACAAATGAGCTAGATAGTGCTCGAAGATTAATGTTATGTAGATTCATATGATGTGAACGAAATTCACTTTCCGATAGACATAACACGCAAATTAAGAAAATTCTGACATGTCGCCTTTAATTGAAATTTTCACTATGATGACGTCATCAAAACGAAAAGTGAGGTAACTTATCTTGTAGAGAATTGTCTTAGCTACAACATATCAAAATTTGGAAGAAAAAAGAGCACAAATAAGCTAGATGGTGCTCAAAGATTAATGTTATGTAGATTCATATGATGTGAACGAAATTCACTTTCATAGACATAACACGCACGTTAAGAAAATTCTGACATGTCACCTTTAATTGAAATTTTCACTATGATGACGTCATCAAAACGAAAAGTGAGGTGACCTATCTTGTAGAGAATTGTCTTAGCTACAACATATCAAAATTTGGAAGAAAAAGAGCACAAATAAGCTAGATGGTGCTCAAAGATTAATGTTATGTAGATTCATATGATGTGAACGAAATTCACTTTCATAGACATAACACGCACGTTAAGAAAATTCTGACATGTCACCTTTAATTGAAATTTTCACTATGATGACGTCATCAAAACGAAAAGTGAGAGTGACTTATCTTGTAGAGAATTGTCTTAGCTACAACATATCAAAATTTGGGAGAAAAAGAGCTCAAATAAGCTAGATAGTGCTCAAAGATTAATGTTATGTAGATTCATGATGTGAACGAAATTCACTTCCGTAGACATAACACGCACGTTAAGAAAATTCTGACATGTCGCCTTTAATTGAAATTTTCACTTTGATGACGTCATCAAAACGAAAAGTGAGGTAACTTATCTTGTAGAGAATTGTCTTAGCTACAACATATCTAAATTTGGAAGAAAAACAATCAATATTTACAGAGATACAATCAATTTTCCATAAATATGCTGACGTCATAATATGCAAATTCGTATTTTGAGTTCCAAGGCCTTTATGATGACGTCACGATATTTGTACTGGCAAAATGAGACATGAAATCATATCTCCAATTCATACTCTATCCAAATATGAAAAAAATTGAGAGGAATTCAGGCATTCTGACGAGCTATGGCGGATTTTATATAGACATGTTTTTACCACTTTTTACATTATATTGCCCATTGACGCGCGCACGAATTTAAAGTTTGACGCACGCGTAGGGCATTATAGAAGGTCGAGAATGACTGGAAATAGTTGAAAATTGTCAAAAATAGTGTCAGGAATACAAACCATGCGAAAAAACGGCGTGTTTACGATGTGTACGTGCTGCGCGTAACGCGCGCGCGGACGCGCACGGACGGAAATTTTGAAATGCTTAAAATGACCTGATTCGTACTTTCGTTTAATAGTTAAGTGATTTTGAGCATTTTAAAATTGAAGCGCGCGTACGCGCGCGTCATGTTTATGTGACCTTTGATGACATGACCTGTTGACCCTTGAGGTAAAGTATATGTGATATGAATATAAATAACCTTTGATGACGCATCATGAAGATATGATTGATAATGTGATTTCACAAAATGGCGCCTGGATGACGTCACGATGACCTGATGACCTTGAAAAAATGGTGGCACTTGAATTTGATAAGCCTGATGACTGACAAAAATTTGATGAAAATTGATGGAGCCGAATTTGAGCAATCACGCTCACAAGAAAGTGGTGGGAAAATAAAAATAAACAAGTGCGTTACCGATATAAAAAACATTTCCCATAGCGATTACACGTGAACGGAAAATGGAATTCTCAAATCCCACTTTGCAAGTGAAATATGAGCATGATCCCGGCATCTGATCGAAAAATAAAGGGCACACTTGTGATAGCTTATTGTCTCAGCTACAACATACTCGAAGCTCAGCGAAAACAAAACTAAAACGACGGAGATATTGCTCGCGAAAGACGGGAATGTAGAATCCAGTTTTGAGAAAAAGTCATGTCCCATAGAGAATACACGCAAAATGTGAAAAATTGACATGCCTCCTTTAATCGCAAAAATACGCCATGATGCTTTTGTCAAAATGAAAATTCGTGTTGACTGCATTGGTAGAGAATTGTCTCAGCTACAACATATCAAAATTTGGAAGAAAATCGACAACCGATTACTGCAATATTATCAAATGAATACAAAAATTATGATGTCATATTTTCAAAATCAAATTTTCGAGTTCATATGCAAATATGACGACGTCAGAACATACGATTGGACAAAATTATACATGAAATCACATAAACATTTCATGGGCTTCCAGAAAATGTTAAAAATTTGGGGTATTTAGGCATTCTGACGAGCTATGGCGGATTTTATATAGACATGTTTTTACCACTTTTTACATTATATTGCCCATTGACGCGCGCACGAATTTTAAAGTTTGACGCACGCGTGGCATTATGGAAGGTCGAGAATTACTGGAAATAGTTGGAAATTGTCAAAAATAGTGTCAGAAATAAAAACCATGCGAAAAAGGCGTTTTTACGATGTGTACGCGATGCGCGCGCGCGGACGCGCACGGACGGAAATTTTTGAAATGCTTAAAATGACCTGATTCGTACTCTCAATTAATAGTTAAGTGATTTTGAGCTTTTTAAAATTTTGACGCGCGCGTACGCGCGCGTCATGACCTCTATGTGATTTTTGACGACATGACCTGTTGACCCTTGACCTGAATTATATGTGATATGAATATGAATGACCTTTGATGACGCATCATGAAGATATGATTGATCATGTGATTTCACAAAATGGCGCCTGGATGACGTCACGATGACCTGATGACCTTGAAAATGTTCCTGTCACGTTTTATGACAATGACCCATGACTGTCCAAAAATTGAAAGAAATTGACAAAACCGATCTTGAGTTATCGTCGGAACAAAAAAGTGGAGGAAATAAAAATAAATAATAACTAGACATTTAATTCGTCATGGTGACGAATTAGGTGGTCTGTCTTCAATTCTTATGATCAGTGAAAGGTCATGAAGAAAAAAGTGAAGAAATTTTTTTGGAGACGCCCGGACTCGAACCAGGGATCTCGACGTCGGGAATCAAGTGTGTTACCGATATATCAAAACATTTCCCATAGCGTTTACATGTGAACGGGAAATGGAATTCTCAAATCCCACTTTGCAAGTGAAATATGAGCATGATCCCGATATCTGATCGAAAAATAAAGGGCACACTTGTGATAGCTTATTGTCTCAGCTACAACATACTCAAAGCTCAGCGAAAACAAGCTAAAACGACGGAGATATTGCTCGCGAAAGACGGGAATGTAGAATCCAGTTTTGACAAAAGTCATGTCCCATAGAGAATACACGCAAAATGTGAAAAATTGACATGCCTCCTTTAATCGCAAAAATACGCCATGATGCTTTTGTCAAAATGAAAAATCGTGTTGACTGCATTGGTAGAAAATTGTCTCAGCTACAACATATCAAAATTTGGAAGAAAATCGACAACCGATTACTGCAATATTATCAAATGAATACAAAATTATGATGTCATATTTTCAAAATCAAATTTTCGAGTTCATATGCAAATATGACGACGTCAGAACATACGATTGGACAAAATTATACATGAAATCACATAAACATTTCATGGGCTTCCAGAAAATGTTAAAAATTTGGGGTATTTAGGCATTCTGACGAGCTATGGCGGATTTTATATAGACATGTTTTTACCACTTTTTACATTATATTGCCCATTGACGCGCACGAATTTTAAAGTTTGACGCACGCGTGTGGCATTATGGAAGGTCGAGAATGACTGGAAATAGTTGGAAATTGTCAAAAATAGTGTCAGAAATAAAAACCATGCGAAAAAGGCGTTTTTACGATGTGTACGCGCTGCGCGCGCGCATAACGCGCGCGGACGCGCACGGACGGAAATTTTGAAATGCTTAAAATGACCTGATTCGTACTCTCAATTAATAGTTAAGTGATTTTGAGCTTTTTAAAATTTTGACGCGCGCGTACGCGCGTCATGACCTATGTGATTTTTGACGACATGACCTGTTGACCCTTGACCTGAAGTATATGTGATATGAATATGAATGACCTTTGATGACGCATCATGAAGATATGATTGATCATGTGATTTCACAAAATGGCGCCTGGATGACGTCACGATGACCTGATGACCTTGAAAATGTTCCTGTCACGTTTTATGACAATGACCTATGACTGTGCCAAAATTGAAAGAAATTGACTGTACCGATCTTGAGTTATCGTCGGAACAAAAAGTGGAGGAAATAAATAAAAATAAAGAATAAATAAATAAAAAAGAAAATTCTGACGAAATTAATAGGTGATCTGTCGATTACGACAGACCACCTAATAAATAAATAATAAATAATAAATAAATAATAAAAAAGAAAATTCTGACGAAATTAATAGGTGATCTGTCGATTACGACAGACCACCTAACTAGAAATGTAATTCGTCATGAGGACGAATTAGGTGGTCTGTTATGTAATCTGAATAACTGATCTTGTAGAAAATTGTCTTAGCTACAACATATCAAAATTTGGAAGAAAATCGATCCATATTTACAGAGATACAATCAATTTTCCATAAATATGCTGACGTCATAATATGCAAATTCGTATTTTGAGTTCCAAGGCCAAAGGGCAAAGGGCAGAGCTATAGAAAATTAAGGAACATTACAAGACATAATAGAAGGAGAACGAGAACCAGAGCAGGCGGGAGAGGTAGAGGGTGAGAGAGAAGAAAAAGAAGGGCAGAGGCAGAGGGAGACAGAGCAAGAGAATAAGAGGGAGGCAAGGCAAGAGGTCGAGGTAGAGGGAGGCAGAGAGAGGGAGAGAGTGAAAGAGTAGAGAGAGAGATGCAAAGACAGAGCAAGAGAAGGATAGGGGCAGAACAAGAGAGGAAGGGAAACAGAGCAAGAGAGAGGAGAGAGAGAGAGAAAGAGATGCAATGGAGAACGATGCATTTAATATTTCCAGCATAAATAGAATTGAATATTTACTATATTATAGAGAAGAGAAGTTATAGACATGTAAACAATTCTATGTCCATGGGAGAGACGTAAACATTGCATATACCTGGGCTGAATAACTGGAAAGTATAAACGTCTGGGAAGGAGACTAACATCATAAAAATGGGATGATTTGATATATTCCAACAGATTTGGAGATTAACCCTATAGGTTTAATACACGACAAGGAATCAGATTTCCCATAGGGTTGTACTCAAACGATTGACATTCTTCTCCCATAGATATAACACGCAAAATTAGGCATTTTATTACATTGTTTGTGATTGTATATGATAATATGTTATAATAGTCGAAGAAGATCATAAAATCAAATTTAAAACGACGGCAAAAAAAAAAAAAAAATGACCCACCAGGAATCGAACTTGGGTCGCCGGAATGGGAGGCAAGTGCTATGACCACTATACCAAAATAATCCACATAGACATTACACGTGAACGGAAAATGGAATTCTCAAATCCCACTTTGCAAGTGAAATATGAGCATGATCCCGGCATCTGATCGAAAAATAAAGGGCACACTTGTGATAGCTTATTGTCTCAGCTACAACATACTCAAAGCTCAGCGAAAACAAAACTAAAACGACGGAGATATTGCTCGCGAAAGACGGAATGTAGAATCCAGTTTTGAGAAAAGTCATGTCCCATAGAGAATACACGCAAAATGTGAAAAATTGACATGCCTCCTTTAATCGCAAAATACGCCATGATGCCTTTGTCAAAATGAAAATTCGTGGTAACTGCATTTGTAGAAAATTGTCTCAGCTAGAACATATTAAAATTTGGAAGAAAATCGACAACCTATTACTGCAATATTGTCAAATGAATACAAAAATTATGATGTCATATTTTCAAAATCAAATTTTCGAGTTCATATGCAAATATGACGACGTCAGAACATACGATTGGACAAAATTATACATGAAATCACATATAAATTTCATGGGCTTCTAGAAAACGTTAAAAATTTGGGGGGTATTTAGGCATTCTGACGAGCTATGGCGGAATTTATATAGACATGTTTTTACCACTTTTTACATTATATTGCCCATTGACGCGCACGAATTTTAAAGTTTGACGCACGCGTGTGGCATTATGGAAGGTCGAGAATGACTGAAAATAGTTGGAAATTGTCAAAAATAGTGTCAGGAATACAAACCATGCGAAAAAACGGCGT
>CP137680.1:14110983-14142789 GCA_037976565.1 Mesocentrotus franciscanus | reverse complement strand
CTATACTGCAATATTGTCAAATGAATACAAAAAAATTATGATGTCATATTTTCAAAATCAAATTTTCGATGTTCATATGCAAATATGACGACGTTAGAATCATACGATTAACAAAATTATACATGAATCATTGAACATTTCATGGCCTAGAAAATGCTTAAAATTGGGGGTATTTAGGCATTCTGACGAGCTATGGCGGATTTTATATAGACATGTTATTACTTACTTTTACATTATATTGCCCATTGACGCGCACGAATTTTAAAGTTTGACGCACGCGTGTGGCATTATGGAAGGTCGAGAATGACTGAAAATAGTTGGTAATTGTCAAGGATAGTGCTCAGAATACAAACCATGCGAAAACGGCGTTTGTATCGTTTTAGCCGCGTGCAAGCGCAGAAACGCGCGCGCGGACGCGCACGGACGGAAATTGTTAAAATGCATAAATGACCTTATCTTCGTACTCTCGTTTAATAGATAAGATTTTGAGCATTTTAAAATTTTGAGCGCGTACGCGCGCGTCATGACCTATGTGACCTTTGATGACATGACCTGTTGACCCTTGACCTGAAGTATATGTGATATGAATATGAATTACCTTTGATGACGCATCATGAAGATATGATTGATAATGTGATTTCACAAAATGGCGCCTGGATGACGTCACGATGACCTGATGACCTGAATGTTCCTGTCACGTCTTATGACAATGACCTATGACTGTGCCAAAATTGAACGAAATTGACTGAACCGATCTTGAGTTATCCTCTACACAAAAAGTGTAGGAAATAAAAAATAAAGAAAGGAAAGAAAATTTTAATGAAATCAATAGGTGATCTGTCGAAGACGACAGACCACCTAATAAATAAAAATTAGAAAAGTAATTCGTCATCAGGACGAATTAGGTGATCTGTCTTCAAATTTATGATCATGCTAATCTTCAATTCAATGATCCAATTTAATGATGTTAATGTAAAATGATGTATTAAGATATGAACTGATGAATGAAGTACTGATGAACTGATAGATTGAACTGATGTGAAATGAACTGAATTGATGAGCTAAACTGATGAACTGATGAATGAACTGATAGATTGAACTGTGACCTGAACTGAAGTGATAACTTAACTGATGAACAAAATATTGAGAAATGATTATGATCAAAATCATGATCATAATGAAATTTAATGAAAATATAGATATAGAGAAGGAGAGAGGAGACGAGTTATTGACATGTAAAAATACATGAGCTGGACCGAGGGAAGAAAGAGGAATCAGAATGCATACACTTTGAAGGAGAGAGGACATGGTAGGGGTGAAATAAGAATACAAAGGGCAAAATGAAGAGCTAGAGGAAATTAAAGAAAATTACAATAGATATCGGAGGGAGAACGAGAACCAGAGGCCGGGAAAGGGAGAGGGTGAGAGAGTATACAATGAGAGGCAGAGACAGAGGGAGCTAGGCAGAGCAAGAGAGGGAGACAGAGATAGGGAGAGAGTGAAAGAGTAGAGAGAGAGATGCAATGAGAGAGCAAGAGAAGGATAGAGGGCAGATCAAGAGAGGGGAAGGAAACAGAGCAACAGAGAGCAAGAGAAAGAGATGCAATGGAGAACGATGATTTTTAATATTTCCAGCATAAATAGAATTGAATATTTACTATATTATAGAGAAAGAGAGAAGTTATAAACATGTAAACAATTATATGTCCGCGGGAGAGACGTAAAGATTGCATATACCTGGGCTGAATTACTGGAAAGTATAAACGTCTGGGAAGGAGACTAAACATCATGAAAATGGGATGATTTGATATATTCCAACAGACTTGGGAGATTAACCCTATAGGTTTAATACACGACAAGGAATCAGATTTCATAGGGTTGTACTCAAACGATTGACATTCTTCTCCCATAGATATAACACGCAAAATTAGGCATTTTATTACATTGTTTGTGATTATATATGATAATATGTTATAATAGTCGAAGAAGATCATAAAATCAAATTTAAAACGACGGCAAAAAAAAAAAAAAAATGACCCACCAGGAATCGAACTTGGGTCGCCGGAATGGGAGGCAAGTGCTATGACCACTATACCAAAATAATCCACATAGACATTACACGTGAACGGAAAATGGAATTCTCAAATCCCACTTTGCAAGTGAAATATGAGCTTGATCCCGGCATCTGATCGAAAATTAAAGGGCACACTTACGATAGCTTATTGTCTCAGCTACAACATACTCGAAGCTCAGCAAAACAAAGCTAAAACGACGGAGATATTGCTCGCGAAAGACGGGAATGTAGAATCCAGTTTAGGAAAAAGTCATGTCCCATAGAGAATACACGCAAAATGTGAAAATTGACATGCCTCCTTTAATCCCAAAATACGTCATGATGCCTTTGTCAAAATGAAAAATCGTGGTGACTGCATTTGTAGAGAATTGTCTCAGCTAGAACATATCAAAATTTGGAAGAAAATCGATCAATATTTACAGAGATACAATCAATTTTCCAAAAATATGCTGACGTCATAATATGCAAATTGAAATTTTGAGTTCGAGGCCGATATGATGACGTCATGAGTTGATTGAGGGTCAAATGAGACATGAAATCATATCTCCGACTCATAATCTATCCAAATATGAAAAAAATTGGGGGTATCCATCCATTCTGAAGAGTTACAATGAGTTTTGTATAGGCATGTTTTTGCCTATGTATTGTGGATAGAGATACGCGGTCCGCGGGTGCTGTTATACTTTGACGGACGCTCATTGCGTTATTACTGGTCAGAAAAAAGTGAACAAGGTATCAAAATGCTTGGAAAAAATATGCCAAACATGATGGCAGAGAAAATTTGGCGATTCTATGTTGCAAAATGCCAAAACGCGCAAACGCGCGCATAGTGCGCGCGCGCAAATTTTGAAAATGCTTAAAATGGCCTGAAACGTGCAAACAAAATTTGGGACGAATTGGAGCATTTTGAAATTTTGATGCGCGTACGCGCGTCGAGGTGCGCACGCGGATTTTGTCGACATTTTTGTTGACCTTTGACCTAAAATTGATGTATACCAAATATGGTTGATTTTTGATGACTCGTTATCGAGATAAGATAATGACCTGATGTTTACAAAATGGCGCCTGGATGACGTCACGATGACCCCATGACCTTGAGAAAGTTACTAGAACTTGATATTATAGGGCCTGATGACTGACAGAAATTGAAGGAAATTGACCATGTCGATTTCGAGTAAACGCTACACAAAAAAGTGTACGGATGAAATAAAAATAAATAAATAAACTAGAAAAGTAATTCGTCATCAGGACGAATTAGGTGATCTGTCTTCAATTTTATGATCATGCTAATCTTCAATTCAATGATCCAATTTAATGATGTTAATGTAAAATGATGTATTAAGATATGAACTGATGAATGAAGTACTGATGAACTGATAGATTGAACTGATGTGAAATGAACTGAATTGATGAGCTAAACTGATGAACTGATGAATGAACTGATAGATTGAACTGTGACCTGAACTGAAGTGATAACTTAACTGATGAACAAAATATTGAGAAATGATTATGATCAAAATCATGATCATAATGAAATTTAATGAAAATATAGATATAGAGAAGGAGAGAGGGAGACGAGTTATTGACATGTAAAAATACATGAGCTGGACCGAGGGAAGAAAGAGGAATCAGAATGCATACACTTTGAAGGAGAGAGGACATGGTAGGGGTGAAATAAGAATACAAAGGGCAAAATGAAGAGCTAGAGGAAATTAAAGAAAATTACAATAGATATCGGAGGGAGAACGAGAACCAGAGGCCGGGAAAGGGAGAGGGTGAGAGAGTATACAATGAGAGGCAGAGACAGAGGAGCTAGGCAGAGCAAGAGAGGGAGACAGAGATAGGGAGAGAGTGAAAGAGTAGAGAGAGAGATGCAATGAGAGAGCAAGAGAAGGATAGAGGGCAGATCAAGAGAGGGGAAGGGAAACAGAGCAACAGAGAGCAAGAGAAAGAGATGCAATGGAGAACGATGCTTTTAATATTTCCAGCATAAATAGAATTGAATATTTACTATATTATAGAGAAAGAGAGAAGTTATAGACATGTAAACAATTCTATGTCCGCGGGAGAGACGTAAAGATTGCATATACCTAGGCTGAATTACTGGAAAGTATAAACGTCTGGGAAGGAGACTAAACATCATGAAAATGGGATGATTTGATATATTCCAACAGACTTGGGAGATTAACCCTATAGGTTTAATACACGACAAGGAATCAGATTTCCCATAGGGTTGTACTCAAACGATTGACATTCTTCCCCATAGATATAACACGCAAAATTAGGCATTTTATTACAATGTTTGTGATTGTATATGATAATATGTTATAATAGTCGAAGAAGATCATAAAATCAAATTTAAAACGACGGCAAAAAAAAAAAAAAATGACCCACCAGGAATCGAACTTGGGTCGCCGGAATGGGAGGCAAGTGCTATGACCACTATACCAAAATAATCCACATAGACATTACACGTGAACGGAAAATGGAATTCTCAAATCCCACTTTGCAAGTGAAATATGAGCTTGATCCCGGCATCTGATCGAAAAATAAAGGGCACACTTGTGATAGCTTATTGTCTCAGCTACAACATACTCAAAGCTCAGCAAAACAAAACTAAAACGACGGAGATATTGCTCGCGAAAGACGGAATGTAGAATCCAGTTTAGGAAAAAGTCATGTCCCATAGAGAATACACGCAAAATGTGAAAAATTGACATGCCTCCTTTAATCCCCAAAATACGTCATGATGCCTTTGTCAAAATGAAAATCGTGGTGACTGCATTTGTAGAGAATTGTCTCAGCTAGAACATATCAAAATTTGGAAGAAAATCGATCAATATTTACAGAGATACAATCAATTTTCAAAAATATGCTGACGTCATAATATGCAAATTGAAATTTTGAGTTCGGAGGCCGATATGATGACGTCATGAGTTGATTGAGGGTCAAATGAGACATGAAATCATATCTCCGACTCATAATCTATCCAAATATGAAAAAAATTGGGGGTATCCATCCATTCTGAAGAGTTACAATGAGTTTTGTATAGGCATGTTTTTGCCTATGTATTGTGGATAGAATAGCGCGGTCCGCGGGTGCTGTTATACTTTGACGGACGCTCATTGCGTTATTACTGGTCAGAAAAAAGTGAACAAGGTATCAAAATGCTTGGAAAAAATATGCCAAACATGATGGCAGAGAAAATTTGGCGATTCTATGTTGCAAAATGCCAAACCGCGCGAAAACGCGCGCGCATAAGTGCGCGCGCAAATTTTGAAAATGCTTAAAATGGCCTGAAACGTGTGCAAACAAAATTTGGGACGAATTGAGCATTTTGAAATTTTGATGCGCGCGTACGCGCGCGTCGAGGTGCGCACGCGGATTTTGTCGACATTTTTGTTGACCTTTGACCTAAAATTGATGTATACCAAATATGGTTGATTTTTGATGACTCGTTATCGAGATAAGATAATGACCTGATGTTTACAAAATGGCGCCTGGATGACGTCACGATGACCCCATGACCTTGAGAAAGTTACTAGAACTTGATATTATAGGGCCTGATGACTGACAGAAATTTGAAGGAAATTGACCATGTCGATTTCGAGTAAACGTTTACACAAAAAGTGTACGGATGAAATAAAATAAATAAATAAATAATAAATAATAAAGAAAGAAAATTCTGACAAAATCAATAGGTGATCTGTCAATGACAGATCACCTAACTAGAAAAGTAATTCGTCATCAGGACGAATTAGGTGATCTGTCTTCAATTCTTATGATCATGCTAATCTTCAATTCAATGATCCAATTTAATGATGTTAATGTAAAATGATGTATTAAGATATGAACTGATGAATGAAGTACTGATGAACTGATATATTGAACTGATGTGAAATGAACTGAATTGATGAGCTAAACTGATGAACTGATGAATGAACTGATAGATTGAACTGTGACCTGAACTGAAGTGATAACTTAACTGATGAACAAAATATTGAGAAATGATTATGATCAAAATCATGATCATAATGAAATTTAATGAAAATATAGATATAGAGAAGGAGAGAGGGAGACGAGTTATTGACATGTAAAAATACATGAGCTGGACCGAGGAAAGAAAAGGAATCAGAATGCATACACTTTGAAGTAGAGAGGATAGTATAAGGAAACATGGTAGGGGTGAAATAAGAATACAAAGGGCAAAATGAAGAGCTAGTGGAAATTAAAGAAAATTACAATAGATATCGGAGGGAGAACGAGAACCAGAGGCAGGGAAAGGAGAGGGTGAGAGAGTATACAATGAGAGGCAGAGACAGAGGGAGCTAGGCAGAGCAAGAGAGGGAGACTGAGATAGGGAGAGAGTGAAAGAGTAGAGAGAGAGATGCAATGAGAGAGCAAGAGAAGGATAGAGGGCAGATCAAGAGAGGGGAAGGGAAACAGAGCAAGAGAGAGAGGAGAGACAGAGCAAGAGAAAGAGATGCAATGGAGAACGATGCTTTTAATATTTCCAGCATAAATAGAATTGAATATTTACTATATTATAGAGAAAGAGAGAAGTTATAGACATGTAAACAATTCTATGTCCGCGGGAGAGACGTAAAGATTGCATATACCTAGGCTGAATTACTGGAAAGTATAAACGTCTGGGAAGGAGACTAAACATCATGAAAATGGGATGATTTGATATATTCCAACAGACTTGGGAGATTAACCCTATAGGTTTAATACACGACAAGGAATCAGATTTCCCATAGGGTTGTACTCAAACGATTGACATTCTTCCCATAGATATAACACTCAAAATTAGGCATTTTATTACATTGTTTGTGATTGTATATGATAATATGTTATAATAGTCGAAGAAGATCATAAAATCAAATTTAAAACGACGGCAAAAAAAAAAAAAAATGACCCACCAGGAATCGAACTTGGGTCGCCGGAATGGGAGGCAAGTGCTATGACCACTATACCAAAATAATCCACATAGACATTACACGTGAACGGAAAATGGAATTCTCAAATCCCACTTTGCAAGTGAAATATGAGCATGATCCCGGCATCTGATCGAAAAATAAAGGGCACACTTGTGATAGCTTATTGTCTCAGCTACAACATACTCAAAGCTCAGCAAAAACAAAACTAAAACGACGGAGATATTGCTCGCGAAAGACGGGAATGTAGAATCCAGTTTAGGAAAAAGTCATGTCCCATAGAGAATACACGCAAAATGTGAAAAATTGACATGCCTCCTTTAATCGCAAAAATACGCCATGATGCCTTTGTCAAAATGAAAAATCGTGATGACTGCATTTGTAGAGAATTGTCTCAGCTAGAACATATCAAAATTTGGAAGAAAATCGATCAATATTTACAGAGATACAATCAATTTTCCAAAATATGCTGACGTCATAATATGCAAATTGAAATTTTGAGTTCGGAGGCCATATGATGACGTCATGAGTTGATTGAGGGTCAAATGAGACATGAAATCATATCTCCGACTCATAATCTATCCAAATATGAAAAAAATTGGGGGTATCCATCCATTCTGAAGAGGTACAATGAGTTTTGTATAGGCATGTTTTTGCCTATGTATTGTGGATAGAGATAGCGCGGGCCGCGGGTGCTGTTATACTTTGACGGACGCTCATTGCGTTATTACTGGTCAGAAAAAAGAGAACAAGGTATCAAAATGCTTGGAAAAATGTGCCAAATATGATGCTAGAAAAATTCGGTGATTTGATGTTGCAAGATGCCAAAACGCGCAAAAACGCGCGCGCATAAGTGCGCGCGCGCAAATTTTGAAAATGCTTAAAATGGCCTGAAACGTGTGCAAAATGAATTTGAGACGATTTAGAGCATTTTGAAATTTTGCGCGCGCGCTGACGTGCGGACGTACGCATGCGCGCGCGTATTTTGACCTGAAATTGATGATAAATATGAATGAGAAATGACTTTCCGTTATGAAGATATGATCATGAGTTGAAAGTACCAAAAAAAACACAAAATGGCGCCTGGATGACGTCATGAAGACTTGATGACCTTGAAAATGTTACTGTCACGTCTCATGACTATGACCTATGACTGTATCAAAATTGAAAGAAATTGACTGAACCGATCTTGAGTTATCCTCTACACAAAAAAGGCGGAAATAAATAAAAATAGATAAATAAATAAATAAATAAATAAAGAAGAAAGAAAATTCTGACGAAACAATAGGTGATCTGTCGATACCGACAGACCACCTAATAAATAAAGAAGAAAGAAAATTCTGACGAAAACAATAGGTGATCTGTCGATACCGACAGACCACCTAATAAAGGGCACATTTGCGTTAGCTTATTCTCTCAGCTACAACATACTCAAAGCTCAGCGTAAACAAAGATAAAACGACGGAGATATTGCTCGCGAAAGACGAGAATGTAGAATCCAGTTTTGAGAAAAAGTCATGTCCCATAGAGAATACACGCAAAATGTAAAAAATTGACATGCCTCCTTTAATCGCGAAAATACGCCATGATGCACTTGTCAAAATGAAATATCGTGGTGACTGCATTTGTAGACAATATTCTCAGGTAGAACATATCAAAATTTGGAAGAAAATTAATCAATATTTACAAAGATACAATCAATTTTCCAAAAATATGATGACGTCATAATATGCAAATTGAAATTTTGAGTTCGGAGGCCATTATGATGACGTCATGAGTCAATTGAGGGTCAAATGAGACATGGAATCATATCTCCAACTCATGCTTTTTCTAACCATGATATATAAGTTGGGTGAATGGACTATCTGAAGAGCTATTATGATTTTTAAAATGGCATGTTTTTGATCAAATTTGCATTATATTGCCCATAGCAGCACGCGCGGATTTTGAACTTTGACGCGCGCTCACGGCCTTATGAAAGGTCAAGGGTGACTGAAAAAAAATGTAAATTGTCATTTACCGTAAGAGCAATCTAAATCATGTAAAATTTTGAATTTGACCTTTCCGCGCTATGGGCGCAACGCGCGCGGGGACACTTACGGACGGAAAATTTTGAAATGCTTAAAATGACCTGATTCGTACTCTCCTTCAATAGTTAAGTGATTTTGAGCATTTGTAAATTTTGACGCACGCGTACGTGCGCGTCATGACCTTTATGTGACCTTTGATGACATGACTTGTTGACCCTTGACCTGAAGTATATGTGATATGAATAAGAATGACCTTTGCTTATGGATCACGAAGATATGATGGATAACGTGATTTCACAAAATGGCGCCTGGATGACGTCACGATAATCTGATGACCTTGAAAATGTTCCTGTCACGTCTCATGACAATGACCTATGACTGTGTCAAAATTGAAAGAAATTAACACAACCGATCTTGAGTTAACCGATAAACAAAAAACGGGAAGAAATAAAAATAAATAATAATAAAGAAAGAAAATTCTGACGAAATCAATAGGTGGTCTGTTGACAACAGACCACCTAATAATAATAACTAGACATGTAATACTTGTTTCAGAACAAGTATAGGTGGGCTGTTCCAATTAGTGCATACCGCACATGGTTAGTGAGATAGTGATCAGTGAAATGTTTGACCTTTGATCCTAATTTACATACTAAGTAGTTAAGATACCATTGGCATGATTTGACCTAAATTTTGAAATAATCCTCTTATTCAGGTCTATTAGTGTGCCAAATTTCATGTCTATACAAAGCATTGTTTTAGAGAAACCATGTACAGTATATTTGACCTTTAACCTTAAAATCTAAATAACATAATGAAATATGCATATTCTCGATTTTGTGTTTTTATATGAAATATTTTTCTTACCTATCAACATGCAACGTTTCAAGTCAATTGCGACCAATATACCAAAATAATCCACATAGACATTACACGTGAACAGAAAATGGAATTCTCAAATCCCACTTTGTAGTCAAAATATCACCATGATCTCATTATCTGATTAAAAATAAATGTCACTTTTGTGTAGAGAATCGTCTCAGCTACAACATATCCGTGGCAGAAAATACAGCAAAAATAATCGAGATATTGCTTAAACTGGAATGTAGAATGAAGATTTCAGAAAAAGTCACCTCCCATAGAGAATACACGTAAAATTAGGCATTTTATTACATTGTTTGTGATTGTATGTGATAATATGTGATAATAGTCGAAGAATATCATAAAAATAATTAAAACGACGGCAAAAAAAAAAATGACCCACCAGGAATCGAACGTGGGTCGCCGGAATGGGAGGCAAGTGCTATGACCACTATACCAAAATAATCCCTATAGACATTACACGTGAATGGGAAATGGAATTCTCAAATCCCACTTTGCAAGTGAAATATGAGCATGATCCCGCCATTTGATCGAAAAATAAAGGGCACACTTGTGATAACTTATTGTCTCAGCTACAACATACTCGAAGCTCAGCGAAAACAAAAGTAAAACGATGGAGATATTGCTCGCGAAAGACGGGATGTAGAATCCAGTTTTGAAAAAAAGTCATTTCCCATAGAGAATACACGCAAAATGTGAAAAATTGACATGCCTCCTTTAATCGCAAAAATACGCCATGATGCCTTTGTCGAAATTAAAAATCGTGTAGACTGTTTTTGTAGAAAATTGTCTCACCTAGAACATATCAAAATTTGGAAGAAAATCGATCAATATTTACAGAGATACAATTAATTTTCCAAAAATATGCTGACGTCATAATATGCAAATTGAAATTTTGAGTTCGGAGGCCATTATGATGACGTCATGAGTTAATTGAGGGTCAAATGAGACATGAAATCATATTTCCGACTCATAATCTATCCAAATATGAAAAAAATTGGGAGTTCCCATCCATTCTGAAGAGTTACAATGAATTTTGTATAGGCATGTTTTTGCCCATATATGCTATGTATTACAAGAGCTCGCGCGCACGGACATGTTTCTTGAACGGACGCTCATTGCGTTATTACTGGTCAGAAAAAGATTAACAAGGTATCAAAATGCTTGGAAAAATGTGCCAAATATGATGACAGAGAAAATTGGCGATTCTATGTTGCAAAATGCAAGTACGCGCAAAACGCGCGCGCATGCGTGTGCGCGTTTTTTTGCGAAATGCTTAAAATGGCCTGAAACGTATCTAAAATGTATTTGAGACGATTTGGAACATTTTGAAATTTTGCGCGCGCTAACGCGCGGACGTACGCATGCGCGCGTTTATTGACCTGAAATTGACCGGACGGATATTGACCTTAATCCTGATAAATATGAATGAGAAATGACTTTTCGTTATGAAGATATGATCATGAGTAGATTTTCAGAAAATTTCACAAAATGGCGCCTAGATGACGTCATCAGTCAAGGTCAAGTTTGAAACCTTATTTTGCTTTGTCCATATGCCCCTACATAATTGTGTGCCGAATTTCAAGGCATTTGATTGAGCCATTTTCAAGTAATCGTGCTAACAAAAAAGTGATTGGAAATAAGAAAAATAAAGAAAGAATAAAGGCAATTCTAACGAAAACATAAGGTGGTCTGTATTATATACAGCCCACCTGATAAACTAGATATGTAATACTTGTTAATAACAAGTATAGGTGGGCTGTTCCAAGTGCATGCCACACATGTTTAGTGACATACTAAGTAGTTAATATAACATTGGCATGATTTGACCTTATTTTTTTTGAAATAATCCTCTTATTCAGGTCTATTAGTGTGCCAAATTTCTAGTCTATACGATGCATGGTTTTAGAGAAACCATGTACAGTATATTTGACCTTTGACCCTCAAATCTAAATATCAAAATTAAATATGCATTTTCTAGATTTTGTTTTTATAAGAAATCATATCTCCGACTCATACTCTATCCAACTATGAATAAAAATTAATACACGACAAGGACTCAGATTTCCATAAGGTTGTACTCAAACGATTGACATATTTCTCCCATAGATATAACACGCAAAATTAGGCATTTTATTACATTGTTTGTGATAGTATATGATAATATGTTATAATAGTCGAAGAAGATCATAAAATCAAATTCAAAACGACGGCAAAAAAAAAATTAAAAATTGACCCACCAGGAATCGAACTTGGGTCGCCGGAATGGGAGGCAAGTGCTATGACCACTATACCAAAATAATCCCCATAGACATTACACGTGAACGGAAAATGGAATTCTCAAATCCCACTTTGCAAGTGAAATATGAGCATGATCCCGGCATCTGATCGAAAAATAAAGGGCACACTTGTGATAGCTTATTGTCTCAGCTACAACATACTCGAAGCTCAGCAAAAACAAAAGTAAAACGACGGAGATATTGCTCAAACAAGACTGGAATGTAGAATCCAGATTTCAGAAAAAGTCATGTCCCATAGAGAATACACGCAAAATTGGAAAATTGACATGCCTCCTTTAATCGCAAAAATACGCCATGATGCCTTTGTCAAAATAAAAATCGTGGTGACTGCATTTGTAGAAAATTGTCTCAGCTAAAACATATCAAAATTTGGAAGAAAATCGATCAATATTTACAGAGATACAATCAATTTTCCAAAAATATGCTGACGTCATAATATGCAAATTGAAATTTTGAGTTCGGAGGCCATTATGATGACGTCATGAGTTAATTGAGGGTCAAATGAGACATGAAATCATATCTCCGACTCATAATCTATCCAAATATGAAAAAAATTGGGAGTTCCCATCCATTCTGAAGAGTTACAATGAATTTTGTATAGGCATGTTTTTGCCCATATATGCTATGTATTACAAGAGCTCGCGCGCACGGACATTTATCTTGAATGGACGCTCATCTTGTTATTAATGGTCATAAAGAGATAAACATGGTATCAAATTGTTCGAAAAAATATGGGAAATATCATGAAAGAAAAAAAATGGCGATTCTATGTTGTGTAATGGTGTAACGCGCGAAAACGCGCGCATGTGCGTGTGCGCGATTTTTTATAAAATGCTTAAAATGGCCTAAAACGTATGCAAAATGAATTTGAGACGATTTGGAACATTTTGAAATTTTGCGCGCGCGTTAACGCACGGACGTACGCATGCGCGCGCGTTTTTTACCTGAAATTGACCGGACGGATATTGACCTTGATCATGATAAATATGAATGAAAACGACTTTTCGTTATGAAGATATGATCATGAGTAGATTTTCAGAAAATTTTACAAAATGGCGCCTAGATGACGTCATCAGTCAAGGTCAAGGTTGAAAACGTTATTTTGATTTTTCCATATGCCTATACATATGTATGCCAAATTTCAAGGCATTTGATCTAGCCATTTTCAAGTTATCTTGCTAACAATAAAGTGGGTGGAAATAAGAAAAATAAATAAAGAACTAGATTTATAATACTTGTTTAGAACAAGTATAGGTGGGCTGGTCCAACTAAAATTTAAGACAAAATCAAGGGCACATTTGAGATAGCTTATTGTCTCAGCTACAACATACTCGAAGTTCAGCGTAAACGAAGCTAAAACGACGGAGATATTGCTCGCGAAAGACGGGAATGTAGAATCCAGTTTTGAGAAAAAGTCATGTCCCATAGAGAATACACGCAAAATGAATAAATTTGACATGCCTCCTTCAATCGCAAAAAAGGCCATCATGCCTTTGTCAAAATGAAAATTGTGGTGACTGCATTTGTAGAAAATTGTCTCAGCTAGAACATATCAAAATTTGGAAGAAAATCGATCAATATTTACAGAGATACAATCAATTTTCCAAAAATATGCTGACGTCATAATATGCAAATTGGAATTTTGAGTTTGGAGGCCATTATGATGACGTCATGAGTTAATTGAGGGTCAAATGAGACATGAAATCATATCTCCGACTCATAATCTATCCAAATATGAAAAAAATTGGGAGTTCCCATCCATTCTGAAGAGTTACAATGAATTTTGTATAGGCATGTTTTTGCCCATATATGCTATGTATTACAAGAGCTCGCGCGCACGGACATTTTCTTGAACGGACGCTCATCTTGTTATTAATGGTCATAAAGAGATAAACATGGTATCAAATTGTTCGAAAAAAATGGGAAATATCATGGAAGAAAAAAAAGGCGATTCTATGTTGTGTAATGGTGTTACGCGCGAAAACGCGCGCATGTGCGTGTGCGCGATTTTTATAAAATGCTTAAAATGGCCTGAAACGTATGCAAAATGAATTTGAGACGATTTTGAGCATTTTGAAATTTGCGCGCGCTAACGCGCGGACGTACGCATGCGCGCGTTTTTTGACCTGAAATTGACCGGACGGATATTGACCTTGATCATGATAAATATGAATGAGAAACGAATTTCCGTTATGAAGATATGATCATGAGTAGATTTTCAGAAAATTTTACAAAATGGCGCCTAGATGACGTCATCAGTCAAGGTCAAGGTTGAAAACGTTATTTTGCTTTGTCCATATGCCTATACATATGTGTGCCAAATTTCAAGGCATTTGATTGAGCCATTTTCAAATTATCTTGCTAACAATAAAGTGGGTGGAAATAAGAAAAATAAATAAAGAATAAATAAATAAACTAGACATATAATACTTGTTAATAACAAGTATAGGTGGGCTGTTCCAAGTACATGCCACACATGTTTAGTGACATACTAAGTAGTTAAGAAAACATTGGCATGATTTGACCTTATTTTTTGAAATAATCCTCTTATTCAGGTCTATTAGTGTGCCAAATTTCTAGTCTATACGATGCATGGTTTTAGAGAAACCATGTACAGTATATTTGACCTTTGACCCTCAAATCTAAATATCAAAATGAAATATGCATTTTCTAGATTTTGTTTTTATAAGAAATCATATCTCCGACTCATACTCTATCCAACTATGAATAAAAATTAATACACGACAAGGACTCAGATTTCCCATAAGGTTGTACTCAAACGATTGACATATTTCTCCCATAGATATAACACGCAAAATTAGGCATTTTATTACATTGTTTGTGATAGTATATGATAATATGTTATAATAGTCGAAGAAGATCATAAAATCAAATTCAAAACGACGGCAAAAAAAAAAAAAATTGACCCACCAGGAATCGAACTTGGGTCGCCGGAATGGGAGGCAAGTGCTATGACCACTATACCAAAATAATCCACATAGACATTACACGTGAACGGAAAATGGAATTCTCAAATCCCACTTTGCAAGTGAAATATGAGCATGATCCCGGCATCTGATCGAAAAATAAAGGGCACACTTGTGATAGCTTATTGTCTCAGCTACAACATACTCGAAGCTCAGCAAAAACAAAACTAAAACGACGGAGATATTGCTCAAAAAGACTGGAATGTAGAATCCAGTTTTGAAAAAGTCATGTCCCATAGAGAATACACGCAAAATGTGAAAAATTGACATGCCTCCTTTAATCGCAAAAATACGCCATGATGCCTTTGTCAAAATGAAAATCGTGGTGACTGCATTTGTAGAAATTGTCTCAGCTAGAACATATCAAAATTTGGAAGAAAATCGATCAATATTTACAGAGATACAATCAATTTTCCAAAAATATGCTGACGTCATAATATGCAAATTGAAATTTTGAGTTCGGAGGCCATTATGATGACGTCATGAGTTAATTGAGGGTCAAATGAGACATGAAATCATATCTCCGACTCATAATCTATCCAAATATGAAAAAAATTGGGAGTTCCCATCCATTCTGAAGAGTTACAATGAATTTTGTATAGGCATGTTTTTGCCCATATATGCTATGTATTACAAGAGCTCGCGCGCACGGACATTTATCTTGAATGGACGCTCATCTTGTTATTAATGGTCATAAAGAGATAAACATGGTATCAAATTGTTCGAAAAATATGGGAAATATCATGAAGAAAAAAATGGCGATTCTATGTTGTGTAATGGTGTTACGCGCGAAAACGCGCGCGCATGTGCGTGTGCGCGATTTTTTATAAAATGCTTAAAATGGCCTGAAACGTATGCAAAATGAATTTGAGACGATTTGGAGCATTTTGAAATTTTGCGCGCGCGTTAACGCACGGACGTACGCATGCGCGCGCGTTTTTTGACCTGAAATTGACCGGACGGATATTGACCTTGATCATGATAAATATGAATGAAAACGACTTTTCGTTATGAAGATATGATCATGAGTAGATTTTCAGAAAATTTTACAAAATGGCGCCTAGATGACGTCATCAGTCAAGGTCAAGGTTGAAAACGTTATTTTGCTTTTTCCATATGCCTATACATATGTGTGCCAAATTTCAAGGCATTTGATTAGCCATTTTCAAGTTATCTTGCTAACAATAAAGTGGGTGGAAATAAGAAAAATAAATAAAGAATAATAAATAAATAATAAAGGCAATTCTAACGAAAACATAAGGTGGTCTGTATTATATACAGCCCACCTAATAAACTAGACATATAATACTTGTTTCGGAACAAGTATAGGTGGGCTGTTCCAATTAATGCATACCACACATGGTTAGTGAGATAGTGATCAGGGAAATGTTTGATTTTGATCCTAATTTACATACTAAGTAGTTAAGATACCATTGGCATGATTTGACCTAAATTTGTGAAATAATCCTCTTAGGTCTATTACTGTGCCAAATTTCATGTCTATACAAAGCATTGTTTTAGAGAAACCATGTACAGTATATTTGACCTTTAACCTTAAAATCTAAATAACATAATGAAATATGCATATTCTCGATTTTGTGTTTTTATATGAAAATATTTTGTCTTACCTATCAACATGCAACGTTTCAAGTCAATTGTGACCAATATACCAAAATAATCCACATAGACATCATACGTGAACGGAAAATGGAATTCTCAAATCCCACTTTGCAAGTGAAATATGAGCATGATCCCGGCATCTGATCGAAAAATAAAGGGCACATTGTGATAGCTTATTGTCTCAGCTACAACATACTCAAAGCTCAGCAAAAACAAAACTAAAACGACGGAGATATTGCTCGCGAAAGACGGGAATGTAGAATCCAGTTTTGAAAAAAAGTCATGTCCCATAGAGAATACACGCAAAATGTGAAAAATTGACATGCCTCCTTTAATCGCAAAAATACGCCATGATGCCTTTGTCAAAATGAAAAATTGTGAGAACTGCATTTGTAGAAAATTGTCTCAGCTAGAACATATCAAAATTTGGAAGAAAATCGATCAATATTTACAGAGATACAATCAATTTTCCAAAAATATGCTGACGTCATAATATGCAAATTGGAATTTTGAGTTCGGAGGCCATTATGATGACGTCATGAGTTAATTGAGGGTCAAATGAGACATGAAATCATATCTCCGACTCATAATCTATCCAAATATGAAAAAAATTGGGAGTTCCCATCCATTCTGAAGAGTTACAATGAATTTTGTATAGGCATGTTTTTGCCCATATATGCTATGTATTACAAGAGCTCGCGCGCACGGACATTTTCTTGAACGGACGCTCATTGCGTTATTAATGGTCAAAAAATAAACAAGGTATCAAATTGTTTGAAAAAATATGGGAAATATCATGAAAGAAAAAAATGGCGATTTTATGTTGTATAATCGTGTTACGCGCGAAAACGCGCGCATGTGCGTGTGCGCGATTTTTTATAAAATGCTTAAAATGGCCTGAAACGTATCCAAAATGAATTTGAGACGATTTGGAACATTTTGAAATTTTGCGCGCGCTGACGCACGGACGTACGCATGCGCGCGTTTTTTACCTGAAATTGACCGGACGGATATTGACCTTGATCATGATAAATATGAATGAAAAACGACTTTTCGTTATGAAGATATGATCATGAGTAGATTTTCAGAAAATTTTACAAAATGGCGCCTAGATGACGTCATCAGTCAAGGTCAAGGTTGAAAACCTTATTGTGCTTTGTTTATATGCCAATACATATGTGTGCCAAATTTCAAGGTATTTGATTTAACCATTTTCAAGTTATCTTGCTAACAAAAAAGTGGGTCGAAATAAGAAAAATAAATAAATAATAAATAATAACTAGACATGTAATACTTGTTTCGGAACAAGTATAGGTGGGCTGTTCCAATTAGTCCATATCACACATGGTTATTGAGATAGTGATCAGTGAAATGTTTGACCTTTGACCCTAATTTACATACTAAGTAGTTAAGATACCATTGGCATGATTTGACCAAAATTTTTGAAATAATCCTCTGATTCAGGTTTATTACTGTGCCAAATTTCATGTCTATACAAAGCATTGTTTTAGAGAAACCATGTACAGTATATTTGACCTTTAACCTTAAAATCTAAATAACATAATGAAATATGCATATTCTCGATTTTGTGTTTTTATATGAAATATTTTGTCTTACCTATCAACATGCAACGTTTCAAGTCAATTGCGACCAATATACCAAAATAATCCACATAGACATTACACGTGAACGGAAAATGGAATTCTCAAATCCCACTTTGCAAGTGAAATATGAGCATGATCCCGGCATCTGATCGAAAAATAAAGGGCACACTTGTGATAGCTTATTGTCTCAGCTACAACATACTCGAAGCTCAGCGAAAACAAAACTAAAACGACGGAGATATTGCTCGCGAAAGACGGGAATGTAGAATCCAGTTTTGAAAAAAGTCATGTCCCATAGAGAATACACGCAAAATGTGAAAAATTGACATGCCTCCTTTAATCGCAAAAATACGCCATGATGCCTTTGTCAAAATGAAAATCGTAAACTGCATTTGTAGAAAATTGTCTCAGCTAGAACATATCAAAATTTGGAAGAAAATCGATCAATATTTACAGAGATACAATCAATTTTCCAAAAATATGCTGACGTCATAATATGCAAATTGAAATTTTGAGTTCGGAGGCCATTATGATGACGTCATGAGTTAATTGAGGGTCAAATGAGACATGAAATCATATCTCCGACTCATAATCTATCCAAATATGAAAAAAATTGGGAGTTCCCATCCATTCTGAAGAGTTACAATGAATTTTGTATAGGCATGTTTTTGCCCATATATGCTATGTATTACAAGAGCTCGCGCGCACGGACATTTATCTTGAATGGACGCTCATCTTGTTATTAATGGTCATAAAGAGATAAACATGGTATCAAATTGTTCGAAAAATATGGGAAATATCATGAAAGAAAAAATGGCGATTCTATGTTGTATAATCGTGTTACGCGCGAAAACGTGCGCGCATGTGCGTGTGCGCGATTTTTTATCAAATGCTTAAAATGGCCTGAAACGTATCCAAAATGAATTTGAGACGATTTGGAACATTTTGAAATTTTGCGCGTGCACTAACGCGCGGACGTACGCATGCGCGCGTTTTTGACCTGAAATTGACCGGACGGATATTGACCTTGATCATGATAAATATGAATGAGAAATGACTTTCCGTTATGAAGATATGATCATGAGTAGATTTTCAGAAAATTTCACAAAATGGCGCCTAGATGACGTCATCAGTCAAGGTCAAGGTTGAAAACCTTATTTTGCTTTGTCTATATACCTATACATATGTATGCCAAATTTCAAGGCATTTGATTGAGCCATTTTCAAGTTATCTTACACAAAAAAAAGTGGTTGGAAATAAGAAAAAGAAATAATAAATAAATAATAATAAAGGCAATTCTAACGAAAACATAAGGTGGTCTGTATTATATACAGCCCACCTAATAATAAAGGCAATTCTAACGAAAACATAAGGTGGTCTGTATTATATACAGCCCACCTAATAATAAATAAATAATAAAGGCAATTCTAACGAAAACATAAGGTGGTCTGTATTATATACAGCCCACCTAATAAATAAAGGCAATTCTAACGAAAACATAAGGTGGTCTGTATTATATACAGCCCACCTGATAAACTAGACATGTAATACTTGTTAATAACAAGTATAGGTGGGCTGTTCCAAGTGCATGCCACACATGTTTAGTGACATACTAAGTAGTTTAGATAACATTGGCATGATTTGACCTTATTTTTTGAAATAATCCTCTTATTCAGGTCTATTAGTGTGCCAAATTTCTAATCTATACAATGCATGGTTTTAGAGAAACCATGTACAGTATATTTGACCTTTGACCCTCAAATCTAAATATCAAAATGAAATATGCATTTTCTAGATTTTTGTTTTTATAAGAAATCATATCTCCCACTCATACTCTATCCAACTATGAACTAGACTTGAATTCGTCACTTTGACGAATTAGGTGATACGTATGCTAATGATTTACATAATGAAGAATGCATTTTCACGATTTCATATTGTTATATAAAATGCTTCTACCATTATGATCTATCCATATGTCAAGTTTCTACTGTTTAGCCTTGATCATTATGGATGTATGGAAGATTGATTGAGACAATTTGACCATTGACCCTGGACAACAACCAGTTATACCTTTGACTCTAATTGACATGAGGTATACAGGCATTGCATATTCCGTGGTAACAATGAACTTAATGAAGTAAGCGAGGGAAAATGAAGGCAATGACAAACGAGAGAGAGAGCGACAGAATATGGCCGGGTTCAAATTAAGTTTTCTTTAAATAATTAGACCCAGTACTGAGGATCTTTTTATCTGCCATGTTTTTGTTATTTGACTTCTTTTGACGCTACATAGAAATGCCGTCTTTTGTCACCAAATATTGTTCAAATAGCATTGTAGAGACGATGAACACTAATGCAAAGTCGTAAGCCATGACAATGTCAATTTCTATCTCGCTCTGCTAAAAATCCGAACAATAGAACCAACCAAGTTGAATCAACTGTTAAACGAATTTATCATGAGTCCTGAAATTTCAATTTGTAATTACTGCACGTCACAGTAGTAATAAAGAGCAGCAATGGCGAACGATTGTCGCTAAAATTCAGAAATTGTTGCTTAAATTGCTTAAATTACATGAGACATCAAGCTACATAGAACTATGATCGACAAACATGATATTGTTTTGAAAACAGTCAGAAAACATTGCAGGTAGAATAAATAAGAGATAATGTGGTCATGTAAACAAGTGCATTATGTCCATGTTAGTCCCCTAGTACCGAAATCATGATTGTATTCTCCACTTATTTCTCCTATATAATTTATTTTAATTTAAAATAGATATTCTAATGTTTCTTCTTTTGGCTTGATTATATTTCAGCAACGAATTGACAGTTTTGGTAGACATCTTGGATGTATCATAGCAATAAATTCTTGGCACATGACGTATTGTGTATACAATAATTATGATAAGAAGAAGCATACAAATAACTATAAGAATAATAACAATAACAAATAATCACTATAATAATGATTATAATTACGATATTTACTATAATAATAAATATAAAAATTATAATCATAATGATTATTATGATACTGCTGCTACTACTACTACTACTACTTCTACTACTACTTCCACTACTACTATGAAGAAGTAAATGAAGAAGAAGGGGTAGGAAAAGAATCATTTCAGCGATATTAGTGATTATATTGTCAATGATTGAGGCATACACATACACATTACATATTCCGTGGTAAGAATGAAGAAAGAGGGAGATTGAAGGCAATGACAAACGAGAGAGAGAGAAAGAGAGAGAATATGGCCGGGTTCAAATTAAGTTTTCTTTAAATAATTAGACCCAGTACTGAGGATCTTTTTATCTGCCATGTTTTTGTTATTTGACGGCTTTTGACGCTACATAGAAATGCCGTCTTTTGTCACCAAATATTGTTCAAATAGCATTGTAGAAACGATAAACTCTAATGCAAAGTCGTAAGCCATGACAATGTCAATTTCTATCTCGCTCTGCTAAAAATCCGAACAATAGAACCAACCAAGTTGAATCAACTGTTAAACGAATTTATCATGAGTCCTGAAATTTCAATTTGTTACTGCACGTCACAGTAGTAATAAAGAGCAGCAATGGCGAACGATTGTCGCTAAAATTCAGAAATTGTTGCTTAAATTGCTTAAATTACCATGAGACATCACGCTACATAGAACTATGATCGACAAACATGATATTGTTTTGAAAACAGTCAGAAAACATTGGAGGTAGAATGAATAAGAGATAATGTGGTCATGTAAACAAGTGCATTATGTCCATGTTAATCCCTAGTACCAAAATCATGATTGTATTCTCTACTTATTTCTCCTATATAATTTATTTCAATTTAAAATAGAAATTCTAATGTTTCTTCTTTTGGCTTGCTAATATTTCAGCAACGAATTGACAGTTTTGGTAGACATCTTGGATGTATCATAGCAATAAATTCTTGGCACATGACGTACTGTGTATACGATAATTATGTTAAGAAGAAGAAGCATACAAATAACTATAAGAATAATAACAATATCAAATAATCACTATAATAATGATTATAATTACGATATTTACTATAATAATAAATATAAAAATTATAATCATAATGATTATTATGATACTGCTGCTATTACTACTACTACTACTTCTACTACTACTTCCACTACTACTATGAAGAAGTAAATGAAGAAGAAGGGGTAGGAAAAGAATCATTTCAGCGATATTAGTGATTATATTGTCAATGATTGAGGCATACACATACACATTACATATTCCTATGAATTATTGATTTAAAAAATTCACCCACCAGGGTCATTGACCCACCAGGAATCGAACGTGGGTCGCCGAAATGGGAGGCAAGTGCTATGACCACTATACCAAAATAATCCACATAGACATTACACGTGAACGGAAAATGGAATTCTCAAATCCCACTTTGCAAGTGAAATATGAGCATGATCCCGGCATCTGATCGAAAAATAAAGGGCACAATTGTGATAGCTTATTGTCTCAGCTACAACATACTCGAAGCTCAGCAAAAACAAAACTAAAACGACGGAGATATTGCTCGCGAAAGACGGGAATGTAGAATCCAGTTTTGAAAAAAAGTCATGTCCCATAGAGAATACACGCAAAATGTGAAAAATTGACATGCCTCCTTTAATCGCAAAAATACGCCATGATGCCTTTGTCAAAATGAAAAATTGTGCAAACTGCATTTGTAGAAAATTGTCTCAGCTAGAACATATCAAAAATTGGGAGAAAAATGAACAACATTTACAGAGATACAATCAATTTTCAATAAATATGCTGACGTCATAATATGCAAATTGAAATTTTGAGTTCCAAGGCCATTATGATGACGTCATGAGTTAATTGAGGATCAAATGAGACATGAAATCATATCTCCGACTCATAATCTATCCAAATATGAAGAAAAAAATTGGGAGTTCCCATCCATTCTGAAGAGTTACAATGAATTTTGTATAGGCATGTTTTTGCCCATATATGCTATGTATTACAAGAACACGCGCGCACGGACATTTATCTTGAATGGGCGCTCATCTTGTTATAAATGGTCATAAAGAAATAAACATGGTATCAAATTGTTCGAAAAATATGGGAAATATCATGAAAGAAAAAATGGCGATTCTATGTTGTGTAATGTTGTTACGCGCGAAAACGCGCGCGCATGCGCGTGTGCGCGATTTTTTATAAAATGCTTAAAATGACCTGAAACCTATGCAAAATGAATTTGAGACGATTTGGAGCATTTTAAAATTTTGCGTGCGCATTGACGCGCGGACGTACGCGTACGCGCGCGATTATTGACCTGAAATTGACCGGACGGATATTGACCTTGATCATGATAAATATGAGTGAGAAATGATTTTCCGTTATGAAGATATGATCATGAGTTGATTTTCAGAAAATTTCACAAAATGGCGCCTAGATGACGTCATCAGTCAAGGTCAAGGTTGAAAACCTTACCGTGTTTTAACCATATGCCTATACATATGTGTGCCAAATTTCAAGGTATTTGATTTAACCATTTTCAAGATATCTTGCTAACAAAAAAGTGGGTCGAAATAAGAAAAATAAACTAGACATTTAATTCGTCATGAGGACGAATTAGGTGGTCTGTCTACAATTTATGATCATGCTCATCTTCAATTCAATGATCCAATATAATGATGTTAATGTAAAATGATGTATTAAGATATGAATTGATGAATGAAGTACTGATGAACTGATAGATTGAACTGATGTGAAATGAACTGAATTGATGAGCTAAACTGATGAACTGATGAATGAACTGATGAACTGATATTGAACTGTGACCTGAACTGAAGTAATAACTCAACTGATGAACAAAATATTGAGAAATGATTATGATCAAGATCATGATCATAATGAAATTTGATGAAAATATAGAGATAGAGAAGGAGAGAGGGAGACTGGTTATAGTCATGTAAAAATACATGAGCTGGACCGAGGGATGAAAGAGGAATCAGAATGCATACACTTGGAAGGAGAGAGGAAAGTACAAGGAAACATGGTAGGGGTGAAATAAGAATACAAAGGGCACAGCAAAGAGCTAGAGGAAATTAAGGAACATCCTATAAGACATAAAAGAGGGAGAGCGGGAGCCAAAGGCGGGAAAAGGAGAGGGTGAGAGAGTAGAGAAAGAGAGAGGCAGAGACAGCTAGGGAGACATCAGAGCAGAAGAGGGAGGCAGAACAAGGGAGGGAGAGGGAGACAGAGAGAGGGAGAGGGTGAAATAGAAGAGAGAGAGAGCGATGCAAAGCTGACAAACGGCCTTGGCATATTCGCTATTTCAACTTTCAATTAAAATTTCTACATGATTCCAACATCTGATCAAAAACGGAAGGCGCACTTCCGATAGCTCATAGTATCAGCTATAACATACTTAAATTGGGGGTGGGGATTAGAGCAAAATAAGCGAGATACTACTCACAGAACAATGTCATGTAGATTCATTATGTGAACGAAATTCGACTTCCGTAGACATAACATAACATAATGTCACCTTTAATTGAAATTTTCACTATAATGACGTCCTCAAAACGAAAAGTGAGGGTGACTTATCTTGTAGAGAATTGTCTTAGCTAGATCATATCAAAATTTGGGAGAAAAAAGAGCTCAAAGAAGCTAGATGGTGCTCAAAGATTTATGTTATGTAGATTCATATGATGCATGTGAACGAAATTCACTTTCATAGACATAACACGCAAATTAAGAAAATTCTGACATGTCGCCTTTAATTGAAATTTTCACTATGATGACGTCATCAAAACGAAAAGTGAGGGTGACTTATCTTGTAGAGAATTGTCTTAGCTACAACATATCAAAATTTGGGAGAAAAAGAGCACAAATAAGCTAGATGGTGCTCAAAGATTAATGTTATGTAGATTCATATGATGTGAACGAAATTCACTTTCATAGACATAACACGCACGTTAAGAAAATTCTGACATGTCACCTTTAATTGAAATTTTCACTATGATGACGTCATCAAAACGAAAAGTGAGGGTGACTTATCTTGTAGAGAATTGTCTTAGCTACAACATATCAAAATTTGGGAGAAAAAAGAGCACAAATAAGCTAGATGGTGCTCAAAGATTAATGTTATGTAGATTCATATGATGTGAACGAAATTCACTTTCATAGACATAACACGCACGTTAAGAAAATTCTGACATGTCACCTTTAATTGAAATTTTCACTATGATGACGTCATCAAAACGAAAAGTGAGGGTGACTTATCTTGTAGAGAATTGTCTTAGCTACAACATATCAAAATTTGGGAGAAAAAGAGCTCAAATAAGCTAGATAGTGCTCCAAGATTAATGTTATGTAGATTCATATGATGTGAACGAAATTCACTTTCATAGACATAACACGCAAATTAAGAAAATTCTGACATGTCGCCTTTAATTGAAATTTTCACTATGATGACATCAAAACGAGAAGTGAGGGTGACTTATCTTGTAGAGAATTGTCTTGGCTACAACATATCAAAATTGGGGAGAAAAAAGAGCTCAAATAAGCTAGATAGTGCTTCAAGATTAATGTTATGTAGATTCATATGATGTGAACGAAATTCACTTTCATAGACATAACACGCAAATTAAGAAAATTCTGACATGTCGCCTTTAATTGAAATTTTCACTATGATGACGTCATCAAAACGAAAAGTGAGGCCAACTTATCTTGTAGAGAATTGTCTTAGCTACAACATATCTAAATTTGGAAGAAAAACAATCAATATTTACAGAGATACAATCAATTTTCCATAAATATGCTGACGTCATAATATGCAAATTCGTATTTTGAGTTCCAAGGCCTTTATGATGACGTCACGATATTTGTACTGGCAAAATGAGACATGAAATCATATCTCCAATTCATACTCTATCCAAATATGAAAAAAATTGAGAGGAATTCAGGCATTCTGACGAGCTATGGCGGATTTTATATAGACATGTTTTTGCCACTTTTACATTATATTGCCCATTGACGCGCGCACGAATTTAAAAGTTTGACGCACGCGTGGGGCATTATAGAAGGTCGAGAATGACTGGAAATAGTTGAAAATTGTCAAAAATAGTGTCAGGAATACAAACCATGCGAAAAAACGGCGTGTTTACGATGTGTACGTGCGCGCGCATAACGCGCGCGGACGCACGGACGGAAATTTTGAAATGCTTAAAATGACCTGATTCGTACTCTCGTTTAATAGTTAAGTGATTTTGAGCATTTAAAATATTGACGCGCGCGTACGCGCGTCATGACCTTTATGTGACCTTTGATGACATGACCTGTTGACCCTTGAAATAAAGTATATGTGATATGAATATAAATAATCTTTGATGACGCATCATGAAGATATGATTGATAATGTGATTTCACAAAATGGCGCCTGGATGACGTCACGATGACCTGATGACCTTGAAAAAATGGTGGCACTTGAATTTGATAAGCCTGATGACTGACAAAAATTTGATGAAAATTGATGGAGCCGAATTTGAGCAATCACGCTCACAATAAAGTGGTGGGAAAATAAAAATAAACAAGTGCGTTACCGATAGACAAAAGCATTTCCTATAGCGATTACACGTGAATGGAAAATGGAATTCTCAAATCCCACTTTGCAAGTGAAATATGAGCATGATCCCGGCATCTGATCGAAAAATAAAGGGCACACTTGTGATAGCTTATTGTCTCAGCTACAACATACTCAAAGCTCAGCGAAAACAAAACTAAAACGACGGAGATATTGCTCGCGAAAGACGGGAATGTAGAATCCAGTTTTGAGAAAAGTCATGTCCCATAGAGAATACACGCAAAATGTGAAAAATTGACATGCCTCCTTTAATCGCAAAAATACGCCATGATGCCTTTGTCAAAATGAAAAATCGTGATGACTGCATTTGTAGAGAATTGTCTCAGCTAGAACATATCAAAATTTGGAAGAAAATCGATCAATATTTACAGAGATACAATCAATTTTCCAAAAATATGCTGACGTCATAATATGCAAATTGAAATTTTGAGTTCGGAGGCCATTATGATGACGTCATGAGTTAATTGAGGGTCAAATGAGACATGAAATCATATCTCCAACTCATAATCTATCCAAATATGAAAAAAATTGGGAGTTCCCATCCATTCTGAAGAGTTACAATGAATTTTGTATAGGCATGTATTGCCCATGTATTGTGGATAGAGATAGCGCAGGTACGCGGGTGCTATCAATTTTGACGGACGCTCATTGCGTTATTACTGGTCAGAAAAAGGTGAACAAGGTATCAAAATGCTTGGAAAAATATGCCAAATATGATGACAGAGAAAATTTGGCGATTCTATGATGCAAAATACAAGAACATCCGAAAACGCGCGCGCATGCGCGCGTGCGCGTTTTTTTGCAAAATGCTTAAAATGGCCTGAAACGTATTCAAAATGAATTTGAGACGATTTGGAGCATTTTGAAATTTTGCGCGCGCTACGCGCGGACGTACGCATGCGCGCGCGTTTTTGACCTGAAATTGACCGGACGGATATTGACCTTGATCATGATAAATATGAATGAAAAATGACTTTCCGTTATGAAGATATGATCATGAGTTGAAAGTACCAAAAAAAACACAAAATGGCGCCTGGATGACGTCATGAAGACTTGATGACCTTGAAAATGTTCCTGTCACGTCTCATGACAATGACCTATGACTGTGCCAAAATTGAACGAAATTGACTAAACTGATCTTGAGTTATCCTGTTAACAAAAAAGTGTGCAAATAAATAAAAATAAATAAATAAATAAAGAAAATTCTGACAAAAACAGGTGATCTGTCGATATCGACAGACCACCTAATAAATAACTAGACATGTAATACTTGTTTCGAAACAAGTATAGGTGGGCTGTTCCAATTAGTGCATAACACACATGGTTAGTGAGATAGTGATCAGTGAAATGTTAGACCTTTGACCCTTATTTACATACTAAGTAGTTAAAATACCATTGGCATGATTTGACCTAAATTTTTGAAATAATCCTCTTATTCAGGTATTTGTGTGCCAAATTGATGTCTACAAAGCATATTTTTAGAGAAACCATGTACAGTATATTTGACCTTTAACCTTAAAAACTAAATAATATAATGAAATATGCATATTCTCGATTGTGCGTTTTTATATGAATTATTTTGTCTTACCTATCAACATGCAACGTTTCAAGTCAATTGCGACCAATATACCAAAATAATCCCCATAGACATTACACGTGAACGGAAAATGGAATTCTCAAATCCCACTTTGCAAGTGAAATATGAGCATGATCCCGGCATCTGATCGAAAAATAAAGGTCACATTTGTGATAGCTTATTGTCTCAGCTACAACATACTCGAAGCTCAGCAAAAACGAAACTAAAACGACGGAGATATTGCTCGCGAAAGACGGGAATGTAGAATCCAGTTTTGAAAAAAGTCATGTCCCATAGAGAATACACGCAAAATGTGAAAATTGACATGCCTCCTTTAATCGCAAAAATACGCCATGATGCCTTTGTCAAAATGAAAAATCGTGAAGACTGCATTTGTAGAAAATTGTCTCAGCTAGAACATATCAAAATTTGGAAGAAAATCAATCAATATTTACAGAGATACAATCAATTTTCCAAAAATATGCTGACGTCATAATATGCAAATTGAAATTTTGAGTTCGGAGGCCATTATGATGACGTCATGAGTTAATTGAGGTCAAATGAGACATGAAATCATATCTCCGACTCATAATCTATCCAAATATGAAAAAAATTGGGAGTACCATCCATTCTGAAGAGTTACAATGAATTTTGAATAGGCATGTTTTTGCCCATATATGCTATGTATTACAAGAGCTCGCGCGCACGGACATTTATATTGAATGGACGCTCATCTTGTTATTAATGGTCATAAAGAGATAAAAATGGTATCAAATTGTTCGAAAAATATTGGAAATATCATGAAAGAAAACAAAATGGCGATTCTATGTTGTGTAAGGGTGTTACGCGCGAAAACGCGCGCGCATGTGCGTGTGCGCAATTTTTTATAAAATGCTTAAAATGGCCTAAAACGTATTCAAAATGAATTTGAGACGATTTGAAGCATTTTGAAATTTTGCGCGCGCGCTGACGCCGGACGTACGCATGCGCGCGCGTTTTTTACCTGAAATTGACCGGACGGATATTGACCTTGATCATAATAAATATGAATGAAAAACGACTTTTCGTTATGAAGATATGATCATGAGTAGATTTTCAGAAAATTTTACAAAATGGCGCCTAGATGACGTCATCAGTCAAGGTTAAGGTTGAAAACCTTATTGTGATTTGTTTATATGCCAATACATATGTGTGGCAAATTTCAAGGTATTTGATTTAACCATTTTCAAGTTATCTTGCTAACAAAAAAGTGGGTCGAAATAAGAAAAATAAATAATAAAGAATAATAAAGGCAATTTTAACAAAATTATAAGGTGGTCTGCATGATATACAGCCCACCTAATAAATAATAATAATAAAGGCAATTTTAACAAAATTATAAGGTGGTCTGTATGATATACAGCCCACCTAATAATACAACGTTGTTACACTGAAAAAAAAAACCCCTTATATCTCGCCGCCAAATAATCCGAACAATAGTATCAACCGAGAGGAATCAACTGTTAAACGAATTTATCACGAGTCTTGAAATTTCAGTTTGTAATTGCATGTCATAGAAGTATGAAAGAGAAGGTTGAGTTCTGGTGAGAGGTGAACAATAATTTGTGAGGTTGTAATTGTAATTTTGCAAGTCAGGAAGAAAATCAGAGAAAAAAGTTCCCTGAAAGCATGGCTCTTTAAATGCCTTCATACTTATGCTGAATATGACAAGAAACAGCTTAAAATGAGGCCCGATTTTTATGCCACATGTTTGTGTAGTTCCATATACATCTTTCTGTGTACAGTGCTTGTTACTTTACAAAGACTAAGCCAAATTTCTTATCATTTTGATGACTCCACAACCTTGAAGTACACACCAATACTTATATGCAACATGATCCACCTTTTTCTGATCGATTCCACACCGTTTCTTTCACAATGCAATCGCATGACCAGAACTCAACCTTATCTTTAAAGAGCAGCAATGGCGAACGAGTATTACTAAAATTCAACAATCGTTGCTTTAATGGTTTGCTTTTTCATGAGAAATTAACACGAGACGTCAAGCTACATATAAATATGATCAAAAACATGATATTGTCTTAAAAACAGTCAGAAAACATTGGAACTAGAATGAATAAGATATAATGCGATTACGTAAACAAGAGCAATTTGTCCATGTTAATCCTCCAGTATCAAATACCCAAGTAAAACTCGAACCAGATGCAAATAAAGGTAAACATAAAGACATAAATGTATGACATATTGTAAATTGTCATGATTGTATTCTCTAATTATTTATTTTTATATTTCATTTTAATTTAAATTATGTTTTATTATTGAGGAATACACTTGCACATTACGTACTCCGTGGTAAGAAAGAAGTAAGCGAGGGAAAAGTAAGGCAATGACAAAGAGAGATAGAGAAAATGGCCCGGGTTCAAATTCAGTTTTCTAAAAATTATTAGACCCGGTGCTGATGATCATTTATCACCATGTGATTGCCTCATGACGCTATATAAAAATAGTACCACGAGGTCGTTTATTGTCAACAAACAGTTCAAATAGAATTGTATAGACGATGAAAAATAAGAATAATAATACAACGTCGTTACGCTGAAAAAAAAAATTCTATATCTCACCGCCAAATAATCCGAACAATAGTATCAACCGAGAGGAATCAACTGTTAAACGAATTTATCACGAGTCTTGAAATTTCAGTTTGTAATTGCATGTCATAGAAGTATGAAAGAGAAGGTTGAGTTCTGGTGAGAGGTGAACACTAATTTGTGAGGGTTAAAATTAATTATGCAAGTGTGGAAGAACATCAGAGAAAATGTTCCTGAAAAGCATGGCTCTTCATATGCCTTCATACTTATGCTGAATATGACAAGAAACAGCTTAAAATGAGGCCCGATTTTTTATGCCACATGTTTGTGTAGTTTCATGTACATCTTTCTGTGTACAGTGCTTAGTAATATTACAAAGACTTAGCCAAATTTCTATAAATTTGATGACTCCAGAACCTTGAAGCAATACTTATATGTAACATGATCCACTTTAAGAAAAAATAAATAAATAATAATGAATAAAGGCAATTTTTCAATAATTATAAGGTGGTCTGTATTATATACAGCCCACCAAGTAAATAAAGGCAATTTTGACGAAATATAAGGTGGTCTGTA
>CP137680.1:14086756-14110483 GCA_037976565.1 Mesocentrotus franciscanus | reverse complement strand
TATTAGGTGGGCTGTATATAATACAGACCACCTTATGTTTTCGTTAAAATTGCCTTTATTATTAGGTGGGCTGTATATAATACAGACCACCTTATGTTTTCGTTAAAATTGCCTTTATTAGGTGGGCTGTATATAATACAGACCACCTTATGTTTTCGTTAAAATTGCCTTTATTATTATTATTCTTTATTTTTCTTATTTCCAAGCACTTTTTTGTTAGCAAGATAATTTGAAAATGGCTCAATCATATGTCTTGAAATTTGGCACACATATGTATAGGCATATGGAGAAAACACGGTAAGGTTTTCAACCTTGACCTTGACTGATGACGTCATCTAGGCGCCATTTTGTAAAATTTTCTGAAAATATACTCATGATCCTATCTTCATAACGGAAAATCATTTCTCACTCATATTTATCATGATCAAGGTCAATATCCGTCCAGTCAATTTCAGGTCAAATAACACGCGCGTACGCGTACGTCCGCGCGTCAATGCGCGCGCAAAATTTCAAAATGCTCCAAATCGTCTCAAATACATTTTGCATATATTTCAGGCCATTTTAAGCATTTTATAAAAAATCGCGCACACGCACATGCGCGCGCGCTTTTGCGCGTAACACCATTACACAACATAAAATCGCCATTTTTTTTTCTTTCATGATATTTCCCATATTTTTTCAAACAATTTGATACCATGTTTATCTCTTAATGACCATTAATAACAAGATGAGCGTCCATTCAATATAAATGTCCGTGCGCGCGAGCTCTTGTAATACATAGCATATATGGGCAAAAACATGCCTATACAAAATTCATTGTAACTCTTCAGAATGGATAGGAACTCCCAATTTTTTTTCATATTTGGATAGATTATGAGTCGGAGATATGATTTCATGTCTCATTTGACCCTCAATTAACTCATGACGTCATCATAATGGCCTCCAAACTCAAAATTCTAATTTGCATATTATGACGTCAGCATATTTTTGGAAAATTGATTGCATCTCTGTAAATATTGATCGATTTTCTTCCAAATTTTGATATGTTCTAGCTGAGACAATTTTCTACAAATGCAGTTCCCACTTTTTCATTTTGACAAAGGCATCATGGCGTATTTTGGCGATTAAAGGAGGCATGTCAATTTCTTACATTTTGCGTGTATTCTCTATGGGACATGATTTTTTCTCAAAAAATGGATTCTACATTCCCGTCTTTCGTGAGCAATATCTCCGTCGTTTTAGCTTCGTTTACGCTGAACTTCGAGTATGTTGTAGCTGAGACAATAAGCTATTTCAAATGTGCCCTTGATTTTGTTTTAAATTTTAGTTGGACCAGCCCACCTATACTTGTTCTAAACAAGTATTACAAATCTAGTTATTTATTATTCATCAGGTGGGCTGTATATAATACAGACCACCTTATGTTTTCGTTAGAATTGCCTTTATTATTTATTTATTAGGTGGGCTGTATAAAATACAGACCACCTCATGTTTTCGTTAGAATTGCCTTTATTATTATTTATTTATTATTCTTTATTTATTTTTCTTATTTCCACCCACTTTTTTGTTAGCAAGATAATTTGAAAATGGCTCAATCAAATGCCTTGAAATTTGGCACACATATGTATAGGCATATGGAAAAATCAAAATAACGTTTTCAACCTTGACCTTGACTGATGACGTCATCTAGGCGCCATTTTGTAAAATTTTCTGAAAATCTACTCATGATCATATCTTCATAACGAAAAGTCGTTTCTCATTCATATTTATCATGATCAAGGTCAATATCCGTCCGGTCAATTTCAGGTCAAAAAACGCGCGCGCATGCGTACGTCCGTGCGTTAACGCGCGCGCAAAATTTCAAAATGTTCTTAATCGTCTCAAATTCATTTTGGATACGTTTCAGGCCATTTTAAGCATTTTATAAAAATCGCGCAACGCACATGCGCGCGTTTTCGCGCGTTACACCATTACACAACATAGAATCGCCATTTTTTTCCTTCATGATATTTCCCATATTTTTTCGAACAATTTGATACCATGTTTATCTCTTTATGACCATTAATAACAAGATGAGCGTCCATTCAAGATAAATGTCCGTGCGCGCGAGCTCTTGTAATACATAGCATATATGGGCAAAAACATGCCTATACAAAATTCATTGTAACTCTTCAGAATGGATGGAAACTCCAAATTTTTTTCATATTTGGATAGATTATGAGTCGGAGATATGATTTCATGTCTCATTTGACCCTCAATTAACTCATGACGTCATCATAATGGCCTCCGAACTCAAAATTTCAATTTGCATATTATGACGTCAGCATATTTTTGGAAAATTGATTGTATCTCTGTAAATATTGATCGATTTTCTTCCAAATTTTGATATGTTCTAGCTGAGACAATTTTCTACAAATGCAGTTCCACGATTTTCATTTTGACAAAGGCATCATGGCGTATTTTTGCGATTAAAGGAGGCATGTCAATTTTCCAATTTTGCGTGTATTCTCTATGGGACATGACTTTTTCTGAAATCTTCATTCTACATTCCAGTCTTTTTGAGCAATATCTCCGTCGTTTTACTTTTGTTTTTGCTGAGCTTCGAGTATGTTGTAGCTGAGACAATAAGCTATCACAAGTGTGCCCTTTATTTTTCGATCAGATGCCGGGATCATGCTCATATTTCACTTGCAAAGTGGGATTTGAGAATTCCATTTTCCGTTCACGTGTAATGTCTATGTGGATTATTTTGGTATAGTGGTCATAGCACTTGCCTCCCATTCCGGCGACCCAAGTTCGATTCCTGGTGGGTCAATTTTTTAAATTTTTTTTTGCCGTCGTTTTGAATTTGATTTTATGATCTTCTTCGACTATTATAACATATTATCATATACTATCACAAACAATGTAATAAAATGCCTAATTTTGCGTGTTATATCTATGGGAGAAATATGTCAATCGTTTGAGTACAACCTTATGGGAAATCTGAGTCCTTGTCGTGTATTAATTTTTTATTCATAGTTGGATAGAGTATGAGTCGGAGATATGATTTCTTATAAAAAACAAAATCTAGAAAATGCATATTTAATTTTGATATTTAGATTTGAGGGTCAAAGGTCAAATATACTGTACATGGTTTCTCTAAAACCATGCATCGTATAGACTAGAAATTTGGCACACTAATAGACCTGAATAAGAGGATTATCTCAAAAATAAGGTCAAATCATGCCAATGTTATATTAACTACTGAGTATGTCACTAAACATGTGTGGCATGCACTTGGAACAGCCCACCTATACTTGTTATTAACAAGTATTACATATCTAGTTAGGTGGGCTGTATATCATACAGACCACCTTATAATTTTGTTAAAATCGCCTTTATTATTAGGTGGGCTGTATATCATACAGACCACCTTATAATTTTGTTAAAATTGCCTTTATTATTCTTTATTATTTATTTTTCTTATTTCGACCCACTTTTTTGTTAGCAAGATAACTTGAAAATGGTTAAATCAAATACCTTGAAATTTGGCACACATATGTATTGGCATATAAACAAATCACAATAAGGTTTTCAACCTTAACCTTGACTGATGACGTCATCTAGGCGCCATTTTGTAAAATTTTCTGAAAATCTACTCATGATCATATCTTCATAACGAAAAGTCGTTTTTCATTCATATTTATTATGATCAAGGTCAATATCCGTCCGGTCAATTTCAGGTAAAAACGCGCGCGCATGCGTACGTCCGTGCGTCAGCGCGCGCGCAAAATTTCAAAATGCTTCAAATCGTCTCAAATTCATTTTGAATACGTTTTAGGCCATTTTAAGCACTTTATAAAAAATTGCGCACACGCACATGCGCGCGCGTTTTCGCGCGTAACACCATTACACAACATAGAATCGCCATTTTTTTCTTTCATGATATTTCCAATTTTTCGAACAATTTGATACCATGTTTATCTCTTTATGACCATTAATAACAAGATGAGCGTCCATTCAATATAAATGTCCGTGCGCGCGAGCTCTTGTAATACATAGCATATATGGGCAAAAACATGCCTATACAAAATTCATTGTAACTCTTCAGAATGGATGGAACTCCCAATTTTTTTCATATTTGGATAGATTATGAGTCGGAGATATGATTTCATGTCTCATTTGACCCTCAATTAACTCATGACGTCATCATAATGGCCTCCGAACTCAAAATTTCAATTTGCATATTATGACGTCAGCATATTTTGGAAAATTGATTGTATCTCTGTAAATATTGATCGATTTTCTTCCAAATTTTGATATGTTCTAGCTGAGACAATTTTCTACAAATGCAGTCATCACGATTTTTCATTTTGACAAAGGCATCATGGCGTATTTTTGCGATTAAAGGAGGCATGTCAATTTTTCACATTTTGCGTGTATTCTCTATGGGACATGACTTTTTTTTCAAAACTGGATTCTACATTCCCGTCTTTCGCGAGCAATATCTCCGTCGTTTTAGTTTTGTTTTGCTGAGCTTCGAGTATGTTGTAGCTGAGACAATAAGCTATCACAAATGTGCCCTTTATTTTTCGATCAGATGCCGGGATCATGCTCATATTTCACTTGCAAAGTGGGATTTGAGAATTCCATTTTCCGTTCACGTGTAATGTCTATGGGGATTATTTTGGTATATTGGTCGCAATTGACTTGAAACGTTGCATGTTGATAGGTAAGACAAAATAATTCATATAAAAACGCACAATCGAGAATATGCATATTTCATTATATTATTTAGATTTTAAGGTTAAAGGTCAAATATACTGTACATGGTTTCTCTAAAAATATGCTTTGTAGACATCAATTTGGCACACAAATACCTGAATAAGAGGATTATTTCAAAAATTTAGGTCAAATCATGCCAATGGTATTTTAACTACTTAGTATGTAAATAAGGGTCAAAGGTCTAACATTTCACTGATCACTATCTCACTAACCATGTGTGTTATGCACTAATTGGAACAGCCCACCTATACTTGTTCCGAAACAAGTATTACATGTCTAGTTAGGTGGGCTGTATATCATACAGACCACCTTATAATTTTGTTAAAATTGCCTTTATTATTATTTATTATTAGGTGGTCTGTCGGTATCGACAGATCACCTATTGATTTCGTCAGAATTTTCTTTCTTATTAGGTGGTCTGTCGGTATCGACAGATCACCTATTGTTTTCGTCAGAATTTTCTTTCTTCTTTATTTATTTATTTATTTTTATTTATTTCCGCCCCTTTTTTGTGTAGAGGATAACTCAAGATCGGTTCAGTCAATTTCTTTCAATTTTGATACAGTCATAGGTCATAGTCATGAGACGTGACAGTAACATTTTCAAGGTCATCAAGTCTTCATGACGTCATCCAGGCGCCATTTTGTGTTTTTTTTGGTACTTTCAACTCATGATCATATCTTCATAACGGAAAGTCATTTCTCATTCATATTTATCATGATCAAGGTCAATATCCGTCCGGTCAATTTCAGGTCAAAATACGCGCGCATGCGTACGTCCGCACGTCAGCGCGCGCGCAAAATTTCAAAATGCTCTAAATCGTCTCAAATTCATTTTGGATACGTTTCAGGCCATTTTAAGCATTTCGCAAAAACGCGCACACACGAATGCGCGCGCGTTTTCGTTCGTGACGGCCGAACGCAACATAATTCCCATATTTTTTTGTCATGATATTCCTCATTTTTTCTGAACAATTTGATACCATGTTTATCCTTTTATGACCATTAATAACGGAATGAGCGTCCGTTCAAGAAACATGTCCGTGCGCGCGATCTCTTGTAATACATAGCATATATGGGCAAAAACATGCCTATACAAAATTCATTGCAACTCTTCAGAATGGATGGGAACTCCCAATTTTTTTCATATTTGGATAGATTATGAGTTGGAGATATGATTTCATGTCTCATTTGACCCTCAATTAACTCATGACGTCATCATAATGGCCTCCGAACTCAAAATTTCAATTTGCATATTATGACGTCAGCATATTTTTGGAAAATTGATTGTATCTCTGTAAATATTGATCGATTTTCTTCCAAATTTTGATATGTTCTAGCTGAGACAATTTTCTACAAATGCAGTCACCACGATTTTTCATTTTGACAAAGGCATCATGGCGTATTTTTGCGATTAAAGGAGGCATGTCAATTTTTCACATTTTGCGTGTATTCTCTATAGGACATGACTTTTTCTCAAAACTGGATTCTACATTACCGTCTTTCGCGAGCAATATCTCCGTCGTTTTAGTTTTGTTTCCGCTGAGCTTCGAGTATGTTGTAGCTGAGACAATAAGCTATCACAAGTGTGCCCTTTATTTTTCGATCAGATGCCGGGATCATGCTCATATTTCACTTGCAAAGTGGGATTTGAGAATTCCATTTTCCGTTCACGTGTAATGTCTATGTGGATTATTTTGGTATAGTGGTCATAGCACTTGCCTCCCATTCCGGCGACCCACGTTCGATTCCTGGTGGGTCATTTTTTTTTTTTTTTTTTGCCGTCGTTTTAAATTTGATTTTATGATCTTCTTCGACTATTATAACATATTATCATATACAATCACAAACAATCACAAACAATGAATTAAAATGCCTAATTTTGCGTGTTATAGCTATGGGAGAGGAATGTCAATCGTTTGAGTACAACCCTATGGGAAATCTGGTTCCTTGTCGTGTATTAAATATAATATAGGGTTTATTTCCCAACTCTGCTACAATATCAAATCACCTTGCTAGTCTCCTTTCCAGACGTTTTTACTTTTTCCAGTTATTCAGCCCAGGTATATGCATGTTTACGTCTCTCCCACTGGGCATAGAATTGTTTACTTGCAGTCTATACTTCTCTCTTTCTCTATATTAAATTAAATAGTTAAGTAGTTAAATTTATGCTGGATATATTGAATGCATCGTTCTCCATTGCATCTCTCTCTTTCTCCTCTCTCTTGCTCTGTTTCCCTTCTCCTCTCTTATTTTGCCCCTCTCCTTCTCTTGCTCTGTCTCTGCATATATATCTCTCTCTACTCTTTTACCCTCTCCCTCTCTCTCTCTCTGCCTCCCTCTATTTCGACCTCTTGCCTTGCCTCCCTCTTATTCTCTTGCTCTGTCTCCCTCTGCCTCTGCCCATCTTTTTTTCTTCTCTCTCACCCTCTACCTCTCCCGCCTCTGGTTCTCGTTCTCCTTCTATTATGTCTTGTAATGTTCCTTAATTGTCTATATAGCTCTGCCCTTTACTCTTTGGCCTAGGAACTCAAAATACGAATTTGCATATTATGACGTCAGCATATTTATGGAAAATTGATTGTTCACCTTTTTCTGACCATTAATAACGGAATGAGCGTCCGTTTGAGATACATGTCCGTGCGTGCGAGCTCTTGTAATACATAGCATATATGGGCAAAAAATGCCTATACAAAATCCATTGTAGCTCTTTAGGATGCAAGGTGACCCCAATTTTTTTTCATTTTTGGATAGAGTATGAGTCGGAAATATGATTTCATGTCTCATTTGGTCTTTTAGTATATCGTGACATTATCATAATGATATAGAACTCAAAATTCGATTTTGCATATTATGACGTCAGCATATTTATGGAAAATTGATTGTATCTCTGTAAATATTGATTAATTTTCATCCAAATTTTGATATGTTGTAGCTAAGATGATTGTCTACAAGATAAGGTTACACCATTTTTCATTTTGATGACGTCATCATAATGAAAATTTCAATTAAAGGCGACATATCAGAATTTTCTTAATTTGCGTGTTATGCCTATAGCAGGTGATTTTCGTTCACGTCCTGCATCTACATGTCATTGTTCTTTGAGCAGTATCTCGCTTACTTTTGCTCTATTTCCCCCCAAATGTAAGTATGTTATAGCTGCTACTATGAGCTATCGTAAGTGTGCCTTCCGTTTTTTGATCAGATGTTGGAATCATGTCGAAATTTTCAATTGAAAGTTGAAATAGCGACTATGCCAAGACCGTTTGTCAGCTTTGCATGTTGTCTACGAGACATATTTTAGTATATTGGTTAAAGCACTCGACTTCCATTCAATCGACCCAGGTTCGATTCCCGGTGGGTCATTTTTTTAATTTTTTTGTTGTTGTTCCGCTCAGTTAACAAATGATTTGATCACCTTCTCCGACTGTCATAACATAGACCTATATAATCACAAATAACGTTATAAAATGCCTAATTTCACGTGTTATTTCTCTGGGAGAGGAATGTCAATAGTTTGTGTACAACCCTATGGGAAATCGGATTCCTTAATTGTCATTGATTAAACCTATATAGGGTTAATCTCCCAAGTCTAAAACAATATCAAATCATCCCATTTCTACGATGCTAGACTCCTTTCCAGACATTTATACTTTTTCCAGCTATTCAGTCCAGGTATATGCAATGTTTACAAACTTCTCTCTTCTCTATAGTTATAGCAAATATTCAATTCTATTTTTGCTGGAAATATTTCATGCATCGTTCTCCATTGCATATCTTTCTTGCTGTTTCTCTTCCCCTAGATCTCGTTCTGCCCCTCTCCTTCTCTTGCTCTGTCTCTGTATTTCTCTTTCTCTCCTATTTTACCCCCTCTCCCTCTCTCTACCTCTTTTGCCTTGTCTCCCTCTTCTTTTCTTACTCTGTCTTTTTTTTTCTTTACTCTCTCACTCTCTAATTCCTCTTCAGATGTTCCTTAATTTTCTCTAGCTCTTCCCTTTTCCCTTTGTATTCTTATTACTATTTAGTCCCTGTCACGGAAACACAACAGTCATATTTGCTAGTTTTAAGTCTCGGCTCAAAGAGAGTTTATTCATCTTTTGTATTCAATTTCGAATACCAAAAGAAAATCTCACTTCCGTCAGTGTAACATAGTAATGAAATAATTCTCACATTCTTAGATACATACTTTTAAAACAGTTCAACATACAAAAATCTCTGGGTATAACATATGTCATGAAAATGTTTAGAACAAACTGTTTCATTTCTTACTGCACATAGATTATCATTAAAGCTTTCTCAAGGCAAAACTTCAAACATAACATTCTTCATCTCATCAACCACTATATGATATCAGCAGGTCATGACACAACATGGACCATACAACTAAATTCCAATACTAGTCAATGTACATGAAGTTGTTTATACACAAATCTCAGTTCTCAACCTATGACTTAATCAACCAAATGTTAGAATGTAAAATAAATAATATAAATCACATTCTTACTTTTATCACCTAAGTCATGAGGAATAACCAAAAACATGTGCATTACATTTCCGTTGTATATGAGTTGAAATCTGCACATGCAATTCTAAATGCAATTACTCAAACATGGTTCCATTAGTATGATTTTTTTTAAATGATATACTTTGTACCTCGGAATGTTAATATGGTGGAAAAAACTTGAACATGGTTATAAGTCTACAAACACCTTTGAATAAAACCTTCGATAAAAACAATGCCAACATTGCAGAACAATATCATGCTATGGGATAATTAGCATCAAAACAATCCGCCTATAAATATGTATGACAAATTTTGCACAAAGTTGAAAAGCTATAACATATATATGTTAACGTCCATGTTACAGTTCATATTAGAGTTTGTGTAAAACCTGTTAAAACATAAATAGAGACAAAGACTTGATCCATGTCTGGGGATTAAAGAGCACAATCCATTGTGTTGAGCATCAATATGTCCTCTGATATATTTAGATACCGGTACATAAAATGGCTGTGTAATTACAATAGTATTGTTCTTAATGGAAAGTTCATCATCTCGGTCAACATTATCATGGTTGTTTTTAAGTCCAACCTTTGTGATCACTGAAGACTTTAAAGATGACCACTAACAGAAGTCCAAATCTAATTATGGCAAAACTCACATTTAAATCTGTTTTAATGTCCACAATGGCATAGCTCCAGCATTAAAGTTCACAACGAGCATCATATGTAGAAACGGTTCAGAATATACATTGGCATGGTTCAAAATGTAGTGACTAATATTCCTGCATTTGCATAAACTACAATGGATATATACTGCTGTAATATTTTCTTCTTCATATCAAACTTCAGTTGTGTATTTCATGCATTTCTACAAAACATATGCTCAGGATAATAATTGTGTATGAGAACGTTTGATAGGTAAACATTTGAGGCTGGCAAGATCCATATAAAATATATCTCAACATTACATAATCCTGGTAAGTGCAATATGTATCCAACAAATGACATTAACAAAATATGTTAAACTGTGATACATATCCAATCATTTACAATGGTACACAGACAAAGAAATCCATGTGTAGTGCATTTTACATTGTGCTCATATAATCTGCTGTAACATTATACTAAACCTTCACCAATACAAGCCTAAACCTGTAATCTTGAAGAATCATGCTCCATCTCATGATTAATTATTGTCGAACTTCTTCACTTGAATATACACATGTAGACCAAAGGTTTGTGGTCTGTGTGTACTTCAATACAAATATTATTTTAAGTTTTTGATTGCTCATACTATTGCTAAGTACTTTTCTCTATTGCTGTGTAATTTTCTTCCCGTGGTAATAACTTCTTACTCGCATAAGCTATCAGGAATTTTCTCCTGAATGCTACTGCATAAGCCCAGCACCCACACCCCTGTCAGATGCATCTACCTTCAATACAAACAACTGATCCTTGACAGCTTCCACAGAATCCTGACACACTTTCCTACTCTCTGTACACAAATAAAGGCAGCCAGCCACTGACAAGTTAACCTCCTCCCTGGGAAATTATTTGTTAAGAAGATTAATGTGCTATGTCTTAAGAACACCATTACCCTATACAATGTAATCATAGTCATACTTCACACCAACCACAGGGAATGGATCCATCCATTTCAGCAACAGCTTGTTCTGATCAGCAAGAAGCAAAATCAACACCTGATCTCCGATAATCAATTTCCTGTTTCTAGCATTTTTATTCTAATACTTTTTGTATTTTCCCACAGCACCTTTCAAGGCTTCCTGGGCTAACTCCCATGACTTCACCAACTTCTCACGAAGCTCTATGACATATTCATACTTATCTTTCAACTCCGGCATTACATCATCATTTGTCCACAATTCCCTTAACATATCAAAGACACTCGTTAAGACCCAGTCTTCACAAAACCAAGTTTTCTGAAATGGTAGAAATATTGAAGATATTCAATACCTACACGAATTTCATGGTGATAAAAAATGTCATATAAATCAAACATCTCCATTGTCACCGCTAATATCAAATATAATCAGTGCCTCCGTTACTTTTACTACTGCTATCACTTTCATCAATATTAATGTTAGTAAGTGAGACATTACCCTTGTTCATCTCTCAGATGAATACTGGGTTAACGCTAATGTTATCGTATTCAATTAATCAACGACTGAGGAAATTGATTTTTTGTTTACATTTTTTGTACAAAGCAAATGAGATATGAGCTCGCATGTGATGTCACACAGTTTTCAATTTGTGCTCGATTGATTACAACTCCAAAAATTCATAACTTTCTCATTTCTTATCAAATTTTCCTCAAAATTTCATTGATTTGTTTCTCTCATTTATCTGCTTTTATGAAGACCCACTTATTTTCAGGGCGGACTTCCCCTTTAACACTTTACATGTAGGTATATGTAAGAATCTTAAAAATGGATATTTATAATTATATGGCTAACGTCATTAAACCCTTACTGTACTGGGGGGCGTAAGAGCCCCCACATTTTTGGAGATAGCGCCGCAACCGCTTGGAATTTTAAATTGTTGTCCTTGAATATTTTTCCTCAAGTCTTTTGGCTTGAGGAACATTTCGATACCATTTTCGTTGAAATTGGATACTCCTGTCAGGTGTTACATAGCAATTAGTATGCGCATATCATCAAAATGTGCTATAATTGCATATATTCATGTACAAGCAGACATGTGAATACAGGTAAATAGATGGATAAGTGGGAGATATGAATTGATATCAAATTGCTTTGATATGTTTCTCAAAGTAACTTGATGTATTCCAGAACAAAAGTATACATTAGAAATAAAACAATAGATCGAGGGCTTAAAACCACAACTGTCTATGTCCAAATATGCCATTTTGAGTAAAATGCATTTCAAATTTGATTGCAAGCATAAAATCTGACAAAGTGAAGTAGTTATGTTCAATGCCATTAACTTATAAATAATACTTGGTCAAACATCATACATGGAGGTAATGACATTATGACCCTGTCAATGGTCAGAAACTTACAAAATGGGAGTGCCAAATACTATCCATGAAACTCTTCAGGAATGGCTAGGCTATTGGACAACTTGATGAGATCCTTCTTCTTAAGGTTAAGGCTTTTTTTCAATGCTTCTCTTGGTAGACAAGTTCCAGATTTCTTGTAGTCATCGAAGTAGTTATACTTGTAGCAGATGGTGCCTTGCTCTTCCTTCCTGTATTGGAAGCTCTTAACATGTAGCCAGTTGAAGACGTGTCCACCTGTGTCTTGGCGTTTGTTCTTCATGGTCTGCTGTGAGAGATTCTTCAGATCATAAAAGTCTCCATGGGGCATGTTTATGACCTTGTATGGAAGCCAACGTCTTGCTTTGTGGAAGATGTTTACCCAGTCGTGCATTGTGAAGACATTGACGTTCTTTTTTTCTGTTTCAATAGCAGAATGCATGCTATTGCATTCCATGTGGGAATGCCCACTCTCCAGAAAATTGTGTGCGATGACTTTGAGATGTGTGTTCTGGACGGCATAGAGGAACGTTGCAGCCACATTCACTTTGCAAATCAAAAGAAGCCGAGACAAAAGTCCTCTTTCCAGCAACTGCCTTGGACTGGCATAGCTGCCAACATTTGGAATTTTCAATTAGTAACATTTAAGTAAAACTGAATATCATGTGCGCATAGCGCACATCACGAGCGTGAAGTCCCTTTAGCCGGGGTCCTAGATGCTCTCTGGTGCAATTTGAGCCTATTTTAGGGACCATTTCCCATAAAATTCAACCCAAGTTTAAAATGGGTAATTGAGAAATTAGAAAAATTAGCAATGAGAAAAAAACAGGTTTACCTGCCTTCCCTGACACTTGACTTATTGATGAACACCATTTACATCTACTCTCCCATACTACTCATTTAGAGCTCTGTATGTTGCAGATTTTGCTCTCTTCAGAAAATCAGAGTCAAATTCTATCATGTAGCAGGGTGTTGTTTGGCGAGCCTTAGTAATAAGAACAATTTCTAAAGTTTTGTTGCTCATGGACCCTCTGAAGTCAGTTTTGTTCTTTCGCACCTGACTGAAGACCCTTTCACATTCAGCATTGGTATGGGGTATGGTTAGAATCCCAAGCATTACTTTTGCAAGTCTGTCATAGCAAAGTTCACCAGAAGCATTCTTCTCTGTCATCATACTTGTCCACTGCTTGTCAGTGAATTCCTCATTTTGCACGAAGTCTGGAAGCTGAGTAATTTGATAGTTAAGGAACTGGTTCTCCAGAGCATCTAGAGCACTGTGCTTGTCTTCTTCTTCCTCCTGAAGCAGCATGCAGGGAACTTGTTGATGAAGAACTTTAGAGAAGTGAATTTGGCATTCTTCTGACATGCAATGTCGGCCACTTGCGCATGGATGAGGACATCAGACTTCAATGGAAACTTACTTACAATGTAGTCACATGCCTTAGTGTAATATGAATGCACTGCTGCATAGAACTTATGGCAATCAGACTCATCTAAACTGTTCACAATTTCTCTTGTTGCGCTTCCTATGACCATTTCAGATTCTTCACGAAGATTCTCCTTGTTCTTGTAGTCCAGAAGGGTCAAGTCTGTGGCTGCAATTATTGCTTGTGGAGTTACAGATTTGCTGTACAAGTCACGCAATAGGCTTTTTAGTATTCCTTTCAGCTTGTGTATCGGAGGAATTCTCATCTGGAGGATGACACTTTTCTTGTCAAACGCAATGATGCTGTGGCTGAGAAAATGTGCAATGGCTAATATTGGGTTTGAGTGCAATGACTTCAGAATTCTTTCCTGTCTTGTTTTATCCTTTACTGTCTGTCTTGTTTCTTTCTTTCCTCCACGTCTTGTTTTTTTTTCCAGTCATTTTACTAGAAACTGTAATCGTACTGGGATGACTGGAAGTTCCAGCCTTGCGCACTGTTGAGCTTGTTGCCTTGCCAACAACTTTCCCAGTCTTCTGCTTTTTGCTAGGTGTATCCGAAGTGTCCCTCACTTGTCGTTTTTTCCCCAGTGGTACAGCTTGAAGATGGTCTACTGTGTTGCGGCTGTGGTGTTTGAAGTTGAACCTGGGAGGAAGAGAAATTATTGTTTACCATATGAGAAAGAAACAAGACTACTGACACTGTTTACAATTAAAAAGATACACTACATTTGAAATCTTAGAGATGACTAGCATTATTGTATAAATGTTTATATCTGTAAACTGAACAGAAATAATAAGAAAGAATAAATGATGAAAAGGTACATATTTAACTGTCACCCTGTATATATGATCTTTTGTACTCACTTGGGTCTGTGACTGGGCAGGTTTGCTCACATGTGGTGGATCTGCAGACACCTTCTTGGGAATGCGGAATGCTTGGAGTTGTGCAGTCATCTTGGTTTGGTGAGCAGGTTTTTCCTGCAGGACAAGACAAGTTTAAAAACTTCATGCGATGCCTGAAACACTATTGATAATGACTTATTTATAAGCAAAAATTTAATTACACATTAAATTAATTTTTGCAATTACCATTCCGGTTCATGAAATATCAATTTTTATTTTTTCAAACTATTTTAGAGTGTAAAATGATAATAACTGTTGCCAATTTGAGGAGTAAAAGCTGATTAATTCAAACATTAAGAAAGCTCTCTACTGCTATGGGTTAATCTATTCAAATCTGGTAATTTTAATGATGCATATTTAAATGGAATGAAAGGGAGTGGATGCCTTGTAGTAGTACATTTTCTATCCTTACCTTCAGTTGAGATCCCTGAGCAGGTTTATTTTTCACAGCTGGAGTTGGCTTCTTTGGAACAAGTGAAGTCTGGACACTATTCTTTGTAGCCTTGGTTTGATGAGTAGGCTTCTTCTGCTAGGCTGACACTTCTCCTTCAAAAGAGGACTAGAGCTTGCCATTGCTGGATAAATCTTGGCAAGCATTGGCCCAAGCTCAGCCATCTTGTACAAGCATGTTTCAGAATTGCCTGCACTTCGTTCCCAATGAGCATCTGGAACTTCTTGAGATTCAATTTCCTGTTCACGCTGGCTTCCAGATAGTAGAATGCATCAATAAGGAGCGAGTCAATTGAATATGGTTATGCAGATGACGCAGCTTTGGCAGCAAGATCAATTAGATGATTGGGGCAACCAAGCACAATGAGGTTTGGCTGACACTTTCTGAGGCATGCCCCAACTCCCTTGTGTACACCAGTCATGACTGATGCATTGTCTGATCCCACTGATGTGCAATTGTCCCATGGGATATCATGTTTCTGCAGCTCTGTTATGAGCAATTGTGCAATATTTTCACCAGTTCCTGCCATTTCCAAGGTTGGGAGGAAAGCAGAGTGCAAGAAATTTGCTTACCATCACGGTAGTTGATGATAATTGGGTATAGTTTTCTGTCGCTGACATTACTCCCATCAGTTGATATTGCAAATGGCCGTGCCTTCATGGCTGAAACAATCTGTCCTTGTTCATCTTTGGCCATTTCACGCACAAGAAAAGATGTTTTGGTCCTTGCACTGGAAAACTTCTTAACCTCCTCAGATGATATGATGTTGCTTGGCCACAACAATCAGTGAAAGCTGCATAGGGAATCTTATCTGCTTAATTAGTAGAAAACTGCAAGTACTGCACAATTCTTAATGAATGCGTGAAAGTACTTGAAAAGTCTGAACATGAAAAGTAAAATGGCTAATGGACATACATGGGAATAGACAGTTCTGGCACACAAACTGAAATGAATATACAGTACTTTGGTGGACTTAACTCAATTTCACCAAAAATGGACAGACAGTTCTGGTTTTAAGCCGTCGAGATATAATAAGAAATAAAAAACAATATAATACATAATAAAGGAAATAATATGATGAAATTTGCATATTCATAATTTATGCAAATTAACCTTTGCATTTACAAATATCGACAGCCCAGCCCACCTCCCTCCCCTGCAGTCAGGGGTTGCTCAAAATAGCCCACTACGGTAAGGTTATATAAGTATCATGTGAACATCATTGACAGTATAACATTCATATAGTCCTATAATCATCACTGTCCTACTCATTGTCATCATATTTACCACCATGATCGTTGAGACAATATAACCCTCCAATTTTCATTAACTCAAACAACTTACATCATAGTGAATAACCTACTATTAAAACTCATTATCACTACCAAACAAATCATCTTTCAGAGAATAACATTCCAGCATTGCGTCAAGATATTAGTATTCATTCATTATCATTAACCTTCCCATTTTGATATTCCATAACCATGATAACAACCTCTTCTTTACTTAAATACTTGCATGTCTCATTGTCATGTTCAAGCTTGATCTCTGATTTGATTGTCTTCTTCAGAGTGATGGTTTCCACGTACCCTGTCTCCTACTCCAACTCAGTCAAAAATGAGCACTTTGCGAGGTTCATGGAAGGTTCCAACTTCATTATACGGATCAGGTCGACAATTCTTAACCTGGGAAGAAAAAGCATGGATGTATGATCTTGTTATCCATCCACCTATCAATCCAGTTTTCTAAATGTGTACCATTGTTTTAGATTTCTAAAATGTTATCTATAAGTTTGAAATACATGTACATGTCATGATGTGAGTGATGTTTAAAGATACTAAGGTTTGAAAGGCAAGGAGTGACAACACATAAATCCTTCAACTCATCACCTTAAGAAAAGGGTTTTACCAACTTTACAACCTGCTTTCAATGTGATGTCCATGGCAGATGATATCATTGATAAGTGTAAGGTAAGCCAACAAAATATTGACAACCCTTTTAAGAAGGAATAATAATATTTGTTTTGTTGTAAACATTTATTCAGTTTTGCTAACAATATTTTATATCTTGTTTTGTTTTTGGTATTTTTTTTTGTTGTTGTTGTTACTGCTTTGATATTTTGATGTAAACATTTATTAATTTGTATATATTTGTTCTCATTTGCTATGTGTTTTTTAAATATATGTATATATATAGGTATTTTTTTGAATGCTTTTTTATATGATTGTATGTTTGATGTAAACTTGCGTTTTTAGTCTTTGGACTTTTGACAAGTCTTGAATAAAACCTCATTTGAGTTGAATTGAATTCATTTTTGCAAGAATGAAGATGTGATAAATGAAAATCTTTATTTATCAACAAAATTAAGAAATTTACTTGTTTATTCTTCTCATTTTACTACTAATATTAAAAAGCAATCTTAACAGCTTCATGGTAACTATAATATGTAGGGATGACCTCTGTTTCCAATAAATCTAGTCCCTTGCTGTACACATGATCTATCAATGTTCCCTTCTCAGTAGTAGCATTAACAACATGCTGTTTGTAACCTTTATTACACATTAGCTTGTTTACCTGTGAAGAACCTTTAAACAAATCCTCATTAAAATCTCCCATCACAATACACCTAATGCTTCTTTTGTGTAATGCATCTAGCAAATTGTCTAATGATTCACAGAATGATTTGATACTATATGATGGAGGTCGATAAACAACTGAAATCACAACAGAAACTGGTTTGGTGACAAGAATTGCGATAAACTCTAAGTTGTCGACAGATATGTCTAATCTACTTGAATATGTATTCTTGATATACATTGCAACACCTCCGTGCGATTGTTCTTTGAGTACATTTCCAACTCCAGAATTACAGTATGAAAGATGTCGTGGCTGATGATAAAATCGAAAGTTATCTAAAACAACGTCACAGAGATCATCATCATTAATCCATGTTTCGGTCAAGCAAATAAAATCTACATTCACAAATTGGCACTGGGATTTGAAATCGATAAAATGCTGTTTTAATCCTTGTACATTTTGCATTACCAAAGAAAAGTTATAATCGTGAATATCTTCACAAGTCTTATTCTCGATAAACGGCTTCATAATCTCAATGCGTTCTTTAATTTCTGGATTACAATATATACACTTAGGATCGAAATTTTCTATCACAAGTCCAGATAATGAAGTAACGCGACTAAGCCCAACATATGCCTGTCCAGATTGAAATACACTTTTTAATGATACAACAGCTTTGTCTAATGTCGAACCTTGTACTTTATGAATTGTGCAAGCATAAGCAAGCTTAAGTGGAAATTGTTTTCTCACATATTTCTTACCAATGGATTCTTGAGACATTTCGATTGAATGAATACCAACATCGGCCTTCTCAAAATTAACTTTGATGCAAACTGGATTTAAATTTGTATGATCCATTATTATTTCTGTTACATTTCCGAAACATCCATTTGTCAGGCCTTTACCAACATCAATGTTCTTGAGCAACATCACTCTAGCATTAACTGCAATCCACAGATAAGGAGGCAACTGGGTTTTCATCCTTGTATAAGGTTTTTCCAGTATTTGATTTCCTTTGTACCATCTTTGTCCATGTCTTGTGCTTTTACGCATATCACATCTCCACATTTTTATGCAATAATTTCTTGTTCCAAGCATCTACTTTATTGTTACATGCATAGATATGCAGAGCATTTTCACATTCTTCACCAGTTTCACAGGACTTGAGCATTGCTAGGTCTTCATCACAGAGAATCTCATCCCCTTCTTTACACGTAATCTATTTAAGAGAAAAGCGAATTGGGTATCGTCTTTTGTCTCATAATGTCTTCAAGTTCTACTTTCTTGAAATTAGCATTCCACAATGCACCATTGAGTGTGTCTTTATATAAAGGAGTTCCAAAGACTGGAGGTAACTGATACATGTCTCCCACAGCAATAACTGAAACACCAGCAAAAGCAGTTTGATCGCGTGATTGTTTTATTTGTCGTAGGCGGCCGTGAATGTAAGACATCAACTTTTGATCTACCATTGATACTTCATCTATGATTAAAATTTGCAATTCAGCCAGCTTATTACGAAGGACACTTATTTTCTCATCACTCAGCGGTTGATACAGTATTTGTGCTTTGATTGGAATAGAAAGAATACTATGTATAGTATGGCCATTGATATTGTATGCAGCTACTCCGGTTGGAGCCATTTTCAATACTGAGACATCATCAGGATGTGGCAACATTCGGGCTAGTATACGTGTTGCTTCATAGTAAAGACATTTGATCAAATGACTCTTTCCGGTGCCAGCACCTCCAGTTAGAAAAATATGAAACGGTTCGACCGATTTTCCATTTACTCTATCTAAACACCACTGTCGTATTTTGTAAAAAACACTCTGTTGCTTCTCATTCAAAGACCTCATCAAAGAATGTCCATCTTGTTTGGAAATTTTTACAGAACGTAGTTCGATGCTATAGTCATCTTTTTCGGTTCATTCTTTAAATCAGGGATATCAAGATCTCCATCACAATCTTCGACATCTACATTTTCTTTGGGATGTTCAAGTCGCTCTACTTCCTTTCCGGACATAAAAGACTCCATGCATCTTCGTGTGGACCAAATTTGTCAAGGTGCTCCTGTGCATGATCAATTGCATCGGCATTCATTTCAAACTTGTTTCGGTTAGTACAGACAATTGACCAGACTTTCTCCAATTCACGTCCACATATTTTCACAGAACCTGTCTCGTAGAACTCTTCATGTGTTTCAAATGTTGGGGGCTTTAATTGTCCATCTTCAAAATATGGCAGAAAGAGTTGCAAAATGCTCAAATATTTTTCGGGTGAGATGATGGGTGAGAATCGGGATATCTTACAACTGCATCTCCTGCACGAGTACGCTTCTGAATATATCCCAGATCGTTATCTAATTTAAAAACATTTTTACTTCTTGTACTTGGCGTTTGGGATGCAGTTAAGATTCTATACTGAGAACAAAACGTTGCAAGACACATATCACTGAATTCTGTGTTTCTAGGTCGAGCTTTGTATCTGTCGAGCTTGCTAGGCATCCAAACATTTCTCATCATCATTATCGTTATCTGGTCTGCTTTTATAACGCTTAATGGTAAACTCATTCTGACAGGGTCGGGTCCAACAGGAATGAATTCCACTTTCCTAGAACATTCTTTCAATCTGAGACTGCAAACACGATAGACGCTTTCTTGAGCAGACACTTCACGATTTTGCATGTACACCTGGCCAAGTTTTTTCATGCCTTTGCGTTCTCATTTCCTCTTTCATTTCTGATAGTGTATGACTCAATAGCATTCCGATTTCTCGTTCAGCTTTTGACATGTAGGATACAATATAAGCCACGCATGCAAATACATTTGTTACGAACTGCAAATCCATGTTGGCATTCCAGCTTCTTAGTAGACTTGGATTAAACTGATTTACCCATACATCTTGTATTTCTCTTTTGATGATTATACTTTGTTGTGATGCTAATTCATTATGTGCATTCTCAAATTGATTTTGTGTAATCAAGCTTTCAAAGAGATGGTTTACACTGTTGTACTCGATTCCATTGGATAATGCATCTTTAACTGAATTCAACAATTCCTTTGCATCAGCTTTAGTCTTTTCAGAAGCTTTAACTTGATCATTGTCCTTTCCTTATTTTGCACTTTCCCACAATCTTTAGCTGGAATCTCTTCAACAGGTGTTACAATGAATGTTTTTTCAGATGGTGGTCTGGAAATTAAATCTACACGCCTTCCCTGTTTTTGTGCAAGATTTAGAATGTTTCTTACTGTGTTGTTGGACCTTGCTTACTATTTCATGTAGTTCTCGATCTTCCTTTTCATCCGGTTTCTGGCAAGAAATGTATTTATCTACGAATTGTATGACATCATCATCTTTATCGATACCCAACTGTGGAGCATTTTGAACCCAGAACAAGGCATGAATGTGAGGGAACCACGAGCTTGATACTCTACTCTCCAAAATGAATCAACTATTTTACCAATCGGTGCAGCGGGAGATAAAATAACTCTTCATAAAAGTGTGAAATCTTTTATCAAACATTCTGGCAACTGTTACTGGATTTGATCTTAAAAGATTACATTTTTCTGTATAGTCTAATTCACTCGATTCCCTGGTGTGTCTGAGCAATGTATTCATTAATTCTGGCCATCTCATATCGGCAGATGAGAAAGAAGCAAACCATGTCGGCTTTCCAAGCTGTCGTACCATTGCCAGTACATCTTTTTGTGTCTTTTGCCAATATGGAGGTGTTCCACGAATTTGCTTTAAAATTTATAGCCCTTGTCTGATTTTAGTATTTTTTAACTTTCTCTGCATCTTTCAAATCTGAGGCAGTTATTGAAGACGAATCATCTTTTTGTTTGGACTTTGCCTTAATGCGATAGAAACTTGTGATATAACCTGTTGAATTTCATAAATATATTGTGCATAAAAGATGTAATCTGTATTCTGAGCAAATCTGTTGTCCACGTGCATCAATCGGTTGTGCAGATAACGTCCTAATGTTATTTTTTCATCTCTTCTATCATGGAATGTTGGTTGACCTTTAGGAAATAATACTGGGAAACATTTGGCCTCATTGCTTTCATCTTGTAGAATTGATACAGGGCTTCTTCCTTCACAAGGAGCACAACATATTATGTCTTCAAAATACTGATCTAATATTTCCTGTCCAATATCTACTGGCTGGAGACACGAGTCTAACTGAATACCGCGTAATCGTTCTTCCATATCGTCTTCAGTGTCATTGTCATCTATTTTTTTGTGTAGTTTACTGTTGTCTTGCATGTTTTCATTAGCATTTTTGTCTTTGGACAAAATGTAATCATTTTGTTCTTCCATTTCCTTCCAATGTTTTGCTAAACGAGCTTTACCACCGATTTCTACTGCTTCTTCCTTTTCATTATCTTTTTCATTTCGTTCAAGTGAGTTTTCCCATTTATCATTTACTGTAACATCAAAATACCACTTATTATTTGCTTTTAAATACTGCAGAGCATTAAGCAAGTTAGATTTATCTACAAATTTGTACTCATAATAGCTTTTGTACGACAATTTTCGTTTGAGTTTAACACGGATCAATTGATCTTCAGTCTGTGGTCTTGGCAACATATCTACTGTTTCATAAGTGTTTGAAGGCACGCAACGACTGGGCCATGGACTCCATTTTGACCACCTTTAGGCAAGGCCATTAACTTCATGAAAGGGATATTCAATGCAATCAAATGCTGTTCTAAATTGTTCAGATTGGCAAGTTCTTCTGGAACTTCATGTAGTTGTAAATTGTTCATATTTGCTTCTGCAGGTACTTTTCCAGCTTGCAATTTTCTATGACAGGTGAAGCATATCCATAGTGACGATCTGGCTGACTGGCCTATTAAACATTTTGACCGGCATTCTGAATTGCAAACATGCAAATATTCTTCACTTATGCATGTCTGAATTTTATAATTACTCTTTTTACATTTCAATACTTGGTTCTCAAAGAGAAGTTTTAAGCATACACAGCACACATATTCTGGGCCATGAGAAATTATCTTTCTAAATTCTTCAAGTACAATATCAAACTCGGACAATTTTACTGTTCGAAGTACAGACCTTTTTCGATTTTGTTTTATTACATTTTGCCTATATTTTTCAATTTTTATATTTCATTTTTAAGCTCATCAATTTCTTTTCCTTAAATTCTTTGCCTTTATATCTAATTTTGGACAATATTTTCATATTTGCCTTTTTTAATATGTTTAAAATTGTTCATCGTTCCAATATTTACTTCTTATTTTGCTTTTATGCATTCGTTTAAATTGTTCATCATTCGAATATGATTCCTTCATTCGTTTTTTCATGGTATCTTGATGCATTCGTTTAAATTGTTCATCGTCTGAATATGATTCCTTCATTCGTTTTTTCATGGTATCTTGATGCATTCGTTTAAATTGTTCATCGTTCGAATATGATTCCTTCTTATTCGTTTTTTCATGGTATATCTGATAAGCCTGCTTATATTGTCATCGTTTGAATATTTATTTTTCATTTTAGTCCTCATAGCTGTTTTAACATTTTCTTGAATCCTTCATTTCTCAAATATTTTGTTTATTTCTATACAAAATTTTCTTTATAATGTAAATCAGAATGATATTTGGTTTTCATAATATTTAGCTGTATGTTCCTGAAATTTGAATCCTCTTTATACATTTCTTTTTGCCTTTGTTTCACATAAGCTCTTTGCTTTATTTTGTGTGATAAATCAGTGTTGTAATTCTTTTTGTCTTTGTTTTACTTCATTTATTTTTTCCATTTTGTAGGTTAAATCATTTTGATATTTATTCTTCATTTTAATCGCTTTTTTTCATTTTCTTCATTTGCGCATTGTGAATACACTTTTCCTTTTTCTTAATGATTTCATCTTTGGTCAGGGCTCGTTTTTCTCTCATTTGCTGTCTATTGCGCTTCCTAATTTGATTAGAACTTTGTCTGTGTTTACGTTTTTCTTTCCATGGTCTACATTTCTAACATGAACTTCTCCAATTATTATTACTTCTTCATTACTATCAAGTAATATCTGCTTGCATCAATTTTGCTGTCGTTCTCATTTATTTTC